>CM060846.1:335933011-336003011 GCA_030762175.1 Metallyticus violacea | reverse complement strand
AATTTCACTAAATTACTTTTATATTATGAAAGTTAAAGGGACAAATCAGAAACCGAGTGGGAATGAAACACCCCTTATTTCAAGAATAACACAAAACTATAATATACAAACTTTGGTTAGATGAGAAACTCTGTAGCCATTGAAAGTACTTTCCTTTTGAATACTGTTAAAAATATATAAGGTAAATATTCATGTGAGAATACCACAAGCGTAGTTTTCTTTTACGATCCAATTAACATTAAAATTGAAGTAAACTTGTCCCAACCACCTCTGAAGCTTAGATGACGGATTCGATTTTCTATCTCGTTTTAAACCAATTATATGGGTGGGGTTTACGAGGTAGATTTTTCTCATCCATGAAGGCAAATGCTGTTGAAACGTCAAGGACGGCGAAACGTTGATTTCATCTGCACCAAAGTTAATTACATTTTATTAACAGCCTTTCCGTGGAGCTGCAAATCTCGTAGTGCTTGACATGAGACGTAATATCTTATTAAATCCGTTGCACGATTCTTTATTAAATCAAAATTCTCTTAAAAGGAAATGCTCCTAGTCGTTCCTGAAAATGTAGGACGAAAAGTTGAGCTGGTAAAACTGTTTCAGATCCAAGTCAGTGCCCGGTAATCTAACTATTGATATGGTTTTGTACTTTATTTTATTTTTCTGCTATAAATTTTTGAATTAACAATGCTGGTAGCTTCTTCCATCAGATCTTTCTTTTTATTATAAAGGTCACATGATGGATTACACTATGGGCCAGTAGTATAAGAGTTAACTTGATTTTAGAGCTAAAATTAATCATCAGTTATACTTAACTTGGAAATTTTGGTTGCATAAACACTAATCTAGATTATTTAATCTTAACCTTAAATTAAAGCTAACTTGAGAAATTTCACAAGTTAAAGCACTAACTAGAATTTAGTAGTTGTTAAATAAAATATTTCTCGGTTATAGAGGCATAATAACTTCATTTATAAATGAAATAGTTACGTTGATTTTAATTTTGTGTATATAAAGTTTCTTCAATGCTTCACTTTTCATTTCCGCGTAATAACAACAGACAGAATTGCGTTCAATTGTAGATTATGTTAGGTTAACCTTACAAACAGTATATTGTACATCCGAAGGTGAATTTAATCGTGCTCCTCGTGTACTTCATGAGAGAAAAAATCCTTTCCTAGAATTCAATGACAAAAAATTCAATATGCGGTTTCGCTTATCAAAAGGTATAAAAGAACTGGAATAGATGTTACGTCCCCAGTTACAATCACAAACTAAAGGAAATTATGATTTGAATTAGATGTTCACAATACCTCTAACTGTAAGGTTCCATGCAATAGGCACCTTCCAAATAGACATTGGAAGTATATTCAAAATGGAGAAAGGAACGGCCAGTAGAACAATCCATAAAGTAACTAGAGCAATAGTTTCTCTGAGACCTCAGTTCATTAATATGCCAACCGAAGTAGAGACATTGATGTTAGACTTCTATATTATTCGCAACTTTCCTGAAGTTTTAGGGCTATAAACTGCACACACATACCCATTATATCTCCTGGGGGTAATAATGCGGAAGTCTTCAGAATAGATGCATGTACTCTTTGGCAATTCCCACCTTCATGTACGTCCCTTATCCTTATTTGAAATCAAATATTTTTTTTAAATTTTATTTGCTGGTATTTTAGCACTAGATCAATAATAACGTTCTCACGTTTGCTAAAATTTGCCGCTCGCATTCGCCTTGACTTTTCTTTATCATGTTTGAAAACATTAAGGAGGAAAAAATAGTGTCTAGGAGGCGGGAAAACTAAATAATTATTGCTTTTCTTACGCTGAACAGTTGAACATCAACTCGTTCTAAATACGAATTTCCCTATTATTTCGCGACGTTGCCATAGGTTTCACTGTAATTGGAAATTCGTGGTTACGTAGTCTGAGGTTATTTTTATGCAACAGAAATGATGACTAAACTCTAGTTATTTTTAAATTACAGTTAAAATTAATATTGATATTAACTTTTGTACAACTGGCTCTAACATGATTTAACATTTACAATTACCAAAATCTGTTTATAATGAAAGATTACAAAACCGAAAGAATGGTTGAAAATAGTCTTGTAGCGTTCAATCAACTATATGCCCGGGGAGTATAGTTGACTAAATTCAATTTACTCAATCTCCACTTTTTGTCGATAAAGAATGCGTCCTTCTCACTAACTGATGTCGGGCTCAAACCCTGCTGAGGCAAGATTTTTATAATATTCTCAGAATTTTCACCCTAAAATTAATGCCAAATATATTATATTGTAACGGTATTAAAGCCTGATTTGTTGCGTCTCGTTAGTAACATTTGAAACCATTGTAAATTTATTAAAAATTAAGCTTTTTGAAAGAAAAAACCCAAAAATCACAAAATATAAAATAAGCTTAATTTAAGAACAAAACAATCGAAATTTCTGGCTGCCAATTTTATTTAGGCGTTAATGACGACCCCAAGTAATATAAAACATTGAAAATACTTTCGAAATATCCGCATTCATTTTGTGACGATACACTTTTACTGGTGAAATGCATCTTGGAAATGTTTAAAAGCTTTAGACTTAATAAACATTGCGGGATCTATACCTCAATGAATTTTGAGAATTTTCTATTTAAGCTGAAAAACTTATCAATTCCATGTGTGATAATCACAAGTAAATTACAACACATTTATAGAGGCAAAGCCATTATCACAAAAGGGAATCCACGGGGGCGTGAAGTAATGACATCTAAATCACTACTTGTTTAGTTTTTTACTTGTTATATTTTTCGTAGAAATCAAAAATTAAAGCCCAAGTTTTCGTAGTAAATGACCTATTATTTTACGAATATTTTAAAATTATTTTTCTAAGATCCTTATTTTCAACAAATATATAGTTTTAAAATTTTCAATCTTTGTAATTCATTGTTACAAGTTCCATTTAACACTCTAATAAGCAATAGTGGATTAATGTTTCAAAATGTTTGGCGTAAATACATCGTGAAGTAAATTTGGATTAGTTTTTTGATACCGAATAAACCTCTGCTCTATGATTTAATTTAAATATTGTATTTATTTGTGAGTATTACAATACATTTAACGTAACTAAAGTACGTTTAAGTACGTTTAAGTAAGTAAAATAATTCTAAAGTTTGTACATTTCAAGTTTTCAACAGTGTCATAATCGTTGCTCTATTTCTTTATAAGCTGTGCATCAGTTTTGCCACTTTTTTTGCAATGAATTTACATTAATTATTTAATCCATCGTCACTCATACTGCTCCCTGAGGAGGATCACGAAGCATTAAAGTACTGTTAACAGCGACTATTCTTTAATTTACAGATACAACAAAGAATCACGAAACAACAACATGTGATACAAATTTACGATGTGTATTTATTGAGGTAAAATAAATTAGAATCAATATGAAGGCGACAATTTGTTCCGGAGGACGCTTTTAATAGGTAAGCTGAAAGCTAGGAGCAGGCTGTCTGTACTGTTAAAGTTTGTCCTAGCAAAATCAAACCTCTTTCGGTAGCAAACAGCGTAGACTGGGCTTCGCCTGTCCTGGGCTATCAAGGACAAAAGTACTGATGCCTTTCGTAACAACTTACTCTGCACTTGTTAATCTTAAAGCAAGTATAATAAAGATAGAATCAGAACTCAGAATACAAATTTATCACATTAACTCCGATATATCACGACTTTTAAATAAAACACAGTATAACGAGTAATGTATCACCATACACTAGTGATTAAAATGATAAGGTAAATATTAAAAAATATGCATTTACTTTTATGCTTAAATCTTTAAATGTTGTAGACTAGCGATGAAAAAGGTTAAAAGATATAGGATGCAGATTTAGGATTTTAACTTAAGGCGTCTGCAACAGCGAGAAATCATTAAAGTGAGTTAGGGATCAAGTCAAGTTTTGAGAGCTACAGGATGACTCATAGCAACTAAATAGCAACTAAAGTACAATAACTATATTATATATAATTTGTACTGCCTAAATATTTGGAATGAACAAACTCTGAATACAGATTCTGAAACTCAAGTTTTAATGCGTATTTATTATACAATATGCCCAGACCCATATCTTCCGGAGCACAGAAAACTATATATACACTTTGGTTTTTAAAATTCATAATAAAGGTAAAACGACTGTATTTGCAACAAAACAGTTTACGGTTTCTTAAAAGTATTATTTACTGATCATTTTACACATAGATTGAATTAGTAATCATCCACCATTCCTGAATTACAAAAAATAGAAAAGATTCTTTCAGTAATAGCAAGTTTAAGATATTAAGCACTCAACATTTCATCTGAATAGCTCTTATAGAAACGGAGAAGGAAAAAGTTAAAACCGTATAAACGTTTAATTGTCAAATGTGTATGTGGACCCAAATAAAAAGATATAAAGCAAGTATCAATTAGCTCATTTGAGATAGAAAGGAATATAAATACTAGTGATAAAAACATGAATAAATAGTAATGAACAATGCTAAATAAATACTAAATAGGGTAAAGTAATTCCATCTTTCGTTGGTTTGCGGCAAAATCACCTTATTGTATAAGTCCGGCTTTAACTGGATTTGATTAATCGTTTTGATTGAAGCGCAAAATCAATATTATTGCACACATTTTTAATTTAGAAGTAGCATACATGGCCAACTGAACACTTTTTCTATGTGTTTGCACCCACACAACTTTTCTGTTTTCTCACAATGATCAGAATTCAGCTTTCTAGCACGCGATTTAACCTGAACTTTATGTTGGAGCAATTCCCTCCCTATTCTTATCCTCGAAAATTCACATACAGAAACATACATTTAAAACATTGCCAATGTTTCACCTGCAGTTCAAAGTATTAGTACTATGTTCACAGCCTCTAATCTGAACTGAAGTTGTATAGAGATATGAAAGCTTTTTAGCCATTCTAGATGATCAACTTAACCGCAGCTTTCTAAAAGTTGTTGATATATTTTCACTATCAACAATAATCTCACATTTTGCTTTACTCCTGCACTAATTAACAAAGGAATAACGCAAAAGCTATTTTTATTCTGTTACATCTCGGTTTTTGGTAACGAGGATTACCGTATTCTGACGTATAATTGAAAGGAAAGGAAAGGAAAGAGAGCAAAGGTGATGAGAGCAGCCAATTACCTAGAGGATAAAAATACCGTTAAACCATGGAGGCTAAATAAAATTCGCATTTGTTGCCTCATGACGAACATGTTTCCTGATGCTTCCATGCATCCTGCTCATCAGTAATACTAAAGTTATATTATTGTTAGCATTACTGTGTTGTAATAATATTATTATTACAATGGAAAGAAATGCGTCAATTGCATCAAGGACAGGCCGCCACTGGTTAGTACACTGGTTGGTGTTCAAAGCCAATATTTAGTGAAAATCAGTCTTTTCATTGATCTACGAATAGCCCGTAAGACGGTTTCAACGGCTTGACTACCCCTTTTTTCGCACACTCATTTGAAGAAAGTTATACGTAGAAGAGAGCTCTTTTATTTTCTGTTAAGAAATCTGGCTGAGGGAAGTTCAGTTTGGACTGCTGTGTATGTGTGTTATTGGGGTATACTGTTGGAGGTGACTTGGCGCGAGTATCGATCTTTCTACGCCGAAAGAGAAAGCAAATGGAACACAAGCCACACCGACACGCCTTATCTTGCCTACCCGTGCTTGGAGGGGGAAAAGAATAAAGGTTGGACGTCATCAAGATGCGCTAACACGAAGTCAGGCTGGAGAGTATCGATCTATGAATATTTGGCTTAATATGAAGTAATTATGCTTAGAATAAATATGTTTATGTCCTTGTGCTCTTATTCAAATAACGTTCAGAAAACCAGTTCTTGCAAAAGCAACAATTTATCTACGTTAAGCACGATATTTTACTTGGGTTGAGTATCTAAGAATAAAGAGAAATGTTGGGAAATAGTATTAGCGTCTCAAGAGAGCTGTACAAATTCTAATCATAACAATATATATGTTTACATGTTGGACACAAACCGAATGGAATGCGCTTTCCGAATTGTGTTCAAACTTCGTATAATTCCCGTTCAAGTGTTGGAATTTTTTTATAGTTAGTATTGAAACCTATTACAGATTACTACATAGGTTTTCATGTTGATTAACCTGTCTTACTCTTTTTATGTTGGATAGTCTGTTTAAACACCGAATTATTAATTGATTTAAGAAATAAAATTTGGAAAAAATAAAAAAAAAAAGATACAGAAGGTTAAACGAAATAAAAAATACGCATGTGTATTTTGTGGTTGAGCATGAAATGACGATCGACATGGTGTAATAAAAATTACTAATGTTAGCGCTCGTTTCAGTATGATCCCCGTTTACATGCATCTCAATCGGATCAAATCTGCTCCATTCACAGCTTTTAGAAGGATCGAACTTGCTGTTTGAAAGCCCATTTACACGTACATTTTCAATTCGGAAAGCTTTTTCAAATCGATTTGAGTCCGACATGTAAAGGTGGTAATTGTGAACAGACGTATGTTTAAATTTTGTAATGAACAAACTCCTCTTAACTAATTTTAAATAAAAAAATATTATTTTTGGAAGCACCTCAAAATTGCCAATTTATGTTTAAATACTAATCCATTTATAGTATTAAGTTGTTTTCTATAAACTGCACTTTATCCTTGAAAATAAACCATTCTCACAGTTTTCCCTTACCCGCAACGCGCCAAGAAATTTATCTTCAGAACTTACAAAATTCAAAAAGACATTAAGGAAAAATATTGCATCCACTATAACGAAGGGTAATCAGTAAGTTACCTGTTTTGCTAAGGGTTTTATATACAGAATGGGAAATAACTAAACCGGTGAGTCATGAAAGCTAATGAAACACCAAATCAATTTTTTTCTACAGAAGCATTTTCAATTGGCTAGATGAGGTATGCATTCTTAAGATGAAAAGATTGTCAAAGTTCGCATTTTATTGTACGTCTTGACTCAGAGCAGTAGAGTGAGCTAACGGAAATGGTACGCTGCAGCGAGCAGCACAGCGATACCCGATTGAGACCTGGGCGCTTGGAACAAAAGTCTAGCTGCAAGTGAAGCAAAAATCTATTATCACTCTTGTAATTGGAGATAATACGGGAAGGAATCCACAAATGTTTTGGATGTGCTTCGAGACGTGCGACAAAATGCTATTTAAAGCAGTCATTGCATCTGGAACGCCTGCGTCATCTAGCAATGGGAAAAAGACACAGTAAAGAAAACATGGTATTATATTTTTTGTTTTGGTATCTCGTACAAGTTCTCTATGTAGGTCTGATTATTCCCCCCCCCCCTATCCAATGCAGTGTCCTAAAAGATTCTTATCGCGATGCAAATTTGCAGATTTCCGGTTTAAATGGAAATCTGGTTCTTTGTATTGTAATGCCAAATAAAAGCTGGTTTTCATATTGTTTGTCGCCAGTTCAGTCCCTGCGAAACTCTGTGAGAGAACGCTTTTCACTCATGTGTTGTGAGCTTACTGCTCGTTCACCGTAAATTTCTCTCACTTGCCTGTGGATTTGTCCGGGAGACACACGGGTTTAGTACGTAGAAGCAACTCACAAAGTGAATTCCCATGCAGCATCGTGTTTCAAGCCGTGTCATCATTTTAAAAAAATCTCTCACTTTACGAACCTAGGACTATTATTTTACCGGTGGCGAACTTCGTAGCTAACGCCTGTGCCATACTACGCCATAAACAGTCACCGCAGGAAGATAGTTCATTCAAACAAGGATTTGATAAGAGTTGTTGTCTCGTTCGGCATATTAAAAAACGGCAAAAGGTTTACCATAATTTCTAATGTACTATAATTTTTATATAGTATGCCGTTCAGTTTAATGACTCACGTATGTACGAGTACATCTTGTGTTCTTAATAGTATTTGCGTTACGTGGTGTTTATTGTGCATTACCTTTGTCCCCGCCTTTCTTCTCGCTTCCTGCAATTACCTACGATGATTTCTTCTCAACAACAAACAGTGGCGATCCACGTTCAGCAGTAAAGAACTGAGACGGGTAATGGTGTTTCAATGCATTGCATAGGAAGGAATAATGTCTTCCTGTATGCAAGGAACTAATATTTTGAGAACTTCACTTACTCAGCAACCTTGATGCACACCTGTCTGCGTTTTTAAAATGATCTATGATTTGTGCATATTCAATATTTAACTTTAGATATACGCTAAGAACAACCTACTCTTTTATTTGCTGACAAGCAAATGATAAAAAAAACACAACAAAATATATATTAAATAAAACAGCAATCAAATGGCACCCATTAATGCATATAAAGCTAAAACACATCAGTATAAGAAGGAAGCTATAAAAGATTGATCATTGAACTAGTGAAAAAAAAGTTAATCAATTACATATCAAATTATGTAGGGTACATTATACCATTTTAAAATATATACAGCAATAAAAATAACTTAAACTACTTAGAAATTTACTGGCTATTTAATTAATTTGGCATATTTAACTAGGTTGATGTGTATTTAATTAGATTGACATGTTGTTAGTTAGATGAAATGTATTTAATTAAGTTAACTGGCATGTGAGTATGTGTAAAATTAAATCGACATGTATTTGAGGTTGGTTTATTTAATTCTAGTTTGGCACGTATTTAATTATGAAAACTGCTTTCTTTTTTAAGTATTTAGCTGTGAATAATCATTAAATTTTCATTATTCTTCACTGTCATTGGTATGAGCTAAATCGCAGTTAATAACTAAATTCTTACATATGTCAATTATCTGCAAATATGAAGAATTTACATCATAAATGATTGGTAAAATACTAGCTTTAGCTATAAATCTTGTCCACTTCAGCACAGTTGAACATATCGGCTAATAAGAGTGCCGCGGGGAACGACGCCCATACTTGAACTCCACTTCCTAAAATGTGCCTTATAGAAGATGTTCCAGTGCTGAACAGACATTGTATGGGGAAAACACATTTTGATTGACTGATCCCATTGTTAATGTTTTCCTTTTATTTCTGAAATTGTGCTGTTTTGGGGAGCAATTCTCTTGACGAACGTTTAGATTTGCGACGATTTCATCTAGTTTTTCCTTTCCCCTGTATATTTTCTTTAGCACCAAAACAGTAAATCCAAATGTACGCGTGATAGAAATAAAGGAATATTTTCCTGGAAAATCTACACTCACATCATGGGGTTTATTCAATTTAAAATAAACTTTCACACAAAAATGCGTTGCTTTAAGCTTAGTGTAACGATCTTCGCCGATGAATGCATACTGCCGTGAGACGGCTAGGAAAGAAGTATGTGTCTGTGGTATGTCTAGTAGCTGAGACGTAAAAGCACCTGGTGGCCAGACAAGGTTTATAATTAAGAAGCATGCTTAATACATACTTAGAATGGAATCGAATTGTCCGACAATTAAATTTATGAATTGCAAAGTATATAACAAAAGACTAATAAATCGAACAAGAATTAAATGTAGTGACCAGGAATTTAAACAAGACGTAACGAACTGAAGGACCTAATACTTAAAGGACGTTATAATGATAATCTTTGTTTTATATTATTCGACTCCCCAGGGACTAATGTTTGCATATGCTTCTTTCACATTAAGGGTGCGCAGGCATGGGTTGCTAAGGGGACATTGAAAATGTGTAATAATGAAGGGTACTTCAACTGCAACTCTTACCTCCAGGAGTGCCCGAGGTCCTTAAGGCGGCCTCGTGAGCGGGAGGTCTGGGTTTCGAATCCCGCCATGACCGTTCTCCCTGACAGGTTTTTTCCGGATTTTCCTCAGTCCTCATAAATGGCAAATGCCAGGGAGGTACCTAAACGTAGGTACCTCCCTTCCTTTCTAAAAATTCATTCGCAATTTATCATTTCATCTCATGTATCATGAGTGTTCTCCGCCTGTGGTGCCTCAGTAGTAAAAATGGGCGTTAAATACCATTAAAAAAAACTGCAACTCTTCAACATACCGAAGCAGTGCCCAACCAGCAATATATTTTTGTGTATTTCCAAATACAGCCAAATTTGGGCCATTTCTTTTTGTGGTATTTAACGCTATACCGCGGTATCATAGACGGTTGACATCGATCGTACGTGAGACGAAATTAATCAATTGGAAAAGCAAATTTGTGTTCCAGGCCTAAGTTTACGTACCTCCTCGGCATTTACCAGTTATGAGAACTGAGCAAAGCCTGGAAAAGTCTACTTACGGAAGACAGTCCTGACTGGATTTGAACCGCAGTGCCCTCTCTTATCCTGCTTATACTACGAATCTGGAAGACTATCTCGGTGATAAGAGTTCAGCCCTAAAAGGCCAGTCGAATTTCCCATTTCGACTGACTCATACTTATAATTAACCACACTATTTGTTTGAATTTGTTTTTTCGCATCAAACCGTGCGCATTTTCCGGTGGCAGAATTTGTTTATATCTTTCTATAGTGGCAGTAGAAATCTTCACTAGGATTCACGCTGAATGAGTTCAATAACCAAATAAAAGCAGCGAAGCGCAGGGAGTGATGTTCGATTCAAATGAGGTTTAAGCTGTAAACTTTACATCCAACGGATAAAGGTAAAGCTAAAAGTGCCGAAGATGTTTTAGCTAAACTGAAATCTTTCTCATAATCCAGAAGCCCTGCGGCGAGTATACGGCGGAATTCTTGGTGAGAATTTCATTCCCATTCCGAGCAGAACGGTGTTTCATATTTTATGTTTTCGATAACATCCAAATGCAGAACTCAAGTAAATTCAATATTGAGGATCGATGTTCAAGCCTTTGTTTGGAAAGAGAGAAACAAATGCGAGACTTGCAGCACAAAAAAGCAAAACTATTTCATGAATTAGTGCAGTTGAATGAGTGGGGTAGTTCCTGTGTTGGGGATGGGAGGGTGTGAGGGGAAGAGAGAGGTTACAAATAGGGAGAAGATGAATGAAACATTGGTTTTGCAGACTTATCAAACGATAGTTCCAGAGCAATAGATTTGAATAACAAACTCACCAGGTGCTTAGAAGGAAACCAAATGTAATGTTTTAACTGACCTAAGGAAATTTCAGGCTTTCATAAACACAAATAGGTGTATCTGAGTTTATATTATTTCAACATAGCGGATAAACATTCTTTGGTTCTGAAGTATATCCGTTTGATATCCTGAGCATTAATTGGATATGTTTCATAAAAAATTCTCCTTTCCATGATATATTCGACTGTTTATATCGTATATGTTATGGTCTCACTGAATAACATTGTCCTCGCAGATAGATAAACATTGGAAATTTGTTAATTTATCCCTTTTCCAGGTAATTTTTAGCTATTATCATTTGTTTTGGACGAAAGTTGGAAATGCATTATCACGTTTGTCACATGTTTTCCCGTTGAGCGGCACCATTGGACTTGTATTCGCAAAGGGATTTACAGAATTGTGGGGTATAAGAATTTTCCAAGTTACCTTTCATCTGTGACTGTATTTGTTTCCTTGAGACGTTTATTTGAATGTTAACAGTAATGTGCTTCTCGGTTAAAGCTATGGAACTTTTTTGGTATCTTCCAGCGAACATTGAATTTGTTTTGTAACTGTGGTTTGATATTTTCACATTGTTTCAGTAACTGTTGTTTGATATTTACACAAACATTTAACCGGCAGTCACCTTGAATAGAACAAAATTAACTTGGAATTTTGTGCTAATGTATGGTATCATATTGCCATAACCTGAAAGGTTTAAGCCAAAGAGAATGATTATTAAATATTCTATCACTGCCCTATTTTACGTTAAAAACGAGGTCCAACAAATCAGCTATCAATCTTTAGCGATACTAAAACAACATTTGCGGAAAACGCATTAAATTAGGTCTACAAATATTTATATTGGTAAATGTGCATATTTGCTAGTAAATGTAAGCACTTTATGGTAAAAGTGGGGAAATATATACTTATTTCTTTCTGTGGCATACATTTACCAAGCTAAGAGACAAATGTTTACAATAACTAGTAATTGTGAACATTTACGCACTTTATACTGTGATTATAACATATACATAATGGAGACTTGAAATGTATAGAGGCAGATGAGTCTGTGCACAGGGCCATGAAGTACCTGGCGCCGATTATCTTTCTATGGTTTCAAAATTACTAACTATTTACAAATATACCGATAATAGCGGAACAAATAAACAATTATTCTTTGAGGAAGGAATACCAGAAAAAGAGCCAAGTTTCTGACCATATCCGGAAAATAAAATATAAAATGAAAGAAAAGTTCGTTCCTTGCTGACTGCTATAAGAACTTGCGGCGATGATAAAGTTAGCTAATGGAGGCAGATTAATTTAGTATTCATTGAAACCTGAAGCAACCTGACATTCGAAATAACTCCTGAAATAAAATATAATAGAAGCTAAGGCGGTTAGCAAACAGCGATGAGCAAATTACATATTGCATCATATAATCTGCAATATTATATTTGATGCATACTGTCGCCTCGATTACTCCAACTGCGCAGGATAACAATGAGCAGTTACTATCTAATTCATTTTGAATCTGCAATTAGCTAAGTCAACCGCTAGATATTACCTACTCGTATAAGTGAAATGAAATAGACTGATTTGTATGAACAAGTATGCTACCTTAACCACACTTTACAAAATACATTTCGCTTTACTATTTAAGACAGCAGTCTCAACGGTCAGCAGTTCGTCGGTAACTGTTGCAAACATTCCTCCACCTTAAGACGGAAATCTTGATCAGCTTCTTTTACTAGCTCAAAGGAGATATGAGGATTGTGCAGAGTGAGGTCAATAACTTTTTGAATATTCACGTTGTATGTGACATATGAAGTTTTACCTAACATCCAGCAAGACATTTTGCAGCTGTCATCTTTTGCGCAGATCCGGCAATGAGTTATCTTCTTTTTGGTGGGTAAGGAGAAAACTGCTGACGTTGGGAAGGCTAAACAGTGAGGATAAATACATTTAGACTTAGTAACCAAACAGCAAGTGAATGTTAAAATAAATGAGACTGTCTTTCATTTAAACTATCCGCTGTGCCGTTTATGCGCGCATTTCATTTTCCTCCATCGACAGATGAAGCTTTCTGCTTCCTTTCCTTACCTCTTTCCCTTTCTTTTGCATGATCTGATTGCCAGGTTGAATGGCTAATGATTGCAATGTACGTTAACGGTTGCAACCTGTGCAGCGCAATGAGCTTGACTTCTCCTCCGACAAGATGCAGCAAGGAGCCTGCTTAGGGGTAGGCTCTACATGTTTGACTTTGTAATTCAAAAGTTCACCTGGGACCTTCTTCACCATGTCCACCCAGTAAACCAGGTATAATGTATTAGGAAAATGTTTTATTTTTTTTTAAAGAGTTTACTTAATTGCTAGTCTGGCTCAAAGTACCTTTTGTAATCACTTGCCAAGGACTTAAACTGTTAGGTCAAGTGTTAAAATGTAATAATTTTGGCTAGGCTTTATACTTTTTTATTCTCTTAAAATGGAAGTTTATATTGTACTTTTGTATTTATAATTTGCTGGTCAAGAATGAATTCATTGTTACCTGTTGAATGGGCCAAATGTTTCAAGATTAGTTACATACATGAGACTTAATTTTTTCATGTTTGCCCTTAAATGCTTTAATAATGTTGTTAAGATATAGTGTACTATTGTTGCATGTTTGCTCAACTGTATATCAAATTAATTCGCTGTTTTCCACAGTACTTTACCATTAAAATTCAAACTTGTTTTACGTATATTATGTACATAATTTAATTGTTTAGCAAATTGTGGTGAAATAGTTTTGCTGAACCGTGCAAATTTTTATTACTCTTCTCCCCTACCGTTGAGTCACCTTTCCATAGCCATATTCTTGGAGTTTCCTCCAGTACATTCCTAAAATAAGATCTCGTCAACTTTAACGGAGGGTGTCGCTCTCGAATCACCTGAAACATGGTACACCTCATATATGAGGAGTACAGGGAAGTCAATGTTCCGTCAGAAATCAGATAAATTGCTACCATGTAGCGTATATCAAAAGAAAACTTAAGAATAAAAACAAAAGAAAACAAAGTATAGTTTTAAAATGATGTAGGCGTAAAGATAGCATAGAAAACAGAGAAGGATAATGTGAGTCAAAGAAAACACGAAAGCCCATGGGGTTTGACATTCACAAAATGAGGCACTAATGAACCCTAAGCATGCAATGGAACTCCAGAAGACTTGTGTGAGAGATTCGAAAAACTAGAGTGAAACCATCTTATTCCATTGTTAAAGTTGAGGAAGAAAACTATAAGGCATCTCTTTTCAAATGAAAATGTCCATTTGTTACGCGACTTGTAAAAGAATGGTAACCATTCATTCAGCATTTTCGCTCGATGAAACTTCTAACGGATGCTGGGAATCGTATGCTGCAGCTGATGAATGGAAGGTGCAAATGGCAATATCTAAAAGGAAAGGAGTTCTTTGTATCTGAAAGAAGATAAAAAGAAGAGGGGAAAAAAAGGACACACAAATACATTTCTGAAGGAACAGTTAGTGTGTATAAAACAGTAAAGTTCAGCTCTAAAACTTTTTTCAGTTAACAACTATGAAAGTCCACATTTAAAACTGTTCTGTAGTTAAAAAGCAAGACGATATTTCTCTTCATAGCTCCAATAACTTGGCAAGTTTTGTTACTCGAACAACCATGTCAGCAGATTTACCGTTCATGTTCACGGAAGATTAGTAAGCCCTTTTCCCCCGCAATGTAGATTTCAATTGTTTGAATGTTTTAATCATTAATGAGAGTTTCCTGTAGCATAATCATTAACAGATGTGTAAATTATGAGTATATTTATGTTAAATCAGTGACTTCATAATATGTATAGTTATAAGCCTTATTAGCCTTATCCGTTCACATGGTGTTTGTCTTGGCTACTAGACGTATCGTCAGAAATCCTTGAACATCGCTTTCTAAACCAGATCTCTTCCGGTCCCGCGGCATTATACATTCGCGAATATAGTTATAAAGTTAATACTGGAGCAAAGCATTTTTTCCCCTTGTAAACGTTATTTTAAACACGAATCAGCTCGTGGTGTGAGTGCGTAATTACTTTTCACAACTTTCCCGATCAAATAAAATGCACGCGCAAAAACGTTCAGTTTCAACAGTGGAAAGCCTAAACGAAATTGGCCAAAATGTTACAGTGGCCAAACTTCAACCAAAAATGTTTTCCCTATTCAAAGCCCGTTTAGTTGAGGGAAGACAACAGTTTTAGCATCTTCTACCGTGTCGTTATTCCACTACGTAATTTATTTTTTTTTTTTTCTTTTTAATGTTGTTTATCGTCCGTTTTTACTACTGAGGCACCATAGACGGTGGACACTGATGATACATGGTACGAAATGATATATTAGGAAAGGAGCATTTTTTTAAAGTAAGGAAGCGTTCCAGGCCTAAGTTTAGGGTTCCTCCCCGGCATTTGCCATTTATGAGTATTGAGGAAAACCTGGGAAAAACCTCAGTCACGGAGGACGGCCCTGGTGGGAATCGAACCCCAGAACTCACTAGTCCGCGCCTTAACGACCTTGGCCACCCGTGGCGGTATAATCGGAGTTTGTATATAGTACTAGTGGACGAATGGAGTTAAAGTACCGCTGAGGCAGGCAATTGAACTTGCTCAGTTGTGTTATCGCGCTAAGTAACCGTTTAAGTTGCTTTTCTGTGTGAAATAACTGTTATACTTTCTACTGTATTGGAGAGCATGACAATATTGATATACGCCCTAAAACAATGAATTATTTATGATATTTATGTGTAGAAGAATTCATACAACTACTATTACAGAAGTGACTTTCGTGTTAAATTTCCAGGATTAGCATCTCCATCAGGAAGTGCGATTTTCAGATTAGTGAACAATGTTCGAACCCAAGGCGATTTCGTTCACAAGAAACCGAGACAAAAAAAAATAGTTTTAACAGAGGAAAAACTTAATGAGACAGACTATAGATTAGAAACTTCTTCAAAGCATTTAACGCAATTAGCCCAGCAAGTTGGTACGTCTGTCGGCAATACGTATAAAGATACTCAGTTGCTACATCTCCATTCATATAAAAGTACTATTGTACCTGAAATAAACCCAATAGAAGCACCAAAACATAATGTCCAGGAGTCAATTCACAATATTTGGAAGCATGCATTGCAACGGGCGTCTCAAAATATTTTCACACGAATTCAGGAAAGCTCGCAGCAATGGGCAGACACTTTCAGCATCTACAGTGCGATCAGTTTTGTTTTACCCCGGAGTGTTTTGCCTATCGGAGAGCACACCGCTCTTTAGCCGGTTAGCCGAACAGCCGGATCTCGGTGATTAGCAGGATGGTAAAGTAATAAAACAAATCAAGCTTGTAGCAATACACAAACCAATTTAAGAGGCTCATCATGTACCAAATTATCAAATAAGGTGTTGAAACTGCTCGCCTTCATTCTCCACGCCTTTTTGGCATCTATTTAGGAAATTATTCATCACTCGCTGTAGTTCATTTGGAGAAATTCGGACAATTCCTGAGGAATATTATCTTTGAGTTTTTAGGATGTGCGAGTTCGCCTGTACACGTCATTTTTTAATTTGCACCATAGATAATAATCGCACATGTTAAATCGGGGGACCGATGAGGCCACAAACCACTACCAATAACTCTGTCTTGTGAAAACACATTGTGAATTGCTCTCATGTAATTATTCGCAGCGTAAGCAGTGGCAGAGTTTTGTTGAAAAATGCATGTTCACGCTCCCTACCGGTTATTTTCTGAAGAAAGGGGTTAGCATGGTATTCACATAACAGAATCAAATGTATTAAAAATTGTCCTATGATTTTTTCAGCACAGATTTAACACACATGAATCGTACATAAAGGCACGAGGTGCCGTTATAAACACACGAGCATAATATACTTTAGTATACTGTCGAATTGAGTAACGAAAAGAACAACACACATTCGGGAACTGTGCTACGACTGCGACACTCAGCAAGGCCAATAAGTAAGTAAGTAAGCCGGCTTACTAACCACGCCACGGCGCGGCAAGCGATTGGCGGCTGGCTCATTGGAAAGAATACCGCGCTGCGGAGGAAAACATCGCTGATCGCACGATAATATGATAGCGAGAACAGTATTAATTACTATTTACTACTAACAATAACAAAAGAAACAACAAAAATGCATGCTATGAGCTCCGACCGCGCGACATGATTTCCCTCGGCAGGTGACCGGGCCGATATGCAATTTCCCATTGGCAAAATAAATTTCCGATTGCGTAGCGAAATGAGAACTTTATATAAGTTTAAGACTTTTATACACGCTGTAGGAACCGAAGTTAAAATACGGGCACAGCCGGCTGTGTCACTCTTAGTATCCGATATGCAAAATGCCGCGAGAGCGGACAAGGTTTATAACTAAATCCTGGTAGTATAAACGCGTGTGAACACAAATGATACAGTGCATAAGTAATTGGGCATTAAGGTCTGATATAGAAGTTGAATACGAGATACCCATTGCCCCTATGTTGCGAAATTTGTAATAGACATATAGAGCAGGGTAGCCTACTGGCTGCGTGTTAATTGTTAGGTTTAGGAAATCCTGTTATATAGAGTGGCAAAAAGGAAAACAGGTCACTTTAGAGTTTAGTGTTTTGAAACCATGAAGACTAAATGTACGATTAACATGCCCAGTTTAACATATAATATCACCGGTTTGATATATTAGTTTTAACATTCATTTCGATATTCAGATATGTGTTGTATTACCAACAGCTCCCATTTTGAATGGGTTCTAATGGCAACATTTGGAGTTGCACTCACGGTGGCAGAGCGCAGAAGCGTAATTAATTTGCCCATAGGCGCTTCGTCCGCCACAAATCCCACTTACGGCCGCTGGGATCAAACCCGCGTCGTCTCGGTGGTAGGGGAGCAGTCTAACCACTCGGCCGCGGCGCCGCGCCACAGATCCTCCATAGAGGACCAACTGAACACTCGTGAACAAGTTGCTATGTGGTATCGTAATACACAATTTGATGCGAGAGTGTTTGCCGCTGTTCAACAACACGAAGGCCGGATTTATAATTGGTTGAAATAGCTTTGTAATTTGCTGTAAAACAGTATTCGTTTTATAAATATAAATGAATTGAAGATCTTATTAATAGATTAATTTATCCTACAATATCATAGCTGTTATGTAGGAATATTACTATGAGTTAGTTATAAAATAAATGTGCATACGAATATGTTTCACGGGCTGCCACCTTTTTGACTTACTTTCTTGAAAGTGTGAAAAGCATGTCAAATATTCAGTTCAATGAGTGGTCTTGGACCATTTATAGCCTCTTGGATTTACTTTGCTTTATTCCATTAGATAATAGCAACGTAAAA
Source organism: Metallyticus violacea (assembly GCA_030762175.1). Taxonomy (NCBI): domain Eukaryota; kingdom Metazoa; phylum Arthropoda; class Insecta; order Mantodea; family Metallyticidae; genus Metallyticus; species Metallyticus violacea. The sequence continues at coordinate 335,984,573 of CM060846.1, read as the reverse complement.
TAGATTAAGCAATCAATGTGGCCCTAGAAAATTCTTATGAAAGACATTAGGAGACCCCCTTTTAAATCGCAATTTTTGTTATGGAGTATAGCTTTTTTAATAGTGTTTAACGCTCGTTTTAACTACTGAGGCATCACAGCCGGTGGTCACTAGTGACGCTTAGGATGAAATGATTAACTGGTAAAGGTTTTTTTCAAAGGAAGGAAGCGTTTCAGGCCTAAGTTTAGGGTACATCCCTGGCATTTGTCATTTACGAGAACTGAGGAAAACCTAGAAAAAACCTCAGTGAGGACGGTCCTGGCGAGAATCGAGACCTCTCGCTCACGAATCGCCGCCTTAACGACCTCGGCCATCCTTTGTGGTATGAAGCATAGTTGTTCCCACGAAACCTAAGACAGAGACTAAAAGAAGGCGAACTTAAAGGCAGATCTTTTATAAATCAGAACCGGAGTTGGTTATATATATATATATATACGATTGTTTTATTTTTTACATAAACCCAAATGAATATGTATGAGCCTTCATGATTGAAAAATGGTGGAACTGTGAGATGTCAGAGTTTATTGGGTTATTGAAACCCGTGTGGTGGAGGGAGGCAAAATTGCCGCCGTACCTCTAGCCTGGCTGCGAAAATGCAGAATGGTCTACGTGACGTTATGCAATGGAAATGGTTCTAGGAAAGATTTTTTATTTTGCATATATCATTTCCTAGATCCGAGTACTTCGGCTTTCCCTTACTCCAAACGCTTCATCATAATCCATATTTCCATAATCACCCCTTAACACATGGCTGGTCGGATCGATTTCTGGTGCGTGGCTTGAAAATGTACTACAACTCTATCTTCAATTCTCTTTTTTATATCAATGTGAAATTTCCATTTTAACTAACGTGGTGTCACAGAAGTTGATACACGAGATAAAATGATAAATTCGGAGAGGAATTATTTGGGAAGGAAGTGTGCGAGGCCTAATTTTATGTCACATTGTCGGAATTTGATATTAGGGCTGAGGAAAATCTGGGGAAAAAACCTCGAAAAGAACGGCTCTGGCGGGAATCGAAACGCAGACCTCCCGTTCACGAATCCTTGCCTAGTGACCTCGACCACCCATGTTGGTTTCCAATGCTTTGGTTGACGGGTGAGTTGGAGCAAAAATTATGAATTCATAGATTCTGAAAGCATATATTTTCTATTTTAAAAATATTTTGAGAGGTTTAATTAGTTTATTATGCTAATAATGATTTTAGTTATAGCCATCGGCTGCTATTGCTTTTTAAAGCATCTTATTTCTTTCTTGTTTCTACAAATAAAGTAACATTGCTTTATTCACTTTCTTTCTTTTATATTGCTCCCTATTTAGGATATCATTTTTATTGGTTATGCATTTTGTATACCAACTACTTAACATTAAATTGTGTTATTCTCATCTGTAACGTATATTTTTAAATTTGTTTCTAAGATCTTGAGTAGATTCTTTCTGCATTAAATAATAGTGTTACAAGCAATGTTTTTTAAAGGTTTTATCATAGTGACAGAATGTAACAATGGAATAACTTCACTTAGGTGTATGGGGATAAATGAGTGCAGAATGATAGTGGAAATTGATATCTGTCGCGTAGGGAATACTGTTAACTTTCCGGAAAGATATTTGTTGATTGTTGATTTATTTTATTTACGGACGCTCTTTAACATTGCAGGTCATCAGCGTCCCATTCTATTCAGGGCGTGAAACGGCCGACAAATTTTGCTCAAAGGCCTTTTTTTCAGGGTTGAGGTTCTTTTTCGTGCCGTTAATGTACGACACGGGACCCACAGCTTTACTTCCCTTCCGAAGGAAGCCATAATTAGGATTTTTACGCCTGAAAAAAAGCCATCGATCCTGGCCTGGTTTGAGCCCGCGATCTTGGATTTAGAAGGCAAGTATGGCTACCACTACACCACTACTCCGGAAAGAGAGAAATGGACAAAGGAACTAGTTATTGGAAAATGGTTGAAAACTAATAAGAAAGGCCTTCATAGGTAAGGTTTGAATAGAAAGTTTTGGGGAGTTTTAGTTTATAGTTAAGAAGAGGCTAAGGGAAATAAAGAGATACGTTGCAAATTCTCGTAACAATACAGTAAATATTTGATTAAAAAGTGTAAGGGTTAAAAGGTTTTTTTCCAAACAGGGTGGCTTAGGCAGAAACGCTTCAAACCTGCATTCTGAGGCCCCGGATTCAAAACCCTTGGAGCCTGCATTTGTAACATTTGGGTTTTTTCGTGGTTTCCCCATGTCATTTAGCTACGAGTAAACGCTGCGATGTATATTTATTATACAAGCATTTCACACATTTAATTTCGTTGGTTCTGTTACAGGGTCGAAAATACCAGCGCGATGTGGGCTGATGCGGTGTTACGGTAACTTGCACTTTGGAAAAGCCTTCCTGGTGTCTGGTATGGAAGCGACCTTTCTGGGCGTCGGGGCGTTATATCTGGAAACAATATCAAGGACCGCGTCTATCTTTGTGTCTCACTGGCCGTGTATCCTGGTCACGGTGTCGCCCTCACCTCATCTCTTCCTGCCGGAGGTGCCTGTAGGAGCGAAGGCACAAACAGTCAGTCCTTGAACAAGGCTGAAGTACAGAATTATCCTCCTTCAACCTTACAGTCCAACCCAAAATAGTTATTTGATTTAGTATGTTAATTTAGGAATGTATATTGCTACCATTTATTACAAATTAATTGTAATGTTGAAGTTCTGACCACTTCCTCGGTATAGTGGTTAGCGTTGCTGACCGCCAGCAGGGAGCCCCTGGCTCGATTCCTGTTACACACTTAGGAATTTTTCTAAGTTAGGGAGTTCTGGAACGGGGTCCACATAGCCTCGTGAGACAGTTGGGAAGCTGCCTGATTGAGAGTTGCGTTGTTGCACCACAAAAGCCACGTGATTGGCGACCAGTGGGGTGTCGGCATTTTACCACATGCACAGCTGCAACACTGCACTCTAATGAAGTCGTAAGACTGAAGCAGACGTCGCCGCGGCTGGCCAAGGCTCACCCCGGGCTGTAGCGCCAATGGAGAAGGAGAATGTTGAAGTTTACTATTTGTTATATATAAATATTTTAATGATTTCGACCTGCACAAAAGCATGCAGATGCTGGTTTAGTACTTCAATAAATTTAATTAATTATTTAATTTCATGCATTAAAATAGATAGCCGAACAAGAGTGTGGAAAATAATCATATTATATTCAGTACCCAATTTCACACGAGTAAACAGAGCTTTTAAGATGGAGCTTCATAAGCAAAGGTCTTAATCATTTATTTTATGAATTACTTGGAGCAGTCCTAAGCTGCAAAAGGTAAAAGAAAAGAAAAATTTTCTCGTTCTTAATTTTAAAAAGATGGTGAAATTATCTGGAGTATAACTGTTGATAAATCTTTGGTGTAATTTGAATTAACATTGAATCAGTCATTTCATTCAACTACCCAAAACCTCTAATAGTAACCATTGGATATTAAAGTCTGGAAAAGGTGCATAAATGTAAAGTTCATGATATGAATTATTTTAGAATTGATTTTGTAAGCTAAGGCTACTTTGACGTTTGTATAATGTAGTGAACATACAAAGAAAAGGCATTAAATGTAGTAATGACAAACATTTGTAACTAATATCAATAATGGCATAGGCACTTCCTACTGATAAAATGCATTACACCTTAGCTTCTATTTTTAAGCCAATCATCAAATGAAAATTGATAAAATTACTTTGATAATTTAAGAATTAATGTATTGGCTACGCATTTATAGAAATAATTAAAAATAAATACAATACAACATATTTTATATCATCATTAAACTTTAAAATTAATATTTGTCAAAATTATGTCAGGACTCACCAGGATGCAGAGAGACTATACCGGTGCTGTTCGGAACGAGAGGGGTGGCAAGTAGGGGTATATCTGTATGGCCCTGTCGAGAATGCATGACACTGTAGAGTTCCTTCATCTCGTCTCATCCACAATGAGGATGACACAATAGAACTCCCGAAGATCGCAGTGCATAGGGGCTGTCACCCATCCCTCTTCTGGGAGAACATTGAAATCGAATATTCATATGTCGTTGTAAATCCACAATATAAGAGCAGCCTTCAAAATTCCTTCAGTTGAAGGCAGAATAAATACTGAACATTTCAAAGTTGTCCTTCTGAAACACATAGCAGCCAAAGCTGAACTTTGGGATATCTGCATATATGCGAATCATTGTTGACTTAAAAATATTCATAAACCTGAAGATTAGTAGCAAAAATTTAAATGAAAACGAAATTAGCTAACCTTTGCCTAATGTCAAGTAAAGTTATTACGCACAAATTCGGATATATGTTAATTTTCGGAATTGTTCATTGAAAAAGAAACCTGGACATTAACAAAACAATTAAAAAAAATGTCATGTGCATACAGAATAATAACGGCAAAATTTAAGGTTTGAATTTCTCGTATGTAGAAATGTGATATATAAACATGGATCCGGAAATTCGTAATTTCTGAGATATCTGATCAATTATATTAGCAGTAAGGATCCTCTCTGTTGATTATCTTGCATGAAATGTTCAAAATCATGCTACTAATTATGCCATGTTGTTCAAAAGATTCACTGACTGCTGCTGAAGTTGTACGGGGAATGTATATTATTAACTGTGCACTACTTTATCTGCTCTCTTCGAAGGATGAACTTCATGCACGACAGCGCTCCTGCACTTTTTAGTGCATGAAAATCTTAATGTACGGTATACTGATCACTGGGTTGGTAGAAATGCACCGATTGCCGGGACTCAGGATTGGGGCTGCGCAAAGTCATTGATGTCTGGTACTACTATATAATGAAGCAACTCTCCATGAGCGAATTGTGCGGGTTTGTCAAACAATACGTAAAACCCAAGGCATTTTTTGCGTGTTCATAACGCAATGGACCGACGAGCACTGCAGTATGGGGGAGGATGGGAGTTTTCAATATTTCGTGAAAGGTAATCAACAGAATATGTCCTTTCAGCCAATAAATGTTAAAGTCTGATATCTGAGAAAGTGAATTTCTACACCCATTCTGAACTTTTTTTTCTCTAAATGTGAGTAATCCAACCCTGAAAATTTGCCGTGGATTTTCGAAACATAGGATATATAGGTGTGAAGTACCAAATAACAGAAACAAATGAAACAAACCAAACAGCAGATGTGGGAGCAAATTGAAGAGCTGTGGTTCTTTACTTTTTCTCGTTTAAATTATTCATACGGTTCATGGCAAACAAGCGAAAAAGAATGTTTATTCTGTTGAAACGAAGTGTTTACAGTGGATAGGATTTACGGATGAGATACCGTTTGCATAATCACTACCAATAAATATATATATATACTGACGCATACTAATATGCATCATACTGCATGGATGAAATTTAATTTAATATTTCAGACTAGAATATGTTATAGGAAAAATTTAAAGCAGAAAACCGTCATTATTCTGTTATGTTACTTTCAAAATTCAAGAGTTTACCTTCTGTCTGTCGCCTCCATGCACATGTTTTTACACCTTGAAAGTGGTAGATGTGCCACAAAAACATAGAACTTGACCTAGAGCTTACCTGTTGTAAAAAATCAGCAAGAATGGATAAATCAAAAACACTTGAAATACATAATTGTATTTTTTATCGAGCATCAAGTGTATAAATATATGAATTTTACTCATAATTACGAATATCAATCTAAAAATTCATAAATATCCAAAGAGAGATCGTCAGCACTGTATTTTACACCATTTGAGTTTAAGCTCTTGATTTTCTGATTTCAGGTAAGGTACTAATGTTTCGACTGCATCATCAGGCTAAAACTTATTGAGAAATGACTAAAGTCAGGAATTTCAGGTCCTTTTCCCTGATGTTAGCACATGAATTACTATTGCAGTGAATCGGAGAAAAGAGGTGGTTCACCTGGCACAATTTGGAGAATGTGCTACGCATTGCAAAATCAAACATTTCAACAATTTTTTAAATACTTGTGATTGCAGATATAGCAGTCTGTGAATAAAATGACCAAAAAGGACATATTCAGTACTTATTATGCATGTATTATTATACACAGGATTTTACTAAAGTAACGCATTATTTGTTTTACAGGTAGATGGAACATTTTAGAATTGTTGCATGACCTATGACGTAATCTAAGATGCTTTTAAATTAGAACAAATGATTTTTTCACAGTATCTGATAGGTCGTTTTAGTTTTTATCACTCTGCATCTTTACTTGTTTTATAAAGGAGCGTAATTTAGGAATCAAAACTCAAGGACTAACAAATTTATATATATAAGCATATGTTACAAAGACAACAATATTGCAATATTGCTGTCATAGCAACATTCACTTCTGTACAAAACAAATGAAGATACAGAATGAAAAAACGAAGGTCTATAAAAATATTCTGAACTTAAAAATTTGTTGACGTCATCACCAATGACTTCGGAAATGTTTCGCATTTTTAAAATAAGACCTTTTAAGAAATAAGATTTAACTTGTCTTTGCTGTTTTTCTAAAATCTTTTATCTACCTGTAAAACAAATTATACGTTAGTATCGAAAAACCCTGCCTGTATGTAATCTACATCTTTGATCAATCAGGTAGCTGGCCGGGAGGTCCCGGATTCGATCCCTGGTACTAGGGAGATGTGAAATCGGGTTCTTCCAGCCTCGTGAGGAAAATTGGGGAACTGCTTTATAAACAGATGACATTTTTCGATTTTGGAAGCCACGTCGTGACTGACGGGGTGTTGGTGTGCTGTTCGCATGCCTTCTTGCAATACTGCCCTCTACCCATGATGTCACAAGACGGAGGTCAAGATCCTAGTAGGGCGGTGGAGCAAGGAGGGGAAATCTACACCATTTGCCACAAATTTTATATATTTATATATTTTAGTCACTTTATTCACAATCTATCAAATGCATAACCACTTTTTGCACTTATATTTTAGGTAATACAGGAATATATTTTACATTAAGTCAACTGAACTTGTAACACATAACATAAACTTTATATTGTTGGCTCACTCTCAGCAACAGCATACTCCGTACTTATTCAACCTCGAGGTAAAGGGACTAAAGATTTGTTATCAACGAATGAGATTTGAGTAATGGAATAGGCACGCTGATCTTAACTGCCATAATTACAGCCAATCTTCGACAGGTCTTGAAACACCGAAAACTGAGATTGTGAACTAACAACTTTCGAAAATCATTTCATTTATAAAGAAAGCAATCATTCTCTCAGAATGAATGATAAAAATAAAAGTGTGTGTACGCGCATATAAATAGACGAGTACGAACAATAATTTAAGATTGCTATTTTCAGATTAGCATAAGTTGTTGCAAAATTGCGAAACTTAATTCATATTGAAGTTTTCATGTATTTGATTTTTAGTATGTCGGCAACCAATTAGTTATTAATTTTATTTTCAGCAGCTTTGTTTATTTCAGTCTGAAACGTATCCTTTGAAGTGTCTGTCACAGCAGATCAGGCATTGTTGCCAACATATAAAACTCAAACAGATTCCGATTATGATTGTTGTTGTAATACCTTCAGATCTTTTATTTTCTGAGGGGAGGTGATATAAGAGATTTGTCCGGAAACTATCCATCCATTATCTCGAAAATCTCAAGAATCTTGGCGTGCGGCGAGCGACAAGTTTACCAGGCTTGTGTAACATTTGATTTCCTACTCAACAGCAAAGTGCCCCTATGTACTGTGTGTTTTGTTTAATAATAACGCCTGTTTAACTACTGAGGTGGACATGTGGCGAACACTGATGATACATGAGATCAAATGATTAACTGGTAAAGGATTTTTTAAAGGAAGGAAACGTTTCAGCCTAAGTTTAGGGTACCTCCCCGGCAATTGCCATTTATAAGGAATGAGCAAACCTGGGGGGGGGGGGGGGGGGGTAGCTCAGTTAGAGGCAACGGTCCTGGCGGGATTCGAAACTCAACCTCCCGCTCACGAGTCCGCGGTACTGCGAGTCTCTGGTATCTACACTTGCTAACTCATTCTGCACAGTCCATGCAGTTAATTTTTAATAAAACATTGCATCAATCAGAATGTTGACGCTAACATATTTGAGTCAGTACATTTTCTGGTTTTTCGTCTTTGAAAAGGATGTAGGAGATAGTTTAAGATTGTAAACGAGATTAACAAACACTCTACGGGAAAGCCAACGGCGATTCCAAGAGACTGGTGAGCACGGGTCTCATTCTACTATGTAAGCTGCTTTTTATAACATCCAAAGTTAAATACTTCGGGTCAGAAGTTTTCAGTTGTCAATACAGAATCATGTAAGAGATTAGTGCTATATATTTAATATATTTTTCTCATGAAAATATAACCAAGTAAGATATTGGTAGGGGCAGCAATTGCTCTATTGGATCCTTCAGTACGCAACATTTTTCTTCAAAATACAATCGCAGTAAGAAGCTGTTAATTCAAAAGGCAGGAGAGAGTAGAGTGAATTATTTTTCATATTAACCATGGCTGTTTAAAAAAGTATTTTTTTCTAAGCACATACAATAAACAGTCGGGGCAAGATGCAATTAGTATTGACGGAATGGTCATATTCAAAGAGGGTTTAAATAGTTATCATGCAAGATGGGTGCAAGTGTTCCCTTAAGTGAACATTTTAAAGTTATGCTCCTCATAAGACGCTAATAACTCCATTTCCCAGCTGTGGTCAGAGTGTATCCCAGCAAAATTACCTTCTGGATAAAGTTCCAGGCGACAGGAACACTCAACTGCGAAATGAGGGAAATTTGTTGATTGAAAAACAAATAACGGAGAATTTTCATACAAAAATTCAGTTTTAAAAACTATAGTATATGAAACATTTTCGATTTTTGAGAAAGTTTCTGCATTATAAACAAAAATCATGCAATGAATTGTTGCCAAAATCTGTCATATCTTTTCACGTATTTCATAAATAGCAATAGTCCTAATTTGAACTCAACCACTCAGCTGTTGCTATACATTTATAAGATTACCGGGTATTGCTAATTTCAATACTCAAACTTTTAGGGATGACAAAAGAGATTAAAACAAAAGTTGTTTGCTAAACAACCATAGGTCTATAAATGTTATTGAGTAAATGGTGAACATTTAAAGAAAAAAAAAATAGAAATTGGAGTTGTGGTTGTGGTTCAAATAAAAAGATTAGTTTTCATCGTGGTGTTAAAACAAACATTATTTAGAGCTATCAACGTGCGTAATCTGTTAAACAAGCTGCTACTCCCAACAATAACATAGGTAGCTACTCGGGATCGCATGTGGTATCGACGAGACGATGCTCATCCTCGCTTCTTCATTGCATTTCGAAACTGTTTGAGCACATTCGTTTAACGATGCATTGGCCACGGTGGATCCATTGCATGACCTGCTCGTTCTCCGCAAATCTTGATTCTTGTTGTGCAGTGGCACTTGATCAACCTGGCATACGAAACGTTAATAGGATCAAAGTTGGAATCGTCGCTCCCTCCATGTAGATGCTGATTTTGTACTCACAAAGCCTTGAATGTATGAGAGCCGTGTGGTAGTTGTAGAGCGTGAATTAAAAGCAAGAATTTATGTACCGTTTAATTATAAAATATTAAAATTATAAATTAAAATTTAATCGTTTTATTTTCCGTTTCTTACCCTACACAGTTTGACTACTGACTTGTTTTAAGACCCGTGGTTACTTAACAAAAACTTTCGTTTAGCTCGCATCTGTTATCCTATAACGATGAGTTCAGAAACACTTGGTATAGGCGAGGTATTTTTTCTTCTTCTTTTTCATTTCCCGTGTTTTACAATTTCAACGTCCTTTTTTTTTTTTTTTTTTTTTTTGAATGGTGTTTAACGCCCGTTTTTACTACTGAGGCACCACAGGCGGTGAACACTGGTGATACATGAGATGAAATGATAAATTGGGAAAGGATTTTTTTTAAGGGAAGTAAACGTCCCAGGCCTAAGTTTAGGGTACCTCTCCGGCATATGCCAGTTATGAACCCTGAAGAAAACGTGCAAAAATCTGTCAGAGAGGACGGTCCTGGCGGGATTCGAACCCCAGACCTTTCGCTCACGAGTCCACGCCTTAACGACCTCGGCCACCCGCCACGGTCAACGTCCCTAAAACTCGTTTTTGAAACTTAGGATATTTTAGCTCCAAAATGAGAGATGTTCGTACTGTGGAAGGAGAGAATAATTTTAGTCTAGATATATATGTCTACGGAAGGAATGCTTCATTACTTCTATAGAGCTTAGCTATCCGAGCGTTCTAAAACCGTATTAATACATTCTTTCACTTACTCATAAATCGATATGAACTTTCTAGAACATCTTTCTTTAGCTTAATCGCAGCGTCATTGATGGGTCCCAGAGGGTGTGAAACTGTGCAAAGCACGCTGCATATCTAGGGGTGAACATAGTTGTTAAAATGGTAGTGATGTTAAGTAATTTCCTTCCTTGATAACGCCTAATATTTGTACAATGAAACTGTTTTAGCAGATATTGAGTATTTCCGATTCCGACCAAAGGTACTTGACTTGGTTCTCTCACTTGGTGCCATATGACGTGAGTATTGTAAGTTTACACAATTATTTCCAGTCATTAAGCTTCCACTAACTTACCTTTGCCATTAACGCCACGATCTTAGCAAACATTGACACGCTTTGCCTCTTTGTGTTAATTTATGGCTCATAAATTGTGTTTACTGTTGATGCAAAGAGTATTGCCTGTTCAGAGTTTCTATTTTACTCCGCCTAGGTTTTAGTTTCAAAAGCCGTTGTCTCGATATTCCTTTGTTTCTCCTGATCACCTCGTGGCACGTAAACGTCGCGAGAACAGCTTTAAAAAAGTGAGATTTTTAGTTTGAAATTACAATATATTAATATCGGTTGACCTTTAAAATGAAATAAAAATGTGAATTTTTTGACTTCTGTTACTTCAGCAAATAGGTTGTTGTTCGCGGGAGAGTAGCTTTCTTTCGCTTACCGCTGACATGCAGTGCATGCTAGTGAGAGCTATTCATCCGCTAATTGACATTCGGTTTCTTTGCGGTAGAAAAATCTTTTTGGAGACCTTACCTTGAGAATTTATAGGTGCTGGGGTCGAACGTGGTCCTGCTTTGTTGGCTCCTGTGACTCATCTTAAACCTGCGATATATTGCGACCATGGAAAAATATATATCGGAAATTTATCCACAAGAAACAAATATTATCTAATCTCTAATATAACTGTAATCCTGCATTTCCTACGGTTTAGGGCGACCGAGGCACGCACACTTCTATATTCATTTAATACATGTTTTCAAGGAATTCCTACATAGAGTTTTTGTGCTTCAATAATTTCCTAGCAAATTATTGCATCAGAAAGCATTGGATAATTTCTGTTAATATAGAAGAAAGCGTTAAAAATATTATGAACCAAGCTATATATACAAGATGCCAAGCTTGGCACTTAGCAAAAAATCTAGATTTTTACATGCTCAAGTGTCTGCGTACTGAAATGCAAAATGGTGCTCTCGGTATTTTTATAGAGAGATTCTTCGGCACAGTGTCTTGTTCTTCTTGTAAAGACTGAAAACAAAAACGGAAATAACACTATTAAGATACCATTAGACATTTCTTTTGAGTTAGCAAAACGGGGGTAAGTTTGGTCAGAAAACTGAACATGTACTCTGACAAAAATAGTTGGGGAAAGAATAAGATTATAAGCACGTATGTGTTGACTATGCAACGCATGACGGAGCCAAAAGCAATTCTCACAACTAAAGCGAATTGTGTGGTGAGCTTTTGCCATTCCGTGCTGCAAGTGTTAGAGATAATGTCTAAGTAATAGTATAGAATACTTGTGTACCTATTTTCTTTTCTTCGTGAACGAAAGAATTTATTTATCGTAATCGGATATATGCATTTTAATGAAAATGGTTACACACTTCTAATATTAGGAATTGAAATAGAGCTCATAAACCAGCCGTAATGTTATATCTTGTTATCGCGTACAAACCGGCCAGAAGAGTAAAACTTAACACTCCGACAAGGAGACCATCAGCATCATTAGGAGCATAGGCTATTGCCATTATCACCAAATAGTCCTGTGGACTTTTGTTAGCTTCCGAATGAGGAAAGTTCAAAAGGTTAAGGAAAACTTACCTTTTTTTATCTTTCTTTCGGAGTTGAGCTTCACGTCAAAAATCCGGATGCTAGCAGATACCTGAGGTCCCCAAGAACTATGCTGATGGCGTATCGCATTGTCATACCTTATTATGACAGCGGAGATGACGGTGTATGGTTCGAATTTTTCTGGGCCTCTCATGTTATATCTAGAGGTATTTGCTCATATGCCCATTTTGAAACATTGTCAGATACTTGTTGTTTTATACTCTCAGGCTCTTTTCGCAAGTCTTTCTGTGCTGCCGCGTATTTACTTTCTGACATTCTGTTCTGTAGTTTCTTCCAATTTTTGCCATATATTGGGTTATCATACCGTAATGTTTGTATGTTTCATTTTGCTATCAAGGTGATTTTTTGTTCTTAAACATTGGTTACCCTGTTATTTTAATCCCACAAACTGGTCTAGCTGGTATATTTATATTCATTGAATTAAAAATTCATAATCAGTGAAAATAATTAATACTTTTTTATTCTGATTAATGATTAGTTGCTTTCTGAAGCTGAGCAGTCTTAACTTTTTTTTTTACAGAATTTGCCAAAATGTCCCTCTATTCAGTAATAGCTTTTCTTTAGAAAATAAACATAAAAACAAGTAGAAAGTATACTTTTAAAAACGCATTAAAATATTACACTAGTAGATATTTTCTTTTGCAAAAATTGTAAATTTAAGTTTAATGCAGAAGTTGTAATCATTTCCTCAGCTTGCCAGGTAGGTTTAGAGTTTTTTGTACGTGCTGGCTGCAATTCTTATTTTCAAGTATTGAGAAAAGTTATTTCTAGAACATATGTTCAATTTATAATCCTTATGAGTGATCTTGCTAATTTTCAAAATAGTATAATATTTGCGTATTCTTTAGGTTGTTTCCTCAACGTGTGAACCAGACGTTATCTAATCTTACTATAAACTGCTGAAAACTTTTACTCAATTTGAAATTATACTATGTGCAACATTCATCCCACCTTTTCCCAAATACTAGTAAACCAAAAAGCTCCATAGAATCCTGAGATCCTGATGGGACAACCCAACCCTTGAATTTTTTCAAAAGGACCCTTGTTCTGTACTTGAGCGAGGCAAGCGACCTTGTTTTCAGGAGTTATTTTTCTAAACACAAGGTCTAAAATACTGGAGCCTATATGATTTATCCTATGCAAAATGTTATCAGTTGAACATTCTTAAGACTTTAGAACTTAATTGTGCATACGGAATAAAATGTATAGATGATTAGCTCTTTTGCATATAATATTTCAAAATGGCGGAAAAGCAATTTACTGATTACCCCTCAAAAGGTAACGTTTAGTCTACCAAAGTTATCTTATCATCTGGCTGTCTTCGGTGTTCCACTTCTGTAATCCCAGTTAGTATCTGATAGCTGTAAATGTTCGAATTTTCATAACTCATATTTTCTCTGTCTTTATAGCTGTTAATTAGGCTTCGTTGTGTTTCAAAGAGGTACTAAATCTATTTCTTACTCTAATCTATAAATGATCTATATATTCACAGTAATCTATATATTCATCAGAAATTCTTTTTCGGTATTATGTAGTGGGTATAGTTTTCCATGAAAACTGTACGCACTACATAACACACAAGAAAACAAAAGAATAATAATCGCTAAACCAATTTAAATTTCATATCTTTACAATTGATCACAAGTTCCAATAAAGACTATCTGAAATATTGTGTGACCCATTTAGTTTTATAATACGCAGTTCGGTATACTACTACACCTCACGACATTACGATATAAAATAGAACAATATCTAATAATATAAGTATCCCAGGATCATTGCAATATAAAATAAACTGCCAAATGTTGCAGGGGTGTGGTGTTCTCGGAGCATGGCACTGACTAGGAACTACGTTGAACGAACCTGCGGGCATGTGAACGAAACGGGCAGAATGAAGGACGAAGTAGCAATCGATAAATGACCCTATGCTACTATTTCCAGCGTATCCACTCTTTCACTGAGTAGCTTTTATTTGTTTTGCAGCTCTTCACCTTACTCATATGTACGCTAGAAGACTAGTTGTAAAATACTAGTACTAATATTACATCAATGTTTGCTAAATACACACACACACACACACACACACACACACACACACATATATATAAAACATATATATATATATAATTCTGTTTCGAAGATAGTTTTGAGAGTATTTGTTATATTCTGAAAGTACTGAAAAGAAAACTTCAGCTAAATTCAATGAGAAAGAATACAACTGACAACTAAGTCTTGTGTACCATGCAATGCTATACAGAGCAATAAAATCTTAAGTCTAAAATGCTGTACACATAATAGTTGCATGCTAATTAACATTTACCTGGTGCGGGTGCTTCAGGTTCTCTGGGACCGAGGCCAGCTTGTGGGCGTATCATGCCCTGTTGTCCAGGGTGCTGTTGGAGCATTCCATGCCCAGGGCCTGGGCCAGGGCGCATCGGCCCTCCCAAGCCTGCCCCGGCTCTTGGTCCCATCAACCTGGGAGGGCCGTTAAGACGGGGTGGAGGTCCCATGCTCCCCATGCCTCGTGGCCCACCCGGACCGGGGCCGGGCCCCATTGACGGCGGCATGCCTCGCAGCTGCGGAATGGGACCGTGAGGAGGCCCCGGAAATCCTCCACGTGGAGATGGGCCCATCATACCACCCCCTAACATAGGCCTCGGTTGCTGGTGCGGCTGATGAGGTGGCATCTGCTGTTGCTGTTGTTGCTGCTGTTGCTGTTGGTCGTCCTCGGACCCAATAAGGGTATTGAGCATCTTACTCGCGAAGCTGAACATTTTGGCTAAGTCTGTTCGGTCGGTGGCCGCGGAAGATGAATGCTATATATGGAAGGCGATATGACCGCGGCTGGGCCGGCAACTCTTCAGCGACTATGATAAGTCATTGTAGCAGAAAAGTGGTAGAGTATCTAAGCATACATCTACCCTGAGCTCGACTGGGACCTGGGGTGGCTGGCTTACTTTCCTCCCTTTCTTAAGGGAGGAGGCCTGCTTATCTGAGAGCAAACCTGCCTGCTGCCTCCTTGCCGGTTTGCGAGCTTGCACCGACTGTGGCTGGGTTCCGCAAAGCAATGGCCTATGAGTTGCCGAAGGGTGGGAAAGAGACGAAAGCAGGCGAAGACTTGAGGCGCCGGGCGAAACTAACCCTTTCTGCCCTGAACCGCCACTAACAGCGCCAGCCGGCCCGCCCGTTCACGCTCGTCATCCGCCAGTCCTACCGAAGCTCTCTCCAGATCGATACAGTGTGCGCCTGCTCTGCTCTCCTTCTCCGTCCCGTTTCCTCTTCTAGGGTTGGTCCATTAATCGTGCCGGGTGTATAGTGTGGAATGGGTGCACGAGTCGATACCAAAACCCGCCGCCTGCCTGCTCGACTTCCAGCCTTCTCTTGTGCTTATCTCTTTTCAAAATCTCATCTTGTGTCAAGGCCCGAACCAATATCATTAAGCCATATGCCTTTATCCGAACTTGGATACAATAACACTCGTGGATAGGAGAGAGGCAGCAATACTTAAAAGTGCTTACCAAAAGCTGCAAGACCGTGCCAGAAGCGCCCCTTACTCTGAAAACGTTCAAGAAGATAAGTAAATGCAATCAGTTGCAGCAGTAGCACATTGCTCATTTTGGATTTGTAAATATCGTTTAAGGTGCTTTCTGTAAGCAAGTATTCAAGAAATTTTCCTTTTAAGGTCTTCGCGCTTCAAGTCATCTACCCCAAATATTCAGGAAAAACGAAAGAAATTAATTTACGGTGATGTAAATAAACTTGTAGTCCTTTGACGTTTAGAAATAATTATTCCTGTTCTTGTCAGCACGAGAAGATAACGTGTACTAATCTCACTATATATTAGGGAAACAGCATTTCTTTCTTGAAATTGATTAGGGGAATTCTATCGATAATTGCAAGCGAGCGCCTTTCAGCCAACGTACGGTCTCATGTTACCTTATTCGCCAATCTGAATGGAACTTAGTCGACAGTTTTAAAAATGGTGCTCAAATCCTTATTTGATTTTTTTTAATCCCTATAATCGCTTGGAGTAAAAGTTAATTAAATTAGTGATATGTTCTGAAAAAGACCAAACAGGTAAGTCAATGCACTTCATTGATTATATTAAAAGTGAAAAAATTAATGACATCGTTCTCGCATTGCAATTATCTTACCGAATCCCTCTCTTGAGTTTAACTTTTCTTAGGTAATTTAATTGAACTTTCAAACTCATACTTCTTGTCATTATTTCTCGACCTTAGGTTTCGAAATAACTATCATGGCAACCAACATTCTTCAGCCTCAGTTAAATTACCGAAAAATTATCAGGTCATACATACCCGATTGACTAATGGGAAACGAATTAACTGAAAGTGCATAGCAAGAAACTACTAAGTAATAGTATTTTTCTTCCACACTATTTTTTTTTTCAGTAAACTGTTGTTGTAACCTCAAATGTTCAGTTCTTTCCATTCAAGGGCGTTTCGTTCCTGCTACTTCTGCATTCATTCGATTATTTTCTTTGAACTTATTAACATAACTTGAAATATTCTAATATTACCTCAAATATTAATTTTTTTATAATTAAATTAAAATACAATATCATTCTTTTTTATATTCTTGCGGAATACAACTGGAACAAACTGATAATTTTTCTGATGTAATTTAATTTCGCTTTTAAGCTCATGTCAGTAAACATTCATTAAGCTTAATTAAAATACCGGGAAACTGTTAGCACCCGTATTACAGAACACAGTTGAAACTTTTGGAAGAGATAACGACAGACTCAATATTCCTACTTTGAATCAGTACATGAACTTTGAGTTCCTTTTCAACATGCATTGAGTACTACGTTTTTTCCGATCTAAATCAAATGAAAAAATAGTGAGAAAAAATGGCGATACTCATGCAAATTCCTCTTATTGGATATGAACTGAAATCTATTAATTTATACCGAATTTTCACAAAGAGAGAAATACGTTTGTTTTGATTTCATTATGCTAGGAGAGAATAGATAAACAAACACTTAAAATAACCACTTTTATGCATTATTAGAGTTTTAGTGCTTAAAAATAAGACGCACTGTTAGCTAGAACTGACAGTACATTAGAAGAAAATCAAATGTTTCAAACAAGTGACATTGTGTCCTCCTTAATGTTTTATAAATGAATTTATAACGTTGCAAGTACTACAAACACCAGATTACCTGGTTTTGCAGTTTCAACGTGAGGAAGAACTACGAACATTATTTTTCTGAGCAAAGCTACTACACTGTTATTGAACTTGTTTAACGTTGGAAGCAGCAATGTTGCAACTAAGAAACGACGAATACCTAATTGATGCATATGGTAAGAATTTAATTTTACCATTTTACAGAGCTTATAGGATTAAAATTTCCAGAGTTCGTTAAATACAATGCATGTGTCAGAAAGAACATTAGAGCGCCTCCTAAATACTACACCATTCTAGCTAGGCGCTGTTACATTTATTAATTTTACCCTAAGTCAAAGTTTTGGTTGTGGTTACTAGTTGCACTCAGTGAATGAATGATGGACAAGAACAAGGTTCTCTGTCAGTTTCGCAGGTCCTCGGGACTCAAGAGTTGAAAGAATTAGAACCTCTTGTCAATTCGATCTCGCTGAGTTTTGATATTAGCCCCAAATTTTAGCTTCTATACTATCCTTGTTGCGATTTAATACACCTGTACACAGTAATTTGTTATAATTTCCGCCACCTTAGCGTTCAAATGAAAGTACGACAGCTTCGCATTTGATTGCAGCTATTCATTATATTATATTTTGCACTTTCATTCTTCATGCAGAAACTGTTTCAGTTTCTTGAGAAACAGTCACAGGTGGCCGAGGTCGTTAAGGCGCGGACGCGTGAGAGGGAGATCTGGGGTTCCATTTCCACTAGGACCGTCCTCCCTTGATTGAGTTTTTATCTAGGTTTTCCCCAGTCCCCATAAATGGTAAATGCCAGAAAAGTACCTTAAAATTGGGTCTGGAACGTTTCCTTTCTTAAAAAATTTTCTTTCACAGTTTATCATTTCACCTCATGCATCATCAGTGTCCACCGTCTGTGATGCCCCAGTAGTTAAAACGGGCGTTAAACACTAATAAAAAAAGTTTCTTAAGAAATGCTGGAGACGGTAGCGAAACCTTACTCTACTCCTCCAACAGAGCACAGTAACTCAATAGCACGCACTTTTTATTATGAAGGCCAGGCTTCTGGCTCGTGAAACCATCCTTGGACATTACAAGTTGCGTGGATCGGAGCGTTATCATTTGGGAAGATGGAAATCTATGCAGAAAACAATGCTTGACCCATTCATGAAATAGGCATTATTACCCAAAATAGTGTTACAGCATTTACCAGTTATCCTTCCTTCCAGAGCAGTCATGGAACTATCTGTAAAACCATAAATGATTGCTGAAATCACGATGGAACGTGATAAAGATGATTTGTTTGCTTCAGCCATCTTTCTCTAAATTGAACACATGTAGCAGTAGAAATAGCGCGAAGTCATTACACTTTGCATTGACTGATAATCCAGGATTTGTGCTCTTGTCGTCTTTGTTTTGCATTCACGTGAGCTACAGTAGAAGCTCTGCTATGTGTATTCAGTTTCATCTATAGACACTAAGCAGTTATTTTCTTACTAGAAGCAAATATCCTTTATAATGCTCACAATCTCTGTTAGCTGTCTAAATTCACTGCCATTGTTTGCTTTAACATACGACGTTTTCCCCACGAACCCTGTGGGCTGTTATGCCTCAAGAGAGAATGGTTTCAATACTCCCACTGACTTTGCGGCTTTAGTCACCGATGGAATAATTAGCCAGGTGCCTACAATTGGCTTCTTTGGGTATCTAAGAATGGTATTTAACGCCCGTTTTTACTACTGAGATGCTACAGGCGGTCTTTGGGTATCTGTTACGGCTGCCATGATGACAGGCAAGCAACAGCACGAAATCCGTAGAAATAATGGTTGCTGTAAGCAGTTGAATATTGTTCGGAAAGCAGAAGAAAGCCAGCAATAATGTTTCAGAATTAAAAAATAATTAGACACTGTTAACAGAAAAGATTTATATTTCTTTATACAACCCTCTGCTTTTCTCTGGAAACTTACATAGAGAAACTGGATAGAAAGTCCTACAATAATAGAAATTATAAATGTAATTGAAATTTTGTTAAAGGACTGATGCTTGTTCAGTTTCCAGTGATTTCCATCTCATATAGCCTTATCTAGGAAACAAACCGTAAATACTTTAGCAAAAACAAAAGGAAAGTGACAAAATACCAATGTTAAAAAATGTTAAATAGACTAAAAATAGTACAATTAAGTTATACAGGAAAATTTACAGGCCTTTCATTTTCAAACTCGCCAGTCTGAATAACCACATATTTAAAAAGTTTTAATTCAAACAAAAAGTACTCTAATGAAAGTATTGAGGGCTAGCTTTAAACTAATGTGGATTTTATTTTAGGTTTCACTCTCTCACCTCCAGCCACCCCCACTTTGACATTTAAAATGGCATTCTTATCTTAAACCGCCTCGGATGGTCGAGGGTTAAGGCACGGGATCGTGAGCGGGAGGTCTGAGGTTCGAATCTCGCCAGGACCGTCCTTCCTGACTGAGGTTTTATCCAGGTTTTCCTCAGTTCTCATAAATGGCAAATGCCGGTGAGGTACCCTTAACTTAGGCCTGGAACGTTTCCTTTCTTAAAAAATTCTTTCCCGATACATCATTTCATCTCATGTATCATCAGTGTCAATTGCCTGTGATGCCTCAGTAGTAAAAACTGGCGTTAAACAGCATTCAAAAAAACTTATCTTATGACATTTAAATTTTAAACAAGATTCAATTATTATTACATCTTTTGTTTGCCTGAATTGCGGTTATTGTTGTTTGAATTTGGACAGAATAAAATATATGCAGTTAGAAGTATAATTTATTTCGGGTAATATTATACAGCTTATTTCGCAATTCCTTACTAATATGTATGCATTGTTTTGGAGCACTATTTTGAAACAATATTACAAAAACACTAAATATTTTTTTTGAATTCATTCACTCCAAATTAAAACAAGACAATAACAATAATCTGGTTTAAGAGGCAATAATTAAAAATGCCATAATTGAAACCACTTTAAAATTTAATTATGTCATTCGGGTTGTATACTATTTGAATTTTTAAAGTGCTGGTGACTGGAGGTTAGGGTGTGAAATATAAAATTTAATTAATATTTGTTTTAAATTTGCTGGTCAAAATTTAAAATTGGTTGTTATTTTATATAAATTAACTTTATTTGAAATAGATAGTTATTGAGACTGGCAAGTTTTGAAATTAAAGTCCTTTAGGACAAGTGAAGGCAAATATATGCAACTCTAGGAAGATGAAAAATACGCATGGTAACTCACAGGGAAAATTTAGTAATCTAAATGTCTGACAAGAGCAACATTTAAAATAAATAGACCTTTGCCAGGAGTAGGAAATACCTGCTTTTAAAGGAAATGCAAAGGCATGATTGAGCTGTTACTAGCCCGATTAGTTAGAAAATTAAAACAATAAAATAACAGAAATATTTCAATTTAGAGTACTTCTTAGAATTAAAAGAGCTCTTAAAACCCACATGAGAAACATGCCAAAAATCGCCAAATGTTTCATCGTACAGATTTTAACAATAATAATACGCTTCTACCATTTACATGTTCTCATTCTCTAGAATTATACATACATGGATGGATAGATAACGGTGTTTATTTTACAAATTATGTATGTACAATAACTTTTACATTATATCCATCGCATGGTCCAGAAACCGTAGATGATACTACTTAACACCGGCGAACAATATACCTATATGCCAATATTATTTATATACATATATTAACCCATTATATTACATGAAAATATTCATACATAAATATTAATTAGCAGATGATTATTTTATATAAAAACACACACACTTTCTCTCTCTTTCATACGTCTGTATATCACAATTATCCATTGTTGAAACACACACAGCTTCTTGTTAGGCGCAATTTACATAAAAACTCATCCAGTTTTGATCAAATTTCTTCCTACTCAAGAAAATCCCAGCATGCTAACCTGCCCGTATTCGAGTATGTAAACTTGGCTCCAAGGTTCACCCGCTAATGTTCTGTGTTTGGATATTCCAGTATATGTTGCCAGGCTTCCAGATTTTCACAAAGAGGATGGACTCTATCGCCTGTTTCTTTGTTAACTTTTTTGTTCTTTTCAAACCCCCAATCCAAACCAAGCTAAAGTAATTGGTGCTTAAAATTGAAGTTATGTATGTATAATTGCTTCCCCCTGTTCACTAAGTTACATTGATGTTTTTTCTTTGCACGTTGCTTCTGTGTTGTGTTTTTGATGTCAATCAGGTTTCTTCTACTTTCCTCAATGCATTATTACTGTTCTTTACCCCATTCTCTTATGCCATTTCGTCCCAATTGTTTCTAATTCCCTCTTTAACCCTTATACCCAGTTTCTTACTTGATGGAAGTAGCAAATTGCCCTTAGTGAAACATTTTCTCCCTTTAACATTCGTAGCAGCCAGATTTTTATAATGAGTGCTATTTACAAAGTGCCCACATTACTTTAAAACGCCACACCTTGTTCAGTATTGGCAGTAACTGTACTGCGATTAGTGTAATCGCAAATAAACAAAGTAGAAAATAATAACACGGAACAGATTTAACACAGGCAGATTTAGCAGAAGATTCACACAAAAGTACAGTTGTTCACAAACTGCCAAGAGTTTAAGAAATCTCACTCCGAACAAGCGCAATATCTCTGCTTTTATTAATTTCCTGTACTTTGACATGGAAACCTGTAGCCTTGGGAGTAAAACCTTAAAGTTCTTCCTAAGTTT
This sequence comes from Metallyticus violacea, assembly GCA_030762175.1. NCBI lineage: Eukaryota > Metazoa > Arthropoda > Insecta > Mantodea > Metallyticidae > Metallyticus > Metallyticus violacea. The sequence continues at coordinate 335,962,472 of CM060846.1, read as the reverse complement.
CCCCCAGCAAATTAAGTTCGTGGTGATGGAAGTATTTACCTTTGCGAGGAAGGTAAAACAAGCCAAGTATTTCAGTATTAGTATTTAAAGTTAAGCGCTATTTCCTCCACGGTAAGAAATACACTCTGTTTTTCTATATGATGTGGACTCAGATAAAAAATGAAGCATCTGTCTTGAAACATCTGTATGCCACTAAAGCGTTAGAAACATGAATGGGCGCTATGCTTCCACTCGTCATTAGCACTAAATATATAAAAACATTTTTGTTGAAGAGAGGTAGGACAGTCTGTGAATTTTTAAGAGTTCACAGAAGAAATGGTTAAGTAATATATACGTTATTGAGCTATTTCAGAAATTATGTAGGGGTCAAGCAATTATAAGATAGGGAGTCTATGGCCAACGAAGAAAAACAGCGGAATTTATGAAGATAAAGAAGTTGAAATGATATATTGATAAGTCAGTGTTAAAGGGAAATGGGGTAAAACTTACTTTACATGTCTTCAATATCTCATCATTAGACTTTTTCAAAATTAGTGCTGTAAAATGTCTAAAATCTGAGAATAATCATACGACAGTGCGAAATGAACAACGGTTTACTGATATATCGCGTTATGAGCTTAGTTTATGAAGTACGGTTATAAAAAGTAATCAACGAGGCTCTGGCTCGGTAAAAAGAGACGTTAGCGTCATATCGACAGCTTCAAAGAGACATGCTCCACAATTTCGGCCGTTATTGTGTAGTATCGTGTCGAAAAGAAGCTTCATTATTCTTTAGAAATTTAACGCTATTACTGTGACATTTAAGCAAGCAGACCACAATACCCTATCCAGCAAATTGCTTGTCTAAAATCCCTCTACAATCTCTGAAATTAATGTGGTGTAGTTAATTAACACCCGGTATAAGAAATGTTATTAGCTTTAAATATAAATGTATTTATGCAACCCTATTTAAATGTCCAAGGAAAAAACTTTCTGTACATTAAGTTCGACGAATATGCGTGGAATACTCATATCCATAACATAGTAAGATCTCATCGGTCCTGGTGGTGTAGTGGTTACCATACTTGCCTCCTATACCCAAGATCGCGGGTTCGAACCCGGCCAGGACCGATGGATTTTTACGAGCGTAAAAATCCTAAGCATTGCTTCCTTCGGAAGGGAAGTAAAGCCGTGGGTCCCGTGTCGTACATTTACGGCACGAAAAAGAACCTCAAGCCTGAAAGAGAGGCCTCTGAGCAAAATTTGTCGGCCCTTTCACGCCCTGAGTTGAATGGGACGCTGATGACCTGAGATGTTAAAGAAGGTCCATAAATAAATAAATAAATAAAAAATAGTAAGATCTCAATTATATATATATATATATATATATATATATATAATTCATAAAAACACTGAGAATGCAATATAAAAAAATTGACATAAAATTTCACACTAAAAACGTAAAACTGAACACTAAAATCACACGATATTTCGAGCTTGGCTCTTGGTCACGTGCTGAGAATGAATTGAGTAACCAAGAGCCAAGCTCGAAATATCGTGTGATTTTAGTGTTCAGTTTTACGTTTTTAGTGTGAGATTTTATGTCAACTTTTTTATATTGCACTCTCAATGTTTTTTATGAATTTTATGCTTTTTAGATGTTTTTATTATTCCATTAATAGTATATATATATTTTAGCTAACTGAAGACCAATTTACACTAAATTTAATGAAAAACATTAAAAAGTATGGTTGAAGTTCCATGTCACAATTTGAAAATGTAATTTCCTTTCAGCATTATTTTTACCTTGAAACGCATATAAATGGAATATAGGAGCAAATCTCTCATAGTAGAGAAAACCTTAGAGGAGATATAAATCATCACATGAAAGAAATTCGTAGTTCCGTAATAAAAGGAAAGTATGACAGCTCTGTAGGCTAGAACGTCGATACGAAGAGCCAAAAATCCGCGGTTCGAATCCCAGCATTGACCCGAATTTTTCAAACCTGATTCTTCCTCTCCAATTAATGTTCTACACATGGCCAGTGTGAGAGAACCATTGCTACATACACTGGAACTATTGCATTACAAGTATTTCTTTCGGTAAACTGAGTGATGTTTTATTTCAGGACCGTCCCGATACACAACATTATGATTAGAGATGTTTTTATTTCTGGAAACATTCTGTGCCACTGCAATTTCCCAACACATTTTACAACTTTGTTTTGTCCGCTACTAAAGAGCCCTCGTTTGGACGCGCGGCCGACTTAACGAGGATTTGCTTGGCACCGGGTAGCACGCTGCTTGCCTGCGGAGCCGGATATTCACAGCCTCTTAAATTCAAGCGCATAGATTTCTGTATGCATTAACAGCATGCCAAACAGCAATTTTTTGGCCATATAATGACATTTCGTGTACAAAATCTAGTTTTTCTGCGCTCCAGTATCTATTGTATTGTGTAGCTATATGGCCATGTAAATAAAGGCATGTTTCATCCGTAAAAAATAAATAAATATAAAATAAACGCGGGTCAATAGACTGTCATTAACATTATCCAACATGCAATTGCAGAGATTAATCTATTCACATCATCCGCGTTTGCAATTCCAGAAACACAGTTATCTAATAGGGTTTTCATTTTAAGTTTCCGAGCTTTGCGAAATTCTTGATTCTTGTGCAAGCTTTCTCAGAGATTTATTTGCACTTCGTTCTAACTTTTCTCCCAAGTCATCGAGTTTTTCCTCTGTATGAACACGGCGTTTCACTTTCAATTTCTTATCAAGAACAGATCCCGTTTTCCTAAATATATTCGCAAGGTTACGAACCGTTTCTCTGTGAGGCGCACCGTCAGGGGTGGCCGAGGTCGTTAAGGCGCGGGCTCGTGAGTGGGAGGTCTGGGGTTCGAATCCCGCCAGGATCGTCCTCCCTGACTGGGTTTTTTTCCAGGTTTTCCTCAGTCCTCATAACTGGCAAATGCCGGGGAGATAACTTAAACTTAGTCTTGGAACGTTTCCTTCTTTAATCAATCGTTTCCTAATATATCATATCATTTCCTGTATCGCCAGTGTGTACCCCCTGTGTAGTAAAAACGGGCGTTAAACATCATTAAAAAAATGTGTGAGGCGCATGCATAGTAGAGAAGCCGTCTATCAATCGCCGTCGGACTTCTCTACAGGAGTTTGTTGCGTCTTAGTAATCATATATAAAGATTTTGTGCTCTCATAACGTTCAAATCCTGCACAGCCAAAGACTTCTCGTCAATTAATTAGCCGGCACAGAGAGAGGCAGGAAATTTAAGGGGAAACAGAACCGGTTAGATACAGGAGCGGGCAAATCCCCGTATGCCGGCCATGCGTGCAAATGAAGACTCCGTAGTTCCATGACGAAATTTTGGGATTGAAAACGGCTTTCCCCTGCGGAATCTGTCTACTGAGAAACAACACCAAAAATCCAAACTCGGGCTTCAAATGTAAGACTCTCATCAGACAGTCTCCTACCGCCGTTCGACTCAGTTGTTTTCCTATCAGAAAGCTATTTATTGTGTCACTGGTCTCCACTTTTGCGTCGTCTTTTTCTGTTAAAGCGATATAGACATCGCCGCTTAGTTTGTTCGCGTATTTGCATATTCCGATATACGGTGTGGTTATTTGAGAAACGGGTAGCGTAAGCTCTGCTGCTTACTGGGGAAAAGTGAGATGTAATGTTTGTAATGTTTTTTTTTATTACAGTGTTTATATTTTTACTGAAAGCATGAAACATTGCTGTATTTAAAAGTGACGATGATGATAATGAGCACCAATCTGTGTTGTGAGAGATATTGAAAATGATGCTTCTCATTGGTTACATTTATTAATTGTGTTTAATGCTGGGGGGATGGACACAGATGATACATGAAATTAAATCTTAATTTGGAAAAATATTTTTTTTAATGATGGAAGCGTTACAGCCTAAGTTTAAGGGCGCCTCCTCGGCATTTGCCATTTATAAGGACTGGGGAAAACTTGGAAAAACCTTAGTCAGGGAGGACGGTTCTGAAGGGAAACTAACTACAAACCTCCTGCTCACGAACCCGTGCCTTAACGACCTCGGCCAACCGTGTAAGCCATACATTGCCGGCAACTGCGTAGGAAGTTCCTGCATTTCATATAACTTTTCTTCCGTTCGTAACACTTTTTTTTTCGTAACAAGTTGGCCAACAGTTTCTGTAGCTATTGCCAGGTTATTTTCATGGAACGAGGAACAATTAGCACATAGTTTACACACAATGAAAACACCGAGCAACACATGAACGCACAGCCACTTTCTGACAAAGCCTCCCTTAAATTAACTGCAAGCTGCTAAGTGAGCATGCATTATACGGCCTTGACGACTGCATTCTTTCAATAAGAAACCACTCTCCGCATCTCACATGTTCGGAATATAATTCGAGAGACGCGATGAAGCTCCTCGCGTTAACGTTTCGAAATTCTCTCCCATTATTTTCTTTCAGATCGTCTAGGACATGGGAATTATTTTCATATAAAAATTGCATGGATTCAAAACGAGAGATCTAGCATGCTAAAAACCACGAATCACTTATTCGATCGCGAAAGACTAGGTATGGGACATTTGAATTCTCGAATCTCAAGATTTAGAAACTCCAATTTTCTTAATCTAAAACTATTCTCTCCCTACATACTTAGCAGAAAACCTGTTTTTACCATTTTCGGACATCTTTAAATACTAGGAGAGTAACAAATAAATATAAACTTTTGAGGAAACGCTTTACAGAAATTTCTTAGTCAACCACCATGGACACTAATGTCAGAAAGTCAATTAAATACACCAGGTGTCACAGTGGATGGAAAACGATATAGGCTAGGCCCAGAGTGAGTTTGAACGGTAGAGTTTTTTAAATTAAAATCCCTATTAAACAATTCAAAATTTTTACATTGTTCTGAAAGAGTTCAATGTTTTGCGTTTTTATTAATTCTTAAAATGCACATTTTTTTTTCGTGAGCGGGAGGTCTGCGGCTCGAATCCCGCCAGGACCGTCCTCCCTGACTGGGTTTTTTTCCAGGTTTTCCTCAGTCTTCATAATTGGCAAATGCCGGGGAGGTATCTAAACTTAAGCATCGAACGCTTCCTTTCTTAAAAAAAAAAATATTCTTTCCCAATTTATCATTTCATCTCATGTATCATCGGTGTCCACCGCCTGTGGTGCCTCAGTAGTAAAAATGGGCGTTAAACACTATTCAAATTGCTTTGATTTAAAATGCTTTGGAACTTTTGTTATTAAATAAAAATATAAAAATGTAAACTAATACTCAAATATGTTTTGTCAAATTAATTTTAGAAAATGGAAATAAGTCTTAAAACTCAAGAGTTATAATTGTACATTTAATTACTATTTCATGTGCATCTTCTTAGTAAAAATGAATATTTTTTTGGAAACTGTGTCCTTATATTTGTTTTTCATTAAACACAAATTTATAAATTTGCTTCAATGATTTTTTTAATTGGAATTGGAATGATTCGAGGTATTCAAAAACATTTTAGAATTCGGATTCTTATTTGAGAACATTTTGGATTCCTCGCACGTCTGCAGTGACGATATCTTGCATTTTTAGTTTTTACTTCTGTCAGTGTGGCAAAAATGGGGCCAATATTAAACTTATACATTTTTTGAGTTTTGTATCGTTAAAGCAAAAGAGTACAATAGTTAGGTGGGCAATAATTCCACTTAGCTTTTAAGCTGCGGATTTTGACACTCCAATAACGAACTGTATGACTGTTGACGTACCCACATAGGAGAATCCAAATCGCTATCTTCCTCATCCATCATGGATGAAACCACCTAGAAATATTAAGATTCAATTCCACGTGTATTGATATTAGTTTGGGGATTACACGAAGTTTATAGTTTCAATTTAAGTACTATGACATTACGAACATACTCTCGTTTGTTGTGCTAAGTGTTTCAATTTCTTTTTGGACTAACTTCTATCATCAAATTCATTTAATTTATCCTCCTTTTAAACATATAATATTTGTTTGCTTTTATTTTGATCTAAATCAGACCCAGTTGTTTTTAATGTCTTCTCTAATCTGTATATTGTTCTCTTAGAAGGAACCGGAGAATCTGGAAGTTTTTATTGTTGACAGCTTCTTTACTTCTCTAATTATACTTCTTAATATACGCGAATAATTTCCTAGACCTGCATCTTATTTTATTATCTTATTTAGCATTGCACTCATTCAGTACACACGTTCCTTGCTTCTCTGGCAATGCTAAACATAAGAATAAAACAAATCGCAATTCATTGCATTTATTAAATCAGTACACCAAACACTGCGATTTATTTCTTAAAGCTTTACGCCGTAAACATGTGCGGCAGCTTCGAACTTATTCCGTCAATGCTGAGATGCGTTTTGCACACGGTCCGTGCCGCACTAAATACACCCTGGCTATATTGGGTGATCAACACTCAGTTTGGATGGATGACGTAATTACTAATCAGTGCACCTTGCCTGGAGGGTTGGTGTAAGGACATGGGCATCGGGAGTACAATACTCTGCAAACTAGCGCGTGTTCAAGAATAGTCGCATTTTATAAACAACCGACTTATTATTTTGCATTTGCTGATGGCCAAGGAGGAAATTATCGTTGTTTTAAACTGACTGCTGCCGCCAACACGCAAACTTGAGCTTTACCGACCTAAGTTGCAATCAAGTGAGGAGGGATGAGGGTTATCTGCTTAACCTGAATCATAACTATGATCGTATGCTCATTAACAACCATAGTTATTTCCGTGTTTGCGCCTTCAGTTAGTATTGCAGCATGGCTACTTTAGCGTCATGTCAGGGGTAGTGGACAACGGTAGTGGAGCGGATGTAAATATTCGCACCTCACTCACCAAATACTGCAAACGCAAAGTAAACGGGTAGTTGCTATATGGTCTAAGGTGCACTCAGCATTCCACAGAGAATCCTTAACCTTAGAACAATTGATTATAATGATAGACACTCGATTCGTAATAGTGATGTCATTCATTTCAAATGACTGGAATATATGTGATCACCCAGCATAGTAATGCATATGTTCTAAATATTTGCATTTGAGCTTCATCAGAAAGGGCACTTCCCATCTTTATTCTTAAATTTAACATTTTGATCTAGAAATGTACAAATGTGCAAAGTACACATTAAGGGGGAAAAATAAACAAACTAAATATTTCATATGAATCTTGGGTGTAACTCAATATTTCCAGCATATTTGTCCAGATTTTAAAGCATATACATGTTTTACTTCTAATAACCGAAAACTTATTCGTTTGATATTTTACTATTTTATTTCATTTAAAAGAAAACGCCAAATTACTTACAAAAGTTTCACTACGGTCTATTGACTATAGTACTTGATTGCTGTGAGTGCAGATTTTCGTTCGATTTCCGTGGCGGCGAAGTGACCTTTTTGGTGAACGAAGAAAGAATTTCGGTTTGATCTCATTCAATCATCCATATCACCTTCTTCTGTTTCATTGACTGTCTCAGGTGTCGTTAGTGCAGCTGACAGGAGAACATACGGGTCCTCTGCCCCGATATATCTTGAGTCCTTGGTGAAAATGTGCCAAGATTCGGAATCTCGCTCCTTACCTGCTGACACTCGTCCAGGTTTCAGGGCGAGAGTGATGATCGAGCAATGTGGGCCAGCGATATGAATGGAATGGTGATGTGTAGGGTGACTCTTTTGGCTCGTAAGTCCTTCATCTGAGAATGCTACCACAGACCCGTGGTTTCAGTGTCAAAGGGGTTGTCCTCACCCACGTTCGTAAGCAATTGAATCTATTAATCATGCTCTACCGTAGGAAAACGTAAATACCACTCATAATAGCTGCTAACAAAGTTTAAAATAAGCGTGCTGTATTTGTTTTAAAATACAGCAATCTAAATTTGCGAAGTTTTTGATGACGCATATGAGCTGAAAGTTAAATTTAGAATCAAACCCATATAAACCTGTTATCATACAGGACGTTTCAGTAAAGGCAAATATTAAACTGGAAATAGGGGATGAACAATATGAGTGAGGAAACTGCTGATCTGCGAAGAGATATGGAATTAAGCCTGAAGGTTAGGTTCTCTATGCTACAAGGTGACTCTGCCTTGTAGCACTTACATTGTCACACGACAGAGCATGCTATAAGTCAACGACAGAAGCTTTTTATACCACCCGAAGACGTAGTACCGGTGTAGAGTTTCTCAGAGTTAACAGTCATTTACTTATCTATGGGGAAGTACGTAGCAATGCCCTCGCCGCTGAAAAATCTCCCGAAAGGCATCATCCGTCACAAGTTTTTTTTTTTTTTTTTTTTTTGTAGATATTTGAAAGGGTGCGGCAGAATCGTATACGCCGATGCCATACTTGCATTGAAGTTGGTGGCCGTCATTTTGAACAACTGTTGTGAGGTGAAGAATCGTACGTTAACTCAAGTATGTCGATAAGATGGTATTGTACATAATATCTTTGAATAATTAAACATTAATTGTTAATGAAATACATGCAAAATTAACTGTAAATAAAATTAATTTAAATGATATAAAGATTAAATTTAATCATATAAATAAATACAAGTATTACCTGTGAATAATCTGGAAAAAGGACATGTTTCAGCCAATATCTTCTTAATCTGGCTTTTCAGACCTTAAGTTCCCTATCTCAAAATGTTCAAGTGTCCCCTTAAATCCTATTTGATTTTTACACGCTTTTGCTCAAGCACTCTGTATAGATTTTCTGATGGAAAGTAATCTGCAAGCTGATAGCACTTAATCAGTGATATGCGCCTTTTGAAGGCAAAGAAAACTTCAGTAAAAAAAATATTCTTGGCAGATTTTCTCAGTAGAATGGTAAAAGTTCACTAAGATGGAAGTTTTAAATTACTACAAGGAAAGGATTTCTGTTTGAACAGGAATTTTTGGTTCAACATTTGCACAGAAACTTACCTCACAATGGTGATGATCTTATGACTGATATAGGACATTGCACGTCTATGTAGTACATGAGGTTTCTTTATAAAATGCATGAAAAAGCGTGGAGTGGAGCAATAGAAACAAAACAAAAATTACAACATCTGAACATGAATCACGTTTTTTGAAGTCGGCAACTTGTACGTAATTGGCTGACTGTCGGATTACTGAAGCATAGGGCCAACACTTTTTTTAAGAATGATTCTACATCAGTCAAAGGAAGTATTACGCAGGTAAATTCTTTTATGGTCTTCAATATCGTGAGGTAAGTCTTTGTACAAAGTTTAACTGAAAAAGTATGTTTTTGCTAAAAACCCTTCCCTTGCAAGTAATGGTTGCAACATCCCATAAACGCGTGCATCCCTCCATTCTGTAAAGTCAACCAAACTCTTCAGTTCAGTTCTTTGTGAAAACTGAAGGCTAAACTGAAGAGAACGTTGAGTACAGAATTCGAACTACTGATGACTAATGGAAAAGGTCATATGAGCATAATGCTGCAAAGAGAGTGCTAAGTGTAGCTCATTCCTTATTATTTATTAAGTGCTTAAGGGGACCTACCTGTGAAAATCGTCAAAAATGGCAATAAATGTATTGTTTTGCACTATTCACATTTAAACCGGGTAAGAAAGAGTGGCGAGGGAAGGGGGGCCACAGTGGTAGTTAGGTGAGAATGTGTGTTGGGAAGGGATACTTCCACAATGATCGATCCATTGCCAGTAGTGCTATGCCCGAGGAAGAGGTTGCTCCGTTCGTTGCGCAGCGGATCATTCATCCGTTTTCTAACCAAAGACAAAGTCAAACCAACCGAGATTTAGTCCAGGCTTCGCGTACAGTTTGGAAAAACTGCACATGCACGAACTCAAGTGTTCGCTACACAAGAAGTTCCTCAGCGGACGCGATGCAGTGGAAAATGGAAGCCATGCACATTGTACACAGGCCGTTTGTCACCTCGTGGAAGGGGATTGAGGCTCGAAATCGCTGTAGAGGTGGACACAATTCTTCCTGAAGAACTAGGATTTCGGAAAGTGTTAGCGAGGTGGGTCCCACGCCTTATCACTAATGAACAGAAAACAATGGACATCAGTCAGAGGTTTCTAGATCGGTTTGAGGAAGAAGAATCATGACCTGTGATAGACGTGGTACATCACTACACGCCCGAAAACAATAAAACGAGTGTGGAGGGCAGAATGAGAGGGGAGAGTGCTCTGGTCAAGGTCAAAACTAGTCTTTCAGCCAGAAAAGTTCTTGCGGCCGTGTTTTGGAACTCCAAAGAGGTTTGCTCATCGTTTTTTTCTTTCCCGAACGAAGGACCACGATTGAGGCATATTATTGCAAACTCTTGGACCACGTGAGAGCCGCCTATCGCAACAAAAAACGCACGCAACCCATTCGTGATTCCTACTTCTTCAAGACAATGCGAAGTCATAAACAGTAGCCATAAGCTCGGATCAATTAAAGAAAATTTACTGCACACCCCTAAAACACCCTCCTTACAGTCCCGATTTATACCCTTGTGATCACCACATATTCGGACCATTGAGGAGGCATTGGGAGGGAAAAGATTCATTGACGATGCAGAGGTTGAGTGCAAAATTGCCTGTTGACATGCCCATCTTCTTTCTTTGATGATAGAACAAAGAAACTACCACCCGTTGCAGAAAATGCATTTCTATTGAGGAAAACTATATAGAAAAGTAACATAATTTGTTTTGTAATGATACATAATTAGAATATATTTATTTTAAACAAACCCAGTTCATATTTGAATGACCCTCGTTTAGCCCGAAGCACAGGTCAAGATATTAAAAGTCGTTTTTCTTGTGAATATGGACAAATAAAATTATTCACCAGATGATTTAAATAGATAAATCAAAATATATTTGCTTATGTAATAGTTCATTTTATTTAAAATTTCAACAAAATACCATAAAGAAAGAGTGAAGATTTTTTATAAATAATACCTTATTTACACCAAAATTTGCAGAGGTTTGTCTCTAATCATTTGTTTGGAACACAAATCTGTAGCTTTTTATTCAAAATTGTTAGAGGGCACATAAAAACAAGAATAATACTTTTCTCAGGAAATATTAATTTTATAACTGTGTCTGAAATTAGGTGGATTATTTTATTACATGTCTTTAATGTATCGGGAAAAATTTAGGTGAATTGGTTTAGAAATGTACAAATGATGCATTTTCTCAGGTCGGTCCCTGAAAATTGAGGAAACATCTTAAAGACAACAATTTTAACATTTATGGCGTAATTGTGAAAACTTTCCACATTTGAATGAATTAAAAAGCAAATCTGTGGTAGATTTTAATTAAAAATACGTGCTTCATATTATTGTCTGTAACAATTTGCTCGCAGAATAAAAGAGCATATTCACAAGGATGGTGGAACAGAAAATGTTTTTCATTTTCGCGTTACTTTGCTGAAATCGCCGTGCCTTTGTGGAGATGGCTTAATCGTGATAGTTGATCAAAGTGGTATATGAACTGGCATGTGCACAAAGCAACGGTGCGATAAGTTCTTCACTTTGAAGAACATTCCGCCGTTCGAGATAAGAGAATGAAGACAATGCTGACGATATTAACATAACAAACCGTTGAGTAATGGTATATCAGGTTTGAAGAGGTCAGACTAAAAGGAAACCCATAATTGGGCCAGCTACGTCCTGCAGTAGCTCTGTCATCTGATTTGAAAATATCGATGCAATACATTGCAGAAACTGCTTGCACTTTTTGGCACAGATTGTGTAAGATCGGAAAATAAGCACAATTTTTGGCTCCAATACAATATGCAAGAATCCGTGCAACTATCTTGACTAGGGGTGTTTGGAGAAATTTGGATGGACGGTCTCGAGCCTAACATTTCCAGTCGGTTAAACGAAAAGGTGGACTTTTGAAAGAAGCGGTTCACCAATGCAGATAATGTAGTCAATAGACTGTACCCTCAGTGTTCTGTGAAAAAATATAATGGTGTACCTAAATATAATTTTTGTGTTTGCAGCAGTGTCCAGATATAAAAGAAGTGAAAATCATCTCTTTCGGAAACCGCCACGGGTGGCCGAGGTCGTTAAGGCGTGGACTCGTGAGCGGGAGGTCTGGGATTCGAATTCCAACAGGACCGTCCTACCTGACGGAGTTTTTTTCCAGGTTTTCCTCAGTCTTCATGACTGCAAATGCCGGGGAGGTACCGTAAACTTAGACCTGGAACGTATCCTTCCTAAAAAAGTCCTTTCTCAATTTATCATTTCATCTCATGTATAACCAGTGTTCACCGCCTGTGGTGCCACAGTAGTAAAAAACGGGAGTTGAACATCATTGAAAAAAATCTCTTTCGGAGGTACGTGCTATAACTCCATGTTTCGCAACCAAACTAAAAAATAAAATTAGCTAGTTAAATTTTCTTTAAGAGAAAAGTATTGTGATAAAAATTGATACATTAATATTCCACTACTGATTATCAGATGAAAACATTATATTTATTTCATAATTTCAAATGTAGTTCCAAAATGAATTATTCTCTTTCGTTATATAAAACGTTGGCCCTAAACTCTCCATTGCTTTATATAAACATATAGTGGAAGTTTTCTGTTGAAATAAAAAACGATTATAGTATTAACAATGTTACTATTATAATGATTGTACTTTTCCTGGTACAATTAGAATAAACGGATAATTTTTTTTCCATTAATGCCGTATATCTCCCACGAAAGGCATTAAAATGAATGAAATTAATTAATTAATTAATTAATTAGCCTGGGGTCTCTTGGCGTGAAACAAGACGTAAGAGAACAAAAATTCCACAACAGCTCTACCCATTCAAATGCCACCGTTTCCTAATTTCTATTATTTGTCTTACCCCGGTGTTCTACTATTGGCAAACTTCCCATTCCTCTGTGGTTCATGTTAAATATCCAATAACTTTCCAGATAATAAATGTGAAAAATATATTACATAGGTAATTTTATTTAAGGCATTTATGCAAAAAAAAAAAAAAAAAAAAAGCTGCACATCTAAGGGAGGAGCCTTGCCTCTAAAACCTTAATCATATTACCGTATGAACAATTTCCTTGAGATTTCTTTCGAACAAAATCATAAATGTTATGTATTTGTGAGCACTGACTTAAAACTTAGTAAGTTGAGATACACATTTCTCTGTGTATATGTTAGGCAAGAAATGTTGCAGAAAAGAGTTTAAAAATGGTAGAACTTGCATTTTCATTTAGCAGGAAATTAATTTCAAAGTAGTTGATGTAAGGAACTAATTAATGTATGTGTGCAGTTTTCTTAAACAACATTAACAGAAATGGAAAATTTGTATATAGATATCCTACTGCTAATATTGATGTCTTTTAAAAGTTATTTGAGCAATTATCAAACTACTTGAGTATATATAAGGAAAATTAATGATTGTAGCTGAGCTAAATCTTGGATTAAATGTTCTCACAAAGAAGAGGAATTTCAAGATGTTATTAAATCATACAATATACCAGTTTGAAACCTACTGGAATATTGGCATGTTTGGCCTTCGGACATTGGCCGGAGCAGAGGAGAATTCTTTAGCAACTCCGCCTCAGTCCACAATGTGACACCTCCGAGAGGAAGGGATGAGTTGAGGGAGACACCCTGCAGCCACGATCCACAGGTGCGAAAGCAAACGGAACCCTTACACGTTCCCAAATAGAATACCCCGACTCCGGCGGAGTCCCTCCCTGATTAGTGCGAGCCCCTCAGAAGGTCTGCTTTCATACCACACGCCGGGGTAGGAACCTTTCGAAAGCGCAAGCCATCATCACACTGCAACAGCCTCTGATATCCTGGTGGTGTAGTGGTTACCATACTTGCCTCCTAAACCCAAGATCGCGGGTTCGAACCCGGCCAGGACCGATGAATTTTTTCGGGGCGTAAAAATCCTAAGTATGGCTTCCTTCGGAAGGGAAGTAAAGCCGTGGGTCCCGTGTCGTACATTTACGGCACGAAAAAGAACCTCAAGCCTGAAAGAGAGGCCTCTGAGCAAAATTTGTCAGCCGTTTCACGCCCTGAGTTGAATGGGACGACGATGACCTGAGCTGTTAAAAGAGAGTCCATAAATAAATCATTCAAAAAAAAAAGCCTCTGGTACTTTCGACCCTATAAGAGAACCAAAGGAAAAAATGACTTGACATTGGAGAGCGAACAATTCGTGGATTGTAAATATTTATTCCAGCAGTTGTCTAAGTGACCAGGGATATCACGAAAAAACCAAGGTCAGGATGGCCGGCCCAACGGGGAAATGAACCGGGAACTATGTAGTGTGATTCTCGAGCGTTACCACCTCAGCACTCCTCTCGGTACTGGCATGTTTTAGACTATTTTTACTGATTAAGAAGGTTTTTAAATACTAGGTGAATGTTTTAAAACCTTGTGTTATTGATAATACTACTTTTTTGTTTTAAAATGCAAATTAAAAAATTAAGTAAAATTTAATTATATAACCCAATGATTTAATTACCGAACATTTTTGACATAAATACAACATTTAATTAATACTTTGTATATCATTAATAGCATTAATAAAATTGATAACGTTTTCACATATTTTATGAATATCTTATTTGAATGCTTTAATTCATCTTTCCAGCTAAATACCCAATGGTGAGTATAAGTAGAATGTAACATGGTTCTCTGAAAAACTTAAGGTCCTTATATAGTGTACATAAAAAGAGCAAACATGATGCTATTAAACAAGAGTACATGTAGTTAAACAGAGACCATAGGAAAAAACTTAAGCTAGCGAAAGATACTGCTTGTTTTAATCACATGACAGACAAAAAATGCAAAGACACGTGGCAACTCGTTAAGGAAATTAAGTCAAGAATAAAAGTCGTGTTGAAATATTTTTCCAAATTAAATTAATAAGTATTTCGTGTAATCAGTGATGGATATTATATCTTCTGTTAAATATAATTTAGATGTCACATTGGAAAAAAACTAGATTACGAAGAAATATGTATTTAATTGAAATAGAATTTCAGGTGAACACCTGATAATCGTTATTTGTGATACCTATGGTTTATCAAATCCTTTTATTAAGAATGTAAAACAAATGATCGCGTACCTATTGATGGTTATGTTTGTTATAAGGAATATTTCCATGCTGTATGAAAATATCGAAAGTAATTCCTTTACACAAGAAAGGCGATACTGCAAATTTGAGACATCATCAAAAGTATTCTTAGCTCCTATAATATTAAAGAATTTTGGGCAAAATATATAAGCAACCAGTATTACATTTTAAATATTATCAAATTTGATAACAATACAACAAAGTTTTAATAAAAAAATACATTTTAGTTCTGAAAGATGTATTGAGTTATATTGTGAATACTTTTGAGAAAAAAATGTGTATTTCACTGTGTGATCTTATGAAAGCGTTCGATTGTGCAAAACCTGAATCGTTTATTTGTAAATTGAGATACTATGGCTTGACTAAAATCAGCTTAAATTATTCATATTTAACAGGAAGAAAAAGGTACACCTTTAGATAACAATAACTGGTATGTTCTTAACATAACTCATGCAATACCGAAAAGTTCTATACTGTTTATTATAATGATTGATGAACTTATTTCTATCTACCATATGTGCCAGTTTTATGTGCTGATGATACTATTTAAGAGTCAGTAAGTTTGGACGATTTGAATAATTCAAATGCTAACAAATTAAATTTGGTTAACACTTTTTAATAAAACTCAGGTAATATATTTGATATTGAAGTGTATAGCGAATAACATACAATCTGTAAATTTGTTAGGCTTTGAGCTTGATTCAAAACTTTCAAGGATGCAGCATTTTCACAAAATATATAGTAAGTTATCTCGGATTATTTTGCTCTGCAGAAAATTGAAATCGTGTATTCCACTGAAAGGTCGGAGAAATATTTACTATGCATTATGCGCCATGTCTCAATAATATGACAGTAACCTCCTTTCGTTGATGTCGGCAAGCTCTTATTTTAGGAAGATTCTGGAGGAAAAATTCCACGTATGTGACCATGGAAAGGTGACTCAATTGTAAGGGAGGAAAATAGCAAAAATCAACAAGATTCAGCAATAACTATTTAACTGTAACTTTCTAAACAACAAAATTATGTACATAAGTGTGCGAAAAAAATTAAACGTAAAATAAAATAAGGAGTCATATTAATTTAGTGTACAAGAAGAATAGGAAAACCTGCAACAATGCTCTGAATATTTGCATCATGATTAAAGCATTTAAATGTAAACTTTAAGTCCCCAAAGTCCACATATGAATCTTGAAATATTTTACCCATTCAATTGGTAAACTATATTAACACTTGGACAACCAAATTACGAATACCAAAGTTCAATATAATCTTCAATTTTAAAAGAAATACATTTAAAAATTTGCCAAAATTATCACGACTTAACAGTTTGCCCTAGCAGTGCGCATTTATTAACAAACGCTGTAAAATGCACCTTAAACCAACTGATAGTTAAATAAAAGTTAAGGATTAATCTTCCGCTAATGCATAATACTTGGGTCACTGGATAGACACAGTGAAAAAACTTCCAGAAATAATTTTCATTATAAGGCCGAAAAAGCACCAATATATGGGACTTTCTTGCTCCTTCTTCACAGAATAAAAGGATTTCGGTGAATTGACTAAGTTGCTCAGCCTGCATTCCTTAATTTTGTTACTACACGAGGCGTTGCTGCTAATATGCAAGCAATCTGAGAATCAAGTTATGTGTACACAATAGACAGTGAAAAGGGGGAGGAGTAAGTAAGAAGGAAGAAGACTAATTCATATCGATTGAGGAAAACAGCATATGCACAATAACGGCAAAATTATTTCAGACATATATAATGTGAAATTCATTTATGCAGTATTATCCTTCACATTAAGGAAATACTGCTGTGTCAGAAAAGGGTAAACCGGATTGTGTTAAGGAATGGTGCAGATGAATATGTAAGCTAATATTTATATAATTAAAGATATTGACTCTTTATGATTTTCATATCTTTTATACACTAATTTATGTACATATTCATTTGCAACAATATTATTTAAGGTCTGATTTCCATGACTAATCATGATTACTAGAAATAACTACAAATTAAATATTCCCAACTGTCTACTTACTTTCAGCAAGGAAACATATATTATAAAGGTGTAGAATTTTACAGTAATTAACCTTAGATGCTGAAATGTTGGCTGTTGTTAACATAAAGGAAATACAATTTAATTGGTTAATAAAAGACAATTGTTACTATTAATGAATATTTATGTTATAATGTAATTAATATTAACTTATTATAATGTTGTTGACGATGTTCGTTTCATATATGTAGTTATGAACAAACATATTGATTTACTGATTAACTGAAACACATAAGAAAGCTATTGCGGAGGATGACTTAATCAGAGGAGGCCTAAAGATGACGCTATAAGTTGAACAAACGAAGGGGAACACACAGCGACTACAAAATGTATACTAATCCTTCGCATTTAGAAGTAATTGTTATTACTCACTTTGACAGGAAACTGACTGAAAATTTGAAACCGCGATGTTGAACATAATGGGAAATAATAATGAAAAACTAAATTCTCCCCTTCAGAAACTAGCCCTGGGCCATATTGATTAACAGATAACCTCTTCAACCGAGTGAATTATTTCGCTTTAGTATTCAAAATGAAAGAAGTAGATATGACCTGTTAGTAGGATATGCCAAGATTTTCGTTTAGTTCTAAAACTCAAAGTTGTGCACAAAATGTTAACACTTAATTTGTTTGGTACCGAGAATAAGGTAATATTTTACTGGACCGGACCTCTGGCATGTAAATATCACGTACCGTGCAAAAGCAAATGCAAAGGCAAAGGTATCTTTTGTTGCTTAACAACGAAAACTAACGGATGACCCCCAAAAAATTAATGTTGCGTACGAACATTAACGTGCGCTTTTTGGGATACTCTAGGGACTTTAGAATACACACCAGAGAGGGGTATTTAACAATCTAAATCTGCATTTTGACCTTAATATGAATGTGCTGTGAAATATCAGTAGGAAATTTTGTAAAAAGTTTATTTATTTATATATTCTTCGTAAAATAGGTATTTATTCTTTGTTGTAATGTACATTTAAAATACTGATAATTTAAAATTACCTGTTTCTTCAGCCTCAACTAAAATCCTATTTGTTGCTTGGACTTTAGGAGAGGTTGCGGTAAAGTGAAACATCAATGATCATTCACCAATCGCCTGGAAAACGAACATTGGGTGTTAATGCTCCGGAACAGTCTGGCCATGTGTTAAATGGCACGGTCTGAAGAGGAAACAAACATGAAAACAATAGCAGGAAGATAAAATACGTGCATTTTGGTACACAAACTGGCTGGTATATAATCTCAGCAATCAATTCTGCCAACTACTTTCCACTATAGCTTCAAAATAGCACATGCAATATTTACTATGTTAACCTGATTCATAAGAATGTTCTACAAAGCCTGCATGTCAAAGATATGGCATAAAAATGCAATAACAAACAAAAGTGGAGAATAAAATATCACTTGAACGCTCTTGCACGGTAAAATCATATGTGCCACTTCTAAATAAAAAAAAATCATAATAATCTACAAGAATATTTCAATTTCCTTTGATTTTTTATTTAATTATTTACTTATTTATTGTGCTTCCAATCCTCCTTCTGTAAGTTGTTTATAGCTCATTGCTTTACAGTTCCCTTAATTGAAACCTTCACATTTTTAAAGCAAAGGAAAGCTTTAAACGAATAATGCGCTTGCTCTTCTACACCATTATCCCACGAGGGCGGAGCTGAAAATCACGCGAATCTCGAGTGCATAAGCGGTAGCTTGCAGCCATTAGCGGGCCAGCCCTCAGACGGTCTTTGATATTCCATTACATATATGGTTATGTTTTTATTGTGAGTGCCATTTTTGAAGCTGTATTTCTGCTGCTGCTACTACAATAACATCGGAATGAAATAAGCTCACTGTTAAGAAGAAGAGTGTGCATTGAGTATTTTAGAGGTAGGCATGTCTGTAATTCGTTTAGCCGCCCATAGATAGGCTATTTACGACCTAAAAGCGTCGTTACCTCAAGGCACGAATGGATTCAGGAAAAATAAAAAGTATAAAAACTGATGAACTTTTAAAACTTAGAGCGATGGATTACAGCATTGCAGCAGCAGGATTGAAGAAGAAGCAGCATACTTATCTGCTCAACAATGTTTCAATCCGAACTATTCAACATCGACTTGTGAAAGACTTGGGTCTGCCAACTCGGCGTAGTGCCAACAAGTCTTTTCTTCTAACTGAAGCCTTGAAGAAGAAGAAAGTTCTGCAATACATGTTGGCACTGGAGGACTGGCGTAAGATAATCGTTTCCGATGAATGTACTTTCAAGCTGGTCAGAGAAAGTCCAAAGTAGAGACAAAACCAAAATATATTCAATGGTATGATTCAAGATTTTCTGCTAAAACTGTTAAACACTATAATAGTGTGACGGTATGGACTTTATGCTACCCCCAAAAATGTAACAATGCGGGGAAGCAACTATTTGGAAATGCAGCAGCAGCATGTACTGACATTTTGGCCAATTCATCGCTGTCAGTACATCGTGCATAATGGTGTCCCAGCCTGCAGAACAAAGACAGTTCAGAGGTTATTGAAAGATAATAATATATCTGTAGTTCAATGGCCAGGTAACTACCATGATTTAAATCCTATAGAAAATGCTTGGAATTCAATGAAAGGTAAGACTGAAGAGGTGCAGCCATTAAAGATTCAATACCTAGAAGACTGCTGAAAGCGAAAGCGAAAAGTGCTAAGGAAAGTATGACCAAACTGTGACAGTGGAAATAAAACAATGTAAAATCAGTATCAGTTGTTTTAATTATCTTCTTTCTGTAAAGTCAATATATCGCCAACTGCAATTTTCCATATTTTTAATGCGTCCATTCTAATTTCTACTATAGTTTGAGATTGTATTAAAGGTATTTTTGATTTTAAATTCATTCCTTAGAAATAAATATACGTGTATTATCTGTTTCAGGAAAAATTTATATTATAAAACATGGAGACCTTAAAGGTATAAAAAAGAGAAACTGCCTGATTTGTTCATAATATGGTGATTATTTTTAATAGTGTTTAACGCCCATTTTTACTACTGAGGCATCACAGGCGGCGGACACTGATGATACATGAGATGAAATGATAACATGGGAAAAGTATTTTTATTTTAAGGAAGAAGCCTAAGTTTAGGGTACATTACATTTATGAGGACTGAGGAACACCTGGAAAAATCCTCAGTCTGGGAGGACGGTGCTGGTGAATGGAACTCCAGACCTTCCGATCACGAGTCCGCGCCTTAACGATATGGTTATGATAGGTGACCCCGGAATCGCGGACGTGCAATGGGTCGGTCGAAAGCATTGTCTAATCGCGTCACAATGTTATAAACAGCGTGTACCCCGAGTAGTATTAGAAGGCATTAGCAATTGCATTATAACTCATTTATACTTTTTAACGCGCCCAGTTATACAAAGTGACTAATCTGTACATACTATGACGTAGAAAGTTAGTTACTGAGTTCGCCACCGGTAAAGTAAGCTGAAACCGGTAATATATATTTGAATTTTTTAATGTCTCTGACATATTACGAATGTCATTCTCTACTCCTTCTGAAAGGTTCTCCTCCAGAACGGTTACTTTCATTGAGTTTGCTATGTTCTTCGTAGTCGTTCTGTTTTACTCCTTCCTTCTGGCACTTCGGCTTCATTCACTCTTTGTGCTTGCCGATACAGATTTGTTTAAATGTCCAAACATTGATTTTGAGTGGTGTTTAACGCCCGTTTTCATCATCTTCAATCTATTGGCACATCACAGATGCAAAAGTGAAACGAACTT
This sequence comes from Metallyticus violacea, assembly GCA_030762175.1. Lineage (NCBI taxonomy): Eukaryota > Metazoa > Arthropoda > Insecta > Mantodea > Metallyticidae > Metallyticus > Metallyticus violacea. Next base: position 335,941,556 of record CM060846.1, on the reverse strand, counting down.
CATGATCCTCATCGCGTAAGGCTTGAAAGTGATATGGGTACAGTTTCAGGTACTTTCGAACAATACGCCAACAGGACATATATGTACATTCATCTCTGCTGATAGCTGTCTTAAAATTTTCGTGGGGCTCCTGGTCATGACTGCAGAGATAGCTGCTTCTTCGTACTGGGTTTCACCTGCGACCCCCTGCATGTTTTTTTTTTTTTTTTTTTTTTTTTTTTTTTTTTTTGTGACACACAACTTGTTTCTACAAATGATCCCGAAAATTTTAAAACATTGAAGTATAAAATTAATTGTTGCCATTTGTTGTTAATTAAGATAGAAGATATTCCAGAGACGTGATAACGTTGTTTTTCTGAATGAACTCTAATATATTTAATTCCTCACACGTATAATGTCAACGTGACATACGTAAATAAATAGCTACATGACTGATATCACTGACAGCAAAATCGGCTATCAAAGCTTGTCCCCTATTATATCCTGAATTTGAATTTCCTTTCCCAATTTATTATTTCATCTCATGTATCATCAATATCCTATGTGCCTCAGCAATAAAAACGGGCACTAAACACTATTAAAAAGCACAGAAACACTCAAGATGTGCAGGAGAAGGCGGTTAATCCCATTATGGATGCTCCTGGGTTTTATTTTGCCTATCTTTGTTCAGTTCATTTACTTATTCTTGCAGTTACGTTGCCTATTTAGTTTATCACGTCTTACTTTCTATCCTTTGCTTCTCTTGAACATTTACTATATATACTGCATGTACTTGCTAGTTCTTGGCTTGTCTTCTACATCTATCCCTTCTTTTATTTATATTTATAATTAATTTAATATGATTTCCTTTCATTTATTTTATGCATTTATGTACGCATTGTAGCTCATTCAGGGTATACGTGTCGCTCATAAGTTTTCTATTTTGTTTATTTTTTATGTTTATGTTTGCCCATTTTCTTCCATACAGTGATAGATGCCTGTTATTAGTGATCTTTTAATATTATTATATTTTTATTTACATTTCCTACTTAAGCAGGGTAATGTGTACCCGCTCTTGACTCTCTCCTCTTTATTTGTTTTATTCATATTTTTAAGACTGTTTTTTTAATATTTGTTGCTCTGAGCTATATTGCCAGTTCTTATTTTCTCTGGTCCATTTATTATTTTTGTGTTTATGTTTACTATGGTCGCTTATTCGGATTATACCTGGTTATTCTCAACTTTTTATCCCTTTAATTTATTCATTCATTTTTGCGTGAGATTGATTTTGCACTTTAAATTTGCCTGTTCCCGATATTCTAGATGCTTCATATTAATTTATTTTTATGTTTTTGTTTCTCCTTCTTATTAAACTTTTATTTGAATGTCGTTGCTTTTATTATGTCTTTAAATATAATATTAATTAAATACTTATATTTTTTCCCCCTATCTTATTCGCCTTCCCTCTATTTGGTCTATTTTTCTCTTTATAATTCGCTTATTTTTAGTCTGTATTCTCAATATGGGATTATCTGCGCTATTTTTGACGGTTTTTCTTGTTCTAATTTAGTTTGTTTATTAACTTTTGCCTATCTCTGCTTATCCAGGTACAATGCTCTGTTGCTCTTTTGCTTCTGTATATTATATGCATTTTTTGCAATGTATTTGTGTGTCATTCTATTCAGGCTTAAATTGCGTTATATTGGCTTCCTTTGCCGCTTAATTTTATGTTATTTATATTCATATTTGCCTACATTAGCTTCTATAATCTGGCCTTATTTTAATTAAATTTTTTTATATATTTTTAGTTTATGTTTATCTACAAAAGTCTATGCAATGTGTGTTTGCTTCACTTCCAAATTCATTTATTTTTCAGTTGAACAGCGCATAAACATTTAATTACATAAAGGGAAAATATCTAAAAATGCCAAAGGCGATTTAATTTACATTAACAAGATGGATTCAGGACAGTGTGTTTCTTCTTTGTTTTTTGCTCTTCTTCTAGATTCTCCCCAGCAAGAAGAACTCCTAACTATAAATGTGTCATCTGTCGAAATATAAACGAGGCCAATGACTTGAAACAGTTCCGTTGGTAAGAAGCAGGCATTATGTTACCTAACCTATGACCTTGAACATGTTAGTGCTGCAGTAATGTATCTTGAAAAACACCACATAATTTAAATTTGGTAAATAATACATTCTGAATTTTAACACAGAAAAATCAGTGACATTTAAGTGGATCAACTGAGTGTGTATGCCTTCTCAACAGTAAACACAAAAATAAATGTATCTTTACGGAACTGTGTTACCCTGCACAAATTAGTATCGATGGAAAACCCCATTGATAAGCTTGTATCAAAAAAGCAAGTATCGTTTCGGAAATTTAGTAATGGCACTGTCGGTCCTGGTTGTCTAGTGGTAAGCATGCTTGCTTCATAGACCAAAGATGGAAGGTTCAATGGGTGGATTTTTTCAGGTGTAAAAATCCTAAGTATGGCTTTCTTCATAAGGGAAGTAAAGCCGTGGATCCCGTGTCGTACATTTACGGTACGTTAAAGAACCTCGAGCCTGAAAGAAGAGGCAGGCAAAATTTATCGTTCGTTTCACGCTCTAAATTGAATGGGACGCTGATATGCTAAAGAGCGACCGTAAATAAAAAAAATAAATAAATAAAGTATAGGCCCTGAAGTCTTGATCACCAGGAATGTAATTGTGCAAATATGCTGAGAATGTTTTTAACAATAGCTGAAACTGAAGATGCTTCTGAAGAACTTCATTTTTTATTGATTTATTTATGGACGCTCTTTAACATCTCAGGTCATCAGCGTCCCATTCAACTCAGGGCGTGAAACGGCCGACAAATTTTGCTCAGAGGCCTCTCTTTCAGGCTTGAGGTTCTTTTTCGTGCCGTAAATGTACGACACGGGACCCACGGCTTTACTTCCCTTCCGAAGGAAGCCATACTTGCGATTTTTACGCCCGAAAAAATCCATCGGTCCTGGCCGGGTTCGAACCCGCGATCTTGGGTTTAGGAGGCAAGTATGGTAACCACTACACCACCAGGACCGACAAAGAAATTCATGTAACACGTGTTTAAATTAACCATTTTCTCTATGCCATCGGATTGAATTTTGGAGTGTAACGTAATTTCGCTTGAAATTCAATTTCAACTTTTAGTTTGTAATTAAAACACAACTCATGTCAAGCGGTGGAAGGGAGCTAATAAATGCAAAATTTCGAACCGAGTAGACTCAATCACGAAGCAGTAATTGAAGAGCCCGGGATTCGATACACCGGCAGAGAGATGGTGTAGCATCTTGTCTTAGTGCGAGCAGCATTCCCAAAGTTAAACAGACTTATATTCCAGCATTTAAATACGAGATGTTCGTAATTGCGCAATAAATTGAAACCAGTTTGCAAGTGAATCCTTTCCTTTGTTGCTTGCGTAAGTAAATGACTGATTTAGCAGCGTGTGAATTAATTTTAATTTCGTTTCGTCGCCCATGGAAGTGACAGCAGCAAACTATAATTATTACACGTTTCCGATTAATTGTAAAGAAATTAAGACAGGTTGCGTGGTCTTATAGTCAGTGTGTCTGCTTGAAAATTTGGAAGCCCCGGGATCGCACCCTACAAGGTCAGTTGCGGAGCAAGGTTTCTTTCCGACTTTTTTCCTTATTCTGAAAATTTGAATGTCAGGTAATTTTAAACGTTGTGTACTCCTAACACCTTTACACACTCATTTCATAAAAATTAATTGTCTCTTTAGATCTTTTTTCTTCAGGGACGTTAAACTGTAAAAAAGGAAAGAAATGCAGATTAACTATTAACTATTTGGTGTAACCACAATTACACTGGTCAACAAAAAATAAATAAATAAAAATTGTCTGTTTTGTAAAAATAAAATGGGATCCAGGAACCAGAATATGATGTCAGAACACTTTTATTTACTCTTGATTTTAAGAAATATATACATATTATATATCTTACCTAAACTCTGTGACTTCAAATACTTTCAAAATGATACAGGATGTAACAAATCTAGTTGCGCAGAAATATGCCCATTTCAGGAACTCACATAATAGGAGGGTATGCACAGTCTAAAAATATAAAAATAAGGCAACTTTAAACTCGAAGTTACATTTATAAATAGAACAAAAATGTGTTTTCTAGCTACCGATGCAGTTAGTGATAACAGCATTCTAAACAAAATAACTAGTTGCCTATAGCTCAAAGAAACTTCATGTTTTTAAATTATATGCTGCACAGAAAACGTACTCACAAATAACCAGTAGCGTCTTATCTGATAAGCATGTATCACTTTAGCTGATGTGCAAAGTGATCACGTCTGCATTAATACACTTGTGGAGACAGTGAATAAGCGAGCATTGCACAGATTGCAGATATTGCCGCATAAGCCGCGGTAATAAACTGTTTCATATTCTCTAGTGTCGTTGGCAGTTCGTGATACACTATCTTCCACTGCGCCCCAGAGAAATTAGTCTAATGGCATGTAATCGGGGCGTTGAACTGGCCATCTCACAGGTCCACCCCGTCCTATCCACTTTGCACCCACAACTTCTCTGGCAACATGGGCGAAGTGTGCAGGGCATTCATCATGCTGGAACCATATTGATAGACACGTTTTCAATCTAAGTGCTCTATGAAAAGGGGTAGGAGGTCTTGCATAAATGATGCGTATCGTTGCCCGTTAATGTTCCATGATAAATAATAGGTACCAGTAAAGCGGTTGACAATGATACCGCACCAAACATTGACACTCCACTGTCGTTGATGAGCAACCTCGCGAAGTCAGTGGGGATTTTGCATGGACCATGGTCCTCAAATTCACATTTCCATGATTTGTCAACGAAGCTTCATCCGTAAACAAAATATTACTTAGGAATGCATTGTTATCTTGCAACTGCTTCCAAATATCAATATGAACCAATCAGGAGACACTAGTATACTGAGCAGTGGAGTGTGCTATACTTATAATGGTTTGTTTCTGCATGCTTTTAGTATAGACACATTGCAAGCAATCCATGCTCTGTGTACAGACCAAATGATACTCTTGGCATAACGTCAGAAACATCTTATTCATTGCTACTCTTCAAAAGTTTCTCTATTTCAGAAGGTATGCCGTTTAGAACAGCGAAACCAATTCTGTTATCACTAATTGCATCTCTAGTTTTCGGTTCGCTAGAAAAAACATGCATGTTGCATTTTATAAAATGTAACTTTGAGTTGAAAGCTATACATATATATATATATATCTGTGTGTGTTTTATTTTCTGGATTGTGCATAGCCACCCATTGTGTGAGCCCCTGACATGGATATATTTCTGCGCAACTAGATGTTTCACATCTTGTTTCATTTGGATTTGGAAAATATTTGAGGTCACAGAGTTAAGTGAGACACCCGGTACATATATGGCCGATGTTGTTAAAGCACCGACTTCTGAGCGGGAGGTCTGGATTTGGATTCCAACCAGGACCAATCTCTCTGATCATGTTTTTGTCCGCGTTTTCCTCAATCCTCATAAATGGTCAATGCTGGAGAGGCACCCTAAATTCAGGCCTGGAACTCTTCCTTCCTTAAAAAGGAATATTCTTATTTATCATTTCATCTCATGTATCAGCAGAGTCCACCACTTGTGATACCACAATAGTAAAAACGGGTGTTAAACATAATTCAAGAAAAACAAATATATATGCGTTCCACTTGCCTTCTTTCTGAAATTTCTTGGAGATAACGCCCTCCATGCTTGTCACTTAAAACTCCACAATAGTTGCAGATGAGAACGGAGAAAGTGGACTATTACAATCTAATTCTTGATATGTTATCAGAAATTCATTAACAGCTAGATTGCACTTTTTAGCTCTTCGATTTCCCTAAAGGTTATGTGTCAAATTTGAAGACTTCCCAAGCTAGATTTCTGGTTCCCTTCAATGAACCTTTAAAGATTTCATTCTCGAATTGTCGGTCCCGTTGCTGTAGTGGTAACCATTCTTGCCTCCTAAACCCAAGATCGGGGGTTAAAACCCGGCCAGGATCGATGGATTTTTTCGGGACGTAAAAATTCTAAGTGTGACTTCCTTCGGAAGGGAAGTAAAGCCGCGGGTCCCGTGTCGTACATTTGCGGCACGAAAAAGAACCTCAAGCCAGAAAGAAGAGGCCTCTGAGCAAAATTTGTCGATCGTTTCATGTCCTGAATTGAATGGGACGCTGATGACCTCAGATGTTAAAGAGCGTCTATAAATAATAAACAAAAAAAAAAAAGTTCTCGAATGCAGAATCTGTGAATAAACCAAGGTTTTTATTATAGTTTAACCTCCTTGATAACATTGAGGGTTTAAGGAGTAAATGACGAATGTTTCATGTAATCAGTGCGTGTATGTGCCCAAAGTCCATAACGCTTAAAGTTACTGGCATTCACCTTTTCAGGGTGAGGAGCAAGTAGCCTTAGGATTCGAAACCGACACCTTCAGATTTGTAGACAGATCGCTGTTTACAAAACCATGGAGGTGATCAGCAAGGATTCCCTTCTTGATCTTAAAATCACTAAGATGTGCGAAGTTTGTCTTTTAAATGCTTGAAACCTTCTCCTTCATTTCTTCATAAGTCCAAGCTTTATTTGGAAAAGTGATAATACGATTTTATAAGGGACAACTAATGGAGTGTACTTTATTTTTTTTTTTTCTCAGGGGTCACCATTTCCCTTTCAGGCCAATTTTTCTTATGTAGCGTGAAGATCTATCTGGCTGTCCCATTTGTAGAGAAAGCAGTAACAGTTGGCACGACAATATTTGATGGCAATAACGCCCAGACCTTCACATGTCTTTCATTAATTTTTTCAAGAGGCAATTTAACTTTTTTATAGATCTCCTTCATACCCATGACATGATCTGCAGGAACAGACGGCAGTGTATTTCCGAAGCTTAATTTAGACGAGTATATGAAAAGACTCCAGTCTTGTGTCTCAATTATCATACCATTTTCATCACAATAGGCAACATGTGCCCTATGTACTCTTGAAACCAAGATTTGTGCCATTTAAGTACAGGATGAGTGAAAAGTCGCTTTGCCCAATATTCGTTCTTAGGTTTCATACTTGTACACATATACAGACGTCATAACTGGACCAAATGAATAGTTCGCATGTAAGTAGATTGACTACCATGTGTATCGAGAAACAGAGCCTCCATTTTGAACAATATATGTACAGGAATGTGTAATGAAATGTAAATTAAATGTAAGAAACTATTGAGGAAAGCTACGTTTTGCACACTTTGTATCCTTGAAATGGAGTCCTGGTTAAACCTAAAACACAGAATTTATGAAGAAATTACAAAATATACACACAATTTATGTTTCTATAAGAACAATAAAGGACGTTTATGTAAGCACAATGAGTTCTCTAGGAATAAAGCATAGTTCACTCAGTGTTACCAGCCTATATTTGTAATTAAATATGCAATTACTAAAATTAGCTAAGTTTATTCAATCATAAAGTCAATTCTTGATTTTCAAGAATAACAGCTCACTAACTTGTAAAATTTCATATTCACTTATTTCACATAAAAATGAATGAACATAGACTATTTTTCATTCTAATGGTTTTGAGTGCTGAACAGTGCTATTAAATGCATTTCGATCTCTTATGAGTTGTTACGTGCCTAAACTCTGTTTTCCCTTTCTTTCTTGTAATAACCCTCTTCCCGTGTCATTTCTCTCGATTGGTTGAGATTAGTAGTGTGCTTTCTTGTTGTGATGACGTCATTGCCTTATTTTGGGGCGTGCTTCGGACTTCAGAGCGAGAATGAGTAGCGATGTTTTAGGTATTCCAAATTATTCATTCCATTCAGCATTCTTTCCCCTCGCCTCACCCACTGAGCAAGGTATTTGTAAGTTATGTTTTATTTCTTTTAATTATATTTAATTTGGGTGGATTTGTTTATTATTTCACATTTAGCACGTGTAAATGCATGGCAAGCAGCGTGACATTCATGTTTCGTATTACTTTTGGTTATTGTTCTTGGCCATTAGATTTGTTTAAATTTCAAATATATATATATATATATATATATATATATATATATATATATATATACTTTGCTTATTGTGCTTTGCCATTAGGTTTCTTTAAATTGGAAATTGAGCGCAAACACGGGGTTATGTTGTTTCATATTTCATTGTTTGATGTGCTTTGTCATTAGTTTTTTTAAATGTATGAATTGAAGTCAACCTCGTGGTATAATTAATGTTTACCTCATTCGGTTTAATGTGCTTTGCCATTACATTTCTTCATTATAAATGTTAAAAATGCTGTATGTCTTTGGTTACAATAAATGCATGTTTTGTACAATTCTTTCGTAAATGAAGTTACCTTTTCTGACCACTTTTAGATGGTTTGTTTCATAACTTAAATACATGCGCAGGTCCCCAACACGAGAGCGCCGCACAATACTTTGTACCCATTGAAAAAATGAGAGATCTATAGCGCATTGCACCCTTTTACTTTTTCAGTATTATTTGCATTTGGTATTGATAAAAAATATAAAT
>CM060846.1:335563011-335928011 GCA_030762175.1 Metallyticus violacea | reverse complement strand
TGTAATTTGATTTTAAAAACTGCGTTTTTGATAATTGTACATTTAATTAGTGTTGTAGATTATTAAGCCCCAGATGTCTTAAATTTGCTACAAAATAGTTTAAATGAAAAAAAAAAAAAATAATGTATCTCGTAGAGCTTTTAATTTAAACCTTCAGATGTTTGACTGTTAACAGAATATTAAAATACCGGTTAGGAAATGCTTAATTGTAAGAACATTTTATGCATATATTATCTCATTTGTACCATTTTTGTACCTAAATAGCCAAAATAAATCCAACTCCAGTTCCAAATTCTCTTAAGATAAATTCACGATCAACGAAGTTGGGAGTAATTTAGTAATATCACGAATGCTGATAAATTTTCTGTAATTTAATTGAGGTTAACGAACGACAACAAGCAAAAGTTTGAAAGCTCAATTAAAATATCAACAAAACTTATTAGATTTTATTCCAAGCAGAACCGCCTAGAGATCTAAATTAAATAAAACACAACTGAACACTATTATAACAATTACCATTTACTTTTAATTTTGTATCCATTGTGTCATATTTCGTGTTGTGGTGAGAACTTCTTAAAAACAAATGAGCAATTGGGCTTGTAATAACAGTTGAAATTATAGAAATAAAACAAATGAACTTAGGAGATTATATTAGTTTTGGAACACCATGCTTTTAAACTATTGATTAAATTCCACTCTGACTGATGAATAAGGTATCAACTAGACCTTACGTTGGCTGAAAGGCGCTTGCGTGCAATTATCGATAAAATCTGGAGCTCTTGTTATATTACTACAGACAATTATTAATAGGGTATAATCCCAGTTCGCCAAAATTGCAAATGACTGTCGAGCGTGATTGGTAGAAATTGAACTAGCTGTAAATTGGATTGTTCAATATTTAATTTCTGGCCTGTAAGGCAAACAGTCAAGGAAATTTATTCCAGATGGTATCGAATCGGGGTTAGCTGTGCCATCTGAGTGCATGTCATGTGTTCTTTCAGTTTTAGTGTTATCTATTGAAGTGGAGATAAGTTGAGATAAACAAATATGAGCAGATAATGTGTTCAATATAGCAAGAGTGGGAAAAGCCTACTTAATGTACTGTAGAACATGCATTTCGTCCACGTAATAGTTCTTTTCTTCTCTTTAATTTTCCTGCACATGGGTATAGAGATTCAGCAAAAATCAATTGCTTCCTTTTGGCCAGTATTTCCAAACTTTTTACTTTCCTACAAATTTTTTGCTTATGCTGTCTATACAGAAAACCAGAAGGCTTTTAGTTTTGACTCTCAATGGAAAATGTTTCATAAACTCAAAGTTTCTCTTTAGCTTCTGAAAGCGATGTTGCCTCACTGTCTGTTCAGTTTCATTCGCCTGGATCTCACGAAAATATTTTATGTACCTTTTCTGCATTCATTTCCACAATCATTTTAGAACAATTAAATACTTATTCTTATTACTTTGAAAAAATTACAAGGGATCGTATTTTATGTCTTTCCTATGCTAGAATATTATACATTTTTATGAGTTATGGCTTCTGTCACAAAGAAGCGACTGGGTAACCTTCTGTTCGTTTATTGATTTAATTGCTCCTCTTACATAAAGCAGCTTCGGCTGACTATATCAGGTTTGTGCAATTAGTGCTACAAATATATTCTCTATATGATAAAGTATTAAGTGTGCAGCTATATAACGAATCAGTTACAAACTAGTATATTAAGTCATATTTTGCATTTGGGTCATACATTTTTTCTGAAACTAAGTGTACACGCACATTAAAATTAGCTAAATGTAACTCCGAAACTATTCTTGAATTTTAAATTACTATTTCATAAAAAATAAAATGTTAACAATATGGAAGTTATTTATTGTTTCATGCTCTATAATGGTATGTAACCCTTAAAACTTGTGTAGATATGTTTATTTAAAATAGTGGTTTCATAACAAAATATATTTAATAGTAATAACAAAATTACAGTTAGAAATATGGTGATATTCTGTCAGTGAAGTGATGAAAATGAGTTTGTAGCGTACACGTCGGTAGATTGGTTTGCACGATAAATAAATTACACATACTTAACGAGTAACTAGCTACTGTATCCATATAGCCAGAGAAATTCCTCAGTTCAGCAATCTATTTCTGTGCCGTGACTCAGCCGTTAAAATGTCTGCCTGTCACTCAATGGACCGGGGTTCTATCCATATTTTATACAAATTGTCAGGGTGGTCCGTTAGTTAACCTTAGCAGCAACGAACTCCAGATTCATTTACGCCATTGTGAACGTTAAGTGTTGCGAAGGGATGTCTGGCTGGTAAATATAATACCTACTTAGAATGGAAGAGAAACCAGTGCCTTAATTTTATGGAGTGATTCTAGACTATAAATGGAACAAACATTTCTAACTGTTGTTTGGCCGAAAGAATTAATTTCTTTATTATATTTCGTATTAATGTATCGGAATCTATGCATTCCGATTATAATAACGAATATACAATTTCATAATTGGAATCTTTTTGGCGTAAATTCATCTAAAATGTTCTGTGATCATTTGCGTTGGCAAAATGAAATGTAACATCATTTGACATTGTTGACATAGACAAAGATTTAAAAAAGTGAAACAAAGTTATTTCTGAAATTGTTTTTGTAGTATGGTTATGCAAACAAACACATACTGAGTATCTGCAATTAGTGCATTGTACATTTATAACTTAACACACAGAACGTTACACAGCATTGTAATACGTTTAAAGGTAAAATATTTATTTTCTCGTAATTTCTGAGATAAAAGATTTTCCGGCTTTATGTTCTCCTTATTGCTAGCTTTGTTTATAGCACTGAGTTTTTTTTTCCCCTTCTTTGTATAACATTTTAGAGTAGATTTGATCTGAACCATGTTTCATGGTTCTATAACCTTTCTAAACGTGTCAAAATAAACGCTTTAATCATACATCACAACCATCGGTGTCGCAGATTTATACAGCTCCAAATGACCAATACTTTTCACAGCCCCCTCCCCTCTTTTTGTGACCTTCATAAGTTGACTGCATTGGTTTCAATGTGAAATAAAATGTGACGGTTTATTTTTAATTTGTTCCTTAGTTAATGTTGGTGTTTGAATTGAATTTTCGCTAGAAATTTGAATTAAGTTTCTAATTATTGCTATGACGGTAAAATTACGGCATAATATAAAGGAAATACCTATATTATTTTTATACTTACATGTTTAACGTTTCAATTATCATAATCTATGTCATCTTGCATCTGGAAATTCACTATCACGTCACTTCAATCTTTAAATGGCCACGTTTTGGTAGGTGTGATCATTCTAGAACTTGAAACGTTAAAGAAAATATTAAGTTTGTTATACTTACATTTCGGTTTCAATATATCAATGTTAGCTGTGGCGAAGAATGTCACTTGCCAATGGAATCTTATGCAAAATGAAAAGAGTTTACAAGAGAGATTGATAGGACAGTTATTTCAGAACTTAACATGTATTGCGAAATAGTGCCTTGTGATGGAAAAGTTACTGGTCTTAAATGGTTCATATAGCAAAGGGATTTAGGGAGCTGAAGGTCTGATAACTTTAAAACTATTAAGGGTATTTGACAGAATTTTCTGGAAGTTTCTTGCATTAAACTGTGAGTTTTTCACTATTTAGATGTCTCTAAGTGATGATATTTCATTCACTTAAACTTTAAAAGTTCACCAAGCCTAACATTAAGGTAAAGAACAAAGTGTAATGGATTTTATTATTTACATAGTAGTTTTAGCAGTTACACAACTATTAATATTTTAACTTCTAATTTTCTTTTAATGCTTTAGCATTGCTTATGAACTATGTGCTATAGAAAACACCCTACTACACCAATTATATTGAAGCAATTTAAGGAAATGTTTAGCATTAAATGTTAGCGCATTCATTGCGAGAGACATTTTATTATATGAAGCAGGCAACTAAAAAATAAAAATAAACAATGCTGTTTATGAAATGATCAAACGTATTATCCTCGATTTTTATGCGTAAATTTAAGTGCGAATGTAATAACTCTGTACTAATTCATTTATATTTCTCAAAATTAGTAATTACTTAATATAAAAGTTGGGCATTTCAAAAGAAAAACAGTTGAAGAATCATAAAATAGATATTATTGTTCCTTTAAATGCTAATAAGACTCTCAAGTAAGCATGTCGTTGTGTTGCAAACTACAGTGATATGATTGTGATTAATAGCAGTGAATGCTACATAAGTGTACAACTCACTTTTCCTACAGGGCTATTCCGAGCGCGCCGGCTCAAGCGGTAACGCTTAGCACCCGCATTCGGAAGGTCCCGAGTTCAAATTTCTTAGGTCCGCCCATACTGATCTTGTGGTTCGTGGTTTTCCCTTGTCACTTAGGAGAATGCAGGAATTATTTTTACTTCCCTTAATTTTTTTTTTAATCTTTCATTCCGATGAATCTGTTACAGGGATCAAAAGTGCCAGGTAAGGTGGTCTGTGCGGTGTGACTGTGGCTTGCGATTTGAAAGTTTCCTAACCCAACATCTGGTATGGGAGGTGCACTTCAGAAGGGCTCAAACTCCGGGGGTGTTCTATCTTGAAAATATTAGGTCTATATTTGTGTCTCACCACCTCCGAATTTTGGCCACTCGGTGTCCTTCCCATTTTATCCCTTCCTCCTGGAGGTGCTCCCACTGGAGGCCTGAGCACAAACGGCCAGCCCTTAAGCAAGACTGAAGTGACTGAAATGCCTGCTCTGTCTCTGACAATTCAATCCAATCCACTCATTTATACTATAACAAATGAACGTAGTTTAGAACTGTTTTTCTTTATTTAAATGTACTACATATGGGGAATAAATTGATCTATTCGAGATTAAATTAACATTTAATGAGTTAAACCAGTGCTGTAGTGGAAAAATATTTTACGGGTGCTATCAAAATTATTTAATATTATGTCAAATGAAACTCCAGACGGACTGCACTCCTTTTGTGGCGTTTCTTCTGCAGCAGGCAAACCTTCTTCTAGATCATAGCAAGGATTGCTTGTAAGGCAAGGGCTAAAATTGCTAACCCTGGTTTTTGGGATCTGGATTCTAGTAATTTTTTTCTATCAGAAAATTATTGCTTTTCTCAGTGCCGATATACTTCATTAAACTGAACGAGCCTACGTGTTATGTAGTAGCAACTGGAACGGAATTATAACCTGCACCAGATTACAAAGTTTCACATTGATCTCAATATATCTCCTGAAGACCAAAATGAAATGAGTTTGTCATTATGAATGGATAGTTCAACAAAAGTTGTAGATGCTTCCATTACCAAAGTTACTTCTCTTTCAGCAGACCAGTTTTTGTATTTACGATAGCCAGATCACTTAATGGACTCTCTTCCATTTCTAGTACACTAAAGTTTTAATGTGAACTTTCCAATTAGAAGCCAAGTTGCGATATCACAGCATATCTTGGGGCGACTGTTCATAGTTTTCAAGAAAGCAACCAACGAATACGTGTTGCAACAAAGGGAATAAAATGCAAGTTTTAAAATAAAATAGTAGTTATAATAACTGTAGCCAACAGATAACTGAAATTTTTAATAGAGATAAAAGGATTATTTTCAATTCTATACTATTAAGCCGGTACGCTAAACGCATGGTTTTATTTGTTTGTTATCTATGCAATCAGCTAATATTTCCCATCCAGTTCTTTGTAACTAATTAAATGCTTGATTCAAAAAACGCCTGGCTTAACAATAACAACAACAACAACAATAATAATAATAATAATAATAATAATAATAATAGCAACAATAGAAGTAGCTTGGTACTAGTGATTTTCCGTGCCATCTGTAAGCCGATGTCGTAAAGTGCCGAAGCTGTCTTTTTGTATGAACGGCAACTTTGATCACTTTCCGTTTTATATTCCATGCACTGCTGCTGGTTTCTCTTCCCTTGATTTATATGGTTTCTGTGTGTGTGGGAACAACTTATGGGCGGACAGCTATCCCAGTACGTATGAAAAACAAGCTAGAGTGAAACAAAATCCCGAATCATATATTAGTTGTTATAAAAACTATTCAGAAGTCAAGAACATCTGAAGCTGCTGTAATTTTGTTCAAAATTAAGTTGACATAAAAACAATTCTCCGCTTATATGCGATATGGGTTTATTGTCTTGGAAATTTGTGTTCCGGCTGTTTAAACTGAGAAGTGTAACACAAAAACAACTGTTCAAGCAATTGTTGAATAAACAAAATGGTGTGTGTTGCACAAATTAATTTCTGAAAGTAACAATTTTGCGAAATGGCGTTATTATAAAATATATAGTATAGAATGGGAGACCGCGATGAGAAGAATAAAACAATAATAAGGCTGTACAACTTGTCGTAAACACATTTGCAGAAACCAAATACATAGCATTCTGCTTTATTAAGAAACAATGCTCAAGAAGTTCAGAGATTCTAAACACAAAATGAAAAATTAAGTGTCAAGACCACAGTATATAAGTCACTTTTACCTTATAAACACAAATACTCACTGAATTTCAGGACATCGTAATGACTAGAAATGAATTTATGTACAGTTAAACGGGAGTAACTACAAAACATCTGGATTGTCATTCAACAAGGACCTTTGGTGTAGTTTTACATGCTATTTCACCACTAACTTTACATATAATTTGAGGGTAAGCAAGGAGCTATAGTGAATACTTTATTTGTACGTAAGACGGTACTGCTGCTCAGTAAAAGAACTAATAAAAGTATCTCGGAATTGCATTTAAACCGACATTTTCCTAGCATTTGTTCTCTGCGATCACCTCACCACTTAAATTCTGTCATTCTTTTTTCTATGGAGATATCTAAAAGAGGAGAACGGATATTTAGCTATCCTCTTAATACCACAGAACTGAAGCTGCAAACTTATCATACAATGCAAAGCATTATAATTCCCAGAAGAAGGGCTGTTACGTAGCGATTTAGGAATAACATGGGAATTAGGTTTCAATATTTCCAAAGTTTTATAATATCTAATAAACTTTAGTTCTTTTTAACAAGCTTTGTTATTTTTCTGCAAACTCCAAATTTAATAATTTACACCAGTTTTAAATACCCCCTGACTTTTCAATAGCTTATTGCTGTAGGAGTGGATTGTGTTATGTTTATTTATAACTTTTCTTAAATTGTACAGAAAACTCTGTTACTTGAGGCATTATGTCTTTTAGTGAATTGTTCCTCTTTTCAGGGTTTCAAACGTATCATGCAACCACTTTGATTATGGTTTACTACGAAGTTGTAGATAATGTTTCCATGCCTATCATAACTTAAGTGTTACGAAGCACACAGTTCGTCTTGAAACCAGAACATTCTTTGAGGTAAAGAGGCATTTAAACGTGGTCCAGGTCACCGCTATGTTAATATTTTTGCATAATGTTTAAAGAATTTGAACAACTGAGTCATGATAGCAAATGAGCAGTAGTTATCCGGCATGCACGAGCAGATTACTTCAAGGCTTTGTGTAGAGATAACAAGAACCTATAAAACACTCTTTATTTGTGTAGACAAACGAAATTAAATCGTAATTATAACACTGGGTGAGTTATATCTATGAAATGTGAGCGTGCCGAACGGAACATACAGCGCAGCGAGGTAAGCAGCATCTAACGAAAGTGAACACTAAATGCATGTGTTTGTTGTTGAATTATTACATAGTCTTCTAGGAAAATTTACATGCAAAATAATGGCCTAATTACTACATATATTCCTCAAAAATTGTTTATTATGATATATATATATACATATATATATATATATATATATATAATCCGTGCGTGCTGCCATAAGACTATTTGTGAGAATTCCCAGTTGTACAAACTTCAGGTTTTCTGTGAATTATTTAATGGTTAATAAACTTTGTGAAATGGAAATAAGAAGCGAAGAAAATGACGCACAGTGATCATACAATGAAATTCTAAACGACAACGAAATCCAAGAAAAGAAATTGACGAAACATCTCTTCGCCAATCGAGGATTTGCAACACTTCTGTGCGAATGAGTACGAAGCTACTTAAGTTAAAACATATAAAATTACTGAGGTGCATAGTTTGAACCCAATTATCCTGTAACCAGGAGTAGATTTTGTGAATGCATATTTATTCGTGTGCATGGTGGAGGAATGGATCCTAATCTCCTTCTTTTTTCCAACGAAGCTTGGTTACACTTATATATATACGTTCGCAAAACGGCTGATACTGGAGTTCAGAAAAACTCAACCTGCTTCATGAGGAAATCTTTCATGATAAAAAAAGAAGAGTTAGCAATTATATAAATTATAGATCTTTTTTAAAAAAAAGTCTTAGGTATGTGTATCTGTTTTGAAACCCTTTATGTTGAATTAGCTATCCGGGAACGCTATATTGAGTTCTTCCAGCAGGACTATGCGACGGCACTTTCCGTCAATGTTTACTTGCAGGGAAATCTAGATTAACAACAACATATGACACTCTCGATCCCCGGATCTAATCCCCTAAGAAACATTAAGGGGATACGATGTGAAAATTTGTTTATATTTTAGCCAAAAAATTAATTGGTTGTTTTTGCTGTTAAAATTACTTTAAACCCCAGGAAATATATCTGAGAAGCTTCATACGTATACATCATTTGGAACCTTTGTTTCAGCAGTGAGTTTTAAATGCCTGCACTCTTTAATACTCTTTTCTTGGCCTTTAATTTTTAGGCATTCAAAACTACAATCATTTTTTACTCGGTTTAAACTTTTAGTATGTTTGCCTGCATTTATACCCTATTTTCTTCCACAATTTTTATGTACATATATGAAACTTTTTATCCATTTTGTAGATCTTACTTTAAAAACGTTACCATGAATGTTTAATAAAAACAAACAGAGATTAACAAAATATATTAGTGTAGTCAGCTACTAACTTATCCACATTTTGAATTTGAATGCATTTTTGTTTCTTTTTTAAATTATGTAAGACAATATTGAGAAAGTTTTAGAGAAAAATATAAGCTTTTATGGAAAGAGATAAGTTTTAGCAATAGCTTTAAAATATCAAATGAACGTTTAAAACAACAGTAAAAATTGACCAATTAAATCAAAATGTTGTACAGGTAATCAAAAAAAATATATATATGCAAAACCTAAAATCTGGTTTAACCATGCAAAATTTCACTTCGATGTCCTCTTAGAAGATAAAGTGCATAGAACAAGTCCGTTCATCTTAGAAGAACTAAACATTACATCTGTCAAGTGAGTAATTACTTTTTTCATAGAGAACTAAGAAGATCAATAGAACGTTTGCTAAGCAAACGCCAGAAATGTGTGTAAAATGAAGACAGGCAGGTGCAGCGTCTCATTGCGTGAAATGGGTGAGCTCGTGATTTTATAAAAGCAAATAAATAATATTTTATTAGACAGCTACTCTAGTATCGCGAACATTGTCGGCCGGCTGGGAGCATGCGCTCTGCGATACATGAGCTCCTCTGCGCTTTAACAGATCATGTCATCTTTCATAATTTTTCGCCCGTTTTAGGGCAGCCGGTGGGTCAGCAGTCAGAGCGGTAAATCCAGATGAAATGTATGTAATATCCGCGCAGCTGATTCAGTTCTTGCATTTATATCTGCAATACAAATAATATGTGCCTTATTACAGGAAATATCCTGCTACATCACATATTTTGAAATCTTTTAGAAAATCAGTTCATATTCCGAAATTGAATCAATTTAATCCTGATTATACAAGGTCAGAGCTGTCCACGAAATGCAGGCAGGTGATGCCGATATTTGGGCAAATTTCTATAATTAGACGCCGCAGAAGTATAGTTCTTTGCTATGAAGTATAGTTGCATTTGCTTACTGAGAATCATTCTTGCATTTCCGTTATATTTTAACTAGGTGTTGAATAACAGAAACACACCATTTCATTCCCTTGCTTGATGAGGAAATCGGCGGATGATAGTGCGCAGTGAATAGAGTCTACTTTTTTTTTTTTGGGAATACTTATAAATACAGAAAGATACAAGGTATGATATACTAACAGTAAGTTACTTTTATTTATGGGGAAAGCTGAAACATAAAGTGTATAGAACAAAGTCACACATTAGAAGAGCTGAAAGAAAATATCAAGCAAGAAATTGAGTGCCGTTTTGTCGGAGTTACCGCTCTGATAGCCGAGACGCTAGCTGCCGTGGAATGGACAATAAAATCATGGAAGATTCAATAGGTTATTTAGAGTGTGCAGATATTAGTGGAGTATTTATTCCTTATTAATTGCTACTTGCAGCAAATGTGTGCTTGAAACACGATCGCATTAAGAAAAAGGCAAAATATGTTTCTATCAAGCAATATGTTTTCACGCATAAGAAAACGCAGCATACATTTAATTGAAATAAACAAAACCATAGAGAAATATCAGTGAGGAAACAGCAGGTATCAAGGAGATAGGAACACTAAAGAGCATTGATTTAAAACAGGTCAAAAAGCCTAAAAGAGAAGAGGCAACGCCAATGATTTACTCTATGTAAAAGACGGGAGAATGTTTTACTGCAATTAACGAGCACTAACGAAGGCAGCGAAAAATTCGCTGTGCTCAAAGTCGCAGTAGGAAAGAGAAGGCAAAGCACATCAGCTCTCGTTTTTGTCTGCGGGTCAAGGCATTTGGATGAACCAGACTGGCAGTCGACATTACAGGGCCGCGCCTTACCCCTCTGCTACCCGCAGCATCTTCCTGACCCCTCTTGGCATCGCATCAAGTTGGCAAAATGTACGAAAGTAAAAAGAAAGCAAACGCCGTATAGAACTCTAACTTGCTCTATTCCTCTGTTTCTTCTGTTGTTTTTTATTGCAACTCCCGACATGTTTGTGGTCTTCATTCACATATCTGAAGTATTTCAGAGTGTCGCTTGAAGAGCTCAAGACAAAAATGGAGCATTAGCTGAACTCAGTAATTACATGAAGAGATTTGGATAGTCTCGCTACTTGGTTGATACTTTTTAGATATTGTGTTAATAATTAAATAAGTGTAATCTTGGGCTATGAACTACGGCCTCCTGACAAATAAAACAGTGGGCTCAATATTGATTCATTCGGAGAGCTAGTTCCTAAGGAGGAAGTTTATAACCTACAATAGTTCACGGTAACATACGCCATTATTATGATTCAATTAGCTGTTACACATATACGAAACGCATTTCCCAAGATGCGTTGTTCCATTACCATCTTGGAGCTTGTTACAGTAGTACTGAAAAGCATTCCTTCAACGTCTATCCACAGCGCCCCGGCCCTCCGTCTGGAGGAATCTGCCCAGCGAATCTTTTGTCGTCCCACATTCCTTCTGCCGATTCTAAGGCTCCAAGTTTGTTATACTGTTCATTTAAGAACTTTCCAAAAATAAGACATTTTTAAAAAATTCTGTTGGAACTTACACAGTGAAGCTTGTTAAATGTACATTATAATTAATCAGTCGTCTAACACCTCTTGTGCTTCACTTACTTTTAAATATGGCGGGACCGTTTTCGAAGAGACATCTCCATCTTCAACCAACTTGACGACTGCTAATGTTATTTTGTGATCCAGCCTCGCCAGTTGTCCTCCCCAGTTCCATATTAACCTTTCAGCTGAAGGGAGAATGTCTTTCATGTCGGTTCTGCTTCTCGGAGCCTCATTCCTTATTTTGTCCTTCAAGGAGACCAGGAGTGCCTTATGCTTCATCCTACGCTGACACCACTGGATCGTTTGCTTCTGCTTTTAAGAAAATGTCCATGTTGGCAGCCACAGAGATTGACGGGAAGTACACAATTCTCCAGGACTTCTGTTTTCAGATTTAATTTCTAATATTTGTCCAAATATATGTACTTCAGAATCCTGAATTTTTTTTTCAGGCCAGATCAAATATTTTTTTTTTTTTTATTTCTTTCTCCATGTTGTGAAATGACAGGTTTTGGCCCATTCCTGCACATATTCGTAGTTCTCCATTTATGCGGACCGGTTCTTCTGTTGCAGTTTGGTTTTTGTCGTATTTATGGTCAAACTCAATTGTCTACTGATCTGTCAAATCCCTTTAACATCTATCTGTTCTAGAACGAACGCCAAGCTGGTTAACAGGATAATGTCATCAGCGAACCGCAAATGCGTTAGCCTCAGCCCATCTACGTTAATGCCGTGTTTGTTTTTCCACTTTAGTTTCCTGAACTGGTTTTCCAATAGGAATGTGAATAGACTGGACGATAGGGGGTCTCCATGCTTCACTCTCCTCTCTATCTCCAAATTCTTCCCTGCCACATTAGTCCTTATTTTTAACCTGTCATGGGCTTATAGTGTATATTTGCGCTTCACGGAATCAAATGTTTTATTACAATCCACGAATGCAATAAACAGCTTGATATTGAATGCTTGTACTTTTTACGGTTCATTGCTTGGAGGTGATCAATTGTGCCACATTTCTGATCTAAACCGGGCTTATTCTACAGGTTGGTTCTGGTCTAGTGTTTTGGACATTCTTCTCGTTAGTATTTTTGTAAAAAGTCTGTAAATGTAAAGTAATAGACTGATTGGCCTACAATTATTGATGTCATCCCTTGTTCACTTTTTGTAGCATAAAAACCGACACTTGAATTAATTGGAGTACAAGTAGCACATTTTAAGATCGAAAGTGTCTCGTTCATAAGCTGCCAAGTAATAGGTATGCAGGACCGCCGTCCCAATAATAAAAGGTCCTCTTCCTAATATTTCTGCAGATGGACTTGTGCCAGTAAGTCTGAGCTCAACTGTCTTTAAAATCAAGCACCAAGGCAACAAAACCCGCTGAATTTAGGTTTGAATGGATACTTTCGAACATTTTATTGAATTGGATTGAGTGTATTGTTTGGGACGGAGGAACATATCTCTATACTTCAATCTTGCTCACGGCTGGACATGTGTATCCACGGAAAGGATGGAATTTTGCTGAACTTTTTCTGAACCATTTTGTGCTTATTATCATTATTTTCTTAATTCTAATGTGAGTGTAAATAGGGTTGTTGTCATGTTTTATGTAAAGAAAATGCGACCTGACGATGTGGCTCGACCTACAGCCCTAAACGATGATGGATGCAGTTTACATTACATTGGAAATGTAATGAATATGGCTAGAAGCACAGTCCATGATGCTATAAAACGGTTTAGAGAGACCTTAGAATATTCTAGAAGACCAAGTTCGAGAGCTACAAATTAAAATGAAGACAGGTACATGGTGTTGACAGTTCTTAGGATTACAATCTGCCAGCTATGACTGTAGCCCAGAAATTTGTTAGCATGCGTGGACGTCCGATATCGGCTAAAAATTTAGAAGAAGGTTAAAAGCAAGTGAACTGATATCAGGTAGCCCTGCAACTGGTCCCAGATTGATCAAGATGCGCCGACTCGAACGATTGCGATGGACGTAGGGGCTGTGTTCAGTCCACAGACGAGTCCCGTTTCAGTCTGTGCTCACCAGATGGACTTGAAAGAGTTTGATTAAGGAGGGGGGAACGATTTGCACAATGATGCATTACTGAAATGTTACATTTTGGAGGGGGGTGGTGATTTGGGCAGGAGTGTCTATCGATGCTCGTTCTGAATTAGTTGTATAAAAAATGCAAGTCTAACAGCTCATAGGTACATAAATGAATGTTTGGCTAATCATGTTGTACCATTTGGCCCATTTTTATTTATTTATTTATTTATTCTGGTAGAGTTAGGGTCATTAGGCCTTCTCTTCCGCTCTACCAATTTAATCATATCTTTCTTTTGATGAACAACAATGCACGCCATGCACATTGCCTACGTGGCCAGAGATTATCCCCATGAATGGGAATCCATGTTTTTACCACGGCGAAGAGTCCCGACATGATACCAGATTGAACACGTGTGGGACACGCTGCAACGGCGTGTTAACACAAGACTGACGCTGCCAAAAACTTTACAGGAGTTGATGAGAGCACTTCTTGAAGAATGGGAGCATATTCTTCAAGAAGCCATTGCTAACCTGATCGAAAGTATGCCTAGAAGTATGAATACAGTTATTCAAGC
The DNA here is from genome assembly GCA_030762175.1 of Metallyticus violacea. Lineage (NCBI taxonomy): Eukaryota > Metazoa > Arthropoda > Insecta > Mantodea > Metallyticidae > Metallyticus > Metallyticus violacea. Next base: position 335,913,949 of record CM060846.1, on the reverse strand, counting down.
CAGAGAGGGCGAGGCCCGTTATTAAAATGCGTGTTTAATGTTTCAAGCACCGAAAACTATACTAACAATTAAAACAAAACGTTTCATTGTTTTACGTTCTTTGTAACTTCTCTCACCAGAGTTAAGTTTTTGTTTCTATTGTTATAACTTAAGGGACTTAATAAATCAATCTTTTGTTTAAGTGCGTATTCTTTCATTTGAAAATAGTTATGAACAAAATATAAGAATTAAGAACAAAATATAAAAGTGTACTTTTTCCTGTCCATGAGTGTAGTTCCAGAGTGGGTCTAACATGACAGCAGAATAAAGAGAGCAGTCAGTGCTTGGAGAAAAGTTGCCGTCGAACTGAGCAAATTTATGAAAACTCTTCAAGTCTTCTCATTCAAGGATGATTTGTTCATAACGCGTCAACACGGGCAGAAAGCGGATCATAGAAGTTACAACGTTCACAACAGAGAAAAGTTCATACGTTAGCTAGTAACAGAAAACTGGAAACTAATAGCGGAAACCATGCAAGCAAATTAAAATACGCAAGGGATGTAAGAGCACCTTGAGCATCTGTTAGTACAGCAATTGCTACCCCAGGCATTTGTATAAAAATAGAAACAAATTAAAAAATTGTTTGCTCCTTGCTGTGTTCGCGCAATTAGAACTCTTGAACTTTACCACGGCTGGTGTTTGAAAACTTTGCCATGTTGCATTTAGACATCTCACAACGCTGTATGTTTTAGTAGGATACAATGCATTGTGTGATTATTTACTGGAATATGAGATTTCAAACTAAAGTACTGGATCTCGTGTACTACAGAAGCATAAGTAATTCCCTGTTGAGACCGAACTTTGAATTGCTTACGGCGTCTGTTTCGAATGTGATTTCGAGTGGAATAATGTCATAACGATACCTTTGCCTCACTAAAGCAAACAATTGGAAACAGCAAAGTGAATGATTGTGGTCTAAGGTTACCGTATTCTGAAATCTGAAAATACTGGCATCCATGCTCTCACCAAAATATTCCTTGTTATAATTTCATAATTTTAATCAATTTCCCGTTCTCTGCGTATATCCCACTAGAGCTAATTCCTTTAGTATTTTTTTTTTGTTATTATAAGTAGTCAAATATATGTTTGCATGAAAAATATTCAAAATTAAATTTTACCAAGGCAACTCTTTTCACAGAATCGATGGCAAGTGTAACACAGTCATTCTACCAAGAGGTAAAGACTCTGGCGGTAAAACTTTGAACTTGCATTTGGGAGGTCATCCTCACTTTGGTTGTTTTTTCTGGTGTTCCCTGGTCGCTTAGGCAATAGCTGGGATAGATCTTTCCTTTCCACAAAGTGTTCACTCTCTCATTTCATCTCATTTAATTCCGTTGCCTCTATTACAGGATCCATAGTAGGCAGGTGCGGTGTGACAGTAGCTAGCGCTTTGGATAGGTTTCTACCTTAGTTTCCGAAGCGGCCTTCCTGAGGGGTTCGAACTTGGACGGAGGCTTCGCTAGCATCGAAATGCTCTATCTGGAAACAGTGTTAGAGACCAAGCCTACGTCCGTGCCTTAACCCCCGTAGATCCTGGCAGGCCGGTGTCTTCCTCATCTCTTCCTCCCAGAGGCGTCCCCACTGTGTGCATAGGCGCAAGCGGCCAGCTTGAGCATGGCTGAAATACCGAACCCTAGCAAACCCTATCCAACACTATCACTCCGACCTAATGTAGAGAAATAAATTTTGTCGCATCACTTCTGCATAATTTAATATAGTCACACTGTCGTTCTTCGCTTGACTGCGCTTTCCCATTATATAAAGTGACAAACTTCTTCAAATTGGAAAACTTATCAAAACCTTTTCTGTCGCTAATTTGTAAGCCTCGCTACCCGATGTCGCAGATATGACACCACATTTCAAAATTGAGAACATCCACACATTAATACCATTTTAATTCAATTTCTGTATAGCCAACGTTACACTCTTCATTCATGCGATGTTACCAACACTGAATACAAAAAGAACGGTGAATATCTTCCATCACGAGTAGAAAAGTAAAGCTTTAATATTAAAACTGGGGGTAATTTAGAGGACTTGCAAAACTGTATGCGCATGGCTATTTTTACTGTAGAAAAGCGGATATGTTGACTTATGGTAACCTTCACCTGCAAGTGTGGGAGTATCTAGTTATAAAACTCTTTAATTTCCTTAGCCATCGTGTTTCATCTCACATTTCTTTATGAGATACCTCTCTATTGACTTGAGATTCTTCAATTAGACTTCTTGCAGCTTCCAATGTAGGAAGGAGCAGCATCAGAAACTCAAACTTTCTCTTTTACTCTTGGCTGTTTTCCTATTAGTTCTGAGTACCTCTAATGGTATTACTACCCACATTTAGCAAGACGGGTAAAAATAATTTACTGTTATAATTAACTTACCACCAAGTTCGGTATTCTAGTAGCTCCCTGCCCCCTTCTCCGTTTATTTATTGCTCTGAGACTGAAGCTTTTATTATAAGTGGGCGTATAACTGCACCTTTGTTCTTGCGAGCTTGTATTTCACATGCACACGTAGCATACAATAAATCATATCTTCTCCTTAATTTATGTAAAGGTACATGTTTGCAGTTCTATTTAAAAATGTGAATGTATTTTATTTTGAAGTTTATACAGCTCATATTTCTCTTCTTGATAATCACTTTGTTGTCACACATCACTCTGAAGTAAGAATGGTATCTGACACGTAACCATCTTCTTCAGCGGAAATTTGCTACTTTAGAATCACCATCATCGACATCCGCCAGTACATCTTTTGCCCTGTTTCAAATTTGACATTTAAAGGTTAAGGGGTATTTACTTCTCTCTTGATTTGTAATAGAATTCAATGTTTGTTATTCTCAATTTGAAATGTTCCGGATATGGTTTTTCCACTTTATTCTCTGTTTTCCTAATTGTGTCATCTTTGCACATGTTCATTAGTTGCTATGTTCCCTGTTTCTCCTCCTTCTTCTTTTCATCAATAGGGCAACTCCCCGTGTCATTTCTTTCATTGGAATCATCAAGTACGATGACGTGATAACCCCACTCTAAGGTTAGTGTGTCTCGAATGACACTGAGAGGAATAGCAGCTTTGAGGAGTGAACACGTATGAACATTTTCAAATTATTAGGATCGTTATTCCTCCACGCCCCAACCACTGACCAAAGAATTTCTGAAAATGTTGTATTAGAAATTGTAGTTTTGTAAATGTTAAGGGGATTTCTTTGTTGCATTGTATTGTTTTTAAATGTTAAATATGTATAATTGGAAAGCAAGCACACAGTGTTATTAATGTTTCATTCCCTTTTCTATTGTGCTGTGTCTTTAACATTTTGTCATGTTCAATTTGAGGCAAACATGGAATAATATTTAATTGTAATTAATTAATTCCGCTTTGCCATTGAATTTTTTTATTGCTTATGCTTACAATAATGCTTAATGCACTCTTATTTAGTATTGTATTTTTCAATGTTTCAATGCTTCTCAACAAATAAATCTATATTTGTTATAACTATTCTCCCGTAACTGAAACTACCATCCCCACCACACGCAGTAAACCTTTCCGGGCATGATTCCTAAATCAAACTGGATGCGCAAGCAGCAACGGGAGAATGCGGTAAAAATTAAAGAAAATATAGTCCACGCCGCATAATGTATCTAAACTCGATTTTATATTCAGTTATTGTCTTATATTATAGCAGAATTTATAATGGACGCCCCGAGAGTAATTTCATGTTTATATGTTGTAAATGCCACATTGATTTCATTGTTTTCAGTGTAGACCTAGAAGGCATTATTTAATTATAGAAACAGTAATGATAGCATTAGAGATACTTTATTTAATTATAAATAGACAGATTAAACTTTTTGTATTGGAATTGGAAAATGAATGCTAAAATAACACCTGCAGGCTTTTCTTGTTACATAAAAGCAAAATTGAAAGGTAGAACCCCGGGCCAGTCCCAACTACGTTATGGATTTTTCCTAACGTCAGGAGTCATAGTTTTTACAATTGTGTCAGTAAGGCGGCTAAATTTCCACGTCACTAGAACATCCGATGCGAACCGCCCAATTAGCAGTGAATATTTTAAATATTTGAAGACGGTGTTGCTCCTGAGCTTACTTGTGAATGTCCAGTTGGGTCGAGGTTAAGAACGTGGCTATCTAAGCCGTGAGTTAGTATATAAAGGGCGAAATCGCCCAGATTCTAAGCAGACTCTAGGCAATTTCATCATTCCAATGAATTCTAGTCAATTCTATATATTTGTAGAGAGCTTTAAACTGCTACGAGAAAATCGGACAGCAGATCATTACTTGGCAAAATCTTGCCACGACGTGTAAATTAGATAATGAAGTGCTTGTTTTCAACCCACAGAAGCTTGCGGTCATCAGAAGTACATGGCTTGCCGGCGCGGAGTTAATTAACTAGTACTCCAAGGGTTACGGGCATTCATTCATTTCCCGAGACGAACGATAGCTCCTTTGTAAAGAGAGAAATCAAGTGTTATTTTAGAATTCATTTCCTATTCCAATACAACAATCTTAATCTGTTCTGTGAAGAAGACAACGAATAGGGCGGAAAATTCTGAGATAGAAGGTAGCTGATGAAAGCAACAGTAGACGCGACGAGAACCGAACCCTTTCGTCGGAAATCCCGATGGAAACCCGCCACACCAACACAACACTTTCAATATATGCACTTCTTTTCCGCGCTGCAAAACAGAGACATTTCATTTCTGATGGTTCAATTGTTTTATTTGGTCTGATAAAGTCCAGCATTCGGTGTATAAAGTTTCAACACATTCTTTTTGTACTTTAAGCTTAAGAATTGGCATATTTTCTAAAATATTTTTACAATTTATCACAAAATTTGTTATTACCTGTTGTAATCCTTGAAATGTCGTCACATTTTAAACTTTTGAAATGTTTGTGCCATACCTAAAAGCAACTTGATTTAGTTTGTAGACAGTCATATTAACTTCATTTGTAAACAGCCCTATAATAAAGTACTTCGAAATATTATTTCTTTGGTCGTAATAAGTTAATATATTTGGGTTTATATAAAAGCATCTACTTAATAAAATATGACAGAAATCTGCGAGAGACTTTAAATATTACTTATTTCAATAAAGGACAAATAAAACAGAAGTTCATTCCTATGGTTCGTGAATTAAGTATCTGGTTGATAAATAATTAACAGTTGAATTAAACTATCTGTTGGAACATATTACCTCCCTAAGGGTTAGCTCTTGACTGGAAAAGAGGATTGCCAGGTCAGTCAGCTGCCTACATACACCGGTTTCATTTGCACCACTATCTTGAGGACCTATTACAAACAGCAAGAACTTTCAAAAGATAAAAAAGGAGTACTCTGTTTTAAAATGAAGTGTACCTTGAAATTTAGATGTCACAGTCAACGAGCTAAGGATGCTAAAATTCAGTTGCTAGTTTAAACAGCAATGTCCTAAAATTGGGCCCTATACTATATTGCAGAACAACTGGCCATCGTTAAAGTCCTTGACAAAATAGGGAATCAACAGAAAACCTGCTCTATGAAAGCCACGATACACATCAACTAACAGCACAATTTTTACAGTCCCTTAACAACATAAAATTCGACAACTGCCTTAGAAGAAAAACAGCAACGCCAGGAAACAAACCAGAAAATGTTTTATCTCAATTATCTGGATTAAAGTTCATGTAAATCATTACGGTAACGAACAAGCGGATAAACTTCTAAAAGATGTGGCAAGCATTAGCATTTTTATTTTCGACAGAAACTCTAAAAAGCAAGAGTGTGTGATTCAAGACAACAGAGTGTAGGAGAATGAGACACAGCTACAAAAGGGTCAGAAATTACACAGTGTTTTCAAACATTAAAGAGACATTAAAATTAAAAATTAGGTTAACATCAAACTTCACGGCAATTTCAGATCATATTTACAGCGCCTTAAAATACTGTATTCATCTATGTGTCCTTGTGATAGAGAAAACCAAACAGTTCCTAGATACGATTGCAATATAAATTACTTTCAAGGAAACAATTAATATCGTCGATTTAAAAGAAGTAAACTGGCCAGTTGCAAAAACAAAAAAGTGACAATTACAATTATTTTAAGAGATTCATAAAAATTGTACAATCAATAGACTATACACTACTATAAACAAACGTAAAACTTATATGATATCGATCAGTCATATAAGTGTTACATAATAATATGATCAAACATACCCATGCAAATAGCAAGCTTTTAAAGCATGCAATGGAAAATGTAAATTTGAAGCAATGAGAAGATACTACTCCTGTGACCTCTCCTGACATTCCTCTATTACTATCTTTCAGATACACAATAGTTAGCACATCCCCTTTTAGTAATGAGAGGTATGTTGAGAGGGAGATAATAACTGACCCAGACCTGAGTCTAAGTGCAGTTCATCTATCGACATACAGTGTTGAAATACTGTCTTCCTGCATGCATGCATAAGTTTCCACTGTCAACATGGTCTCTTTTACCCTCTTTCGCTTCGACGGGCTGTCTCCTCTAAATAGTAAGACTTGCCTTCTTGCCTTAGTGTTTTATCCTTTTTATGTTTCTTTAGTTATGTTATTTTAGTTACATTGTTCTTAGTGTTACTTTATTTTTCACACACACACACACACACACACACACACACACACATATATATATATATATACAGAGGATGTGCCAAAATGTATGCACACTTATTCAAGCAAAGAAAAAACTGTGTTAACGTAATAAAACTGAATTCAACAAACAGAAAATGATGAGTACTAATCATCTTAGACTTTTACAGTTACAACAAGCTGCTCAAAATGCCCACCATCGGCGTCGATACACTTCTGAGTACTTTCAGCTACTGATTGAGCAACGTTTGCGAAAGTTTCCTCAGCGATTGCAGCACATACCGTTTCAATTTCTTCCCGAAGTGCTGCAAGTATATCTGGTTTTCTACGGTATACAATATCCTCAAGAGTTCCCCATAGGTAGAAGTCCAACGGCACTAGATCCGGAGAACGCAGTGGAAACTCAATCGGACCTCTTCGTCCTATCCAGTACCTTGGATAGTGCCTAGGATAGTACCTTGGATCCAGTGCGTTGGGCTTGTTGCTGTGCGAGGTCTTCCAGATCTGCCCCTGTGAACATCGCATACTGTACCATGAGTCTCAAATTTGTCTCGAATAAGTGGAATTGTTACTCGCGTTGGCGATTCTTTTCTGCACACACGTCTCCATTGCCTTTGAACTTCAACAGCATTCTCGGTTTTCCAATACCACTTCAAAATTGCTTTCCACTGTTCAAACGATAATCTTGACTCCATTTTGGTGTAGCAACGCTAGCATAACGTAATGTGAGTCACGTCTGTTTACAGAACATCATACTACACATTACAGTTGTTTATCGGTTCAACTCTTTGAAATATATTAAATAGATATCTACTGTGAAAGTGCGTATACATTTTTGGCACCCTGGGTATATACGAGTATATATAGTGCTGGTAGCCAGTGTTTGGATTTGACCGTCTTAGTTCAATCTGAAGCAGAAGAAAATAGGCAGAAAGAACGCTGGCTAATTTCCCATGCTGAAGAAGAACTATTTAACTGCGCCACATATTATATTGTCTTTTTTGTAGGATTCAGGCTTCGATTTCCTCGTAACTCTTTCAATGTATTACCTGTAGCTTTTTAGAAGAAGGGCTTTGGTCTCATTGCTCTCTGCTATATGACTAACATAATATCTTCCAAATTGTGTAGAAAAGCAGAAGCATGATTGTGGCTAATAACAAAATATTTTGTAGCAACGAGTATTCCATTTCCGTACGTCACAGACTGTTATTTATCAAATCCCTTTTATTCAAAAAGCACAAATCTATAACCTTTCGTCGACAAGGAGTAAGAAAAACATTTTTATAAGTTTAATCTTAGAGGTTAAAAAAAATCCAAAGTATACTATTCGAAAGGAGATATTCCCGAGCATCACGTACGTCAGTATTCATTTTAAAATATGAAAATATAAATCCTGATGAATTTGTACCTTCCTCCTATGTGTCCGATGTATAGAAGGGGGTATAGTGATAACTTGTGCTTAGTTGGAACAGCCTTTACTACTATTATTATTATTATTATTATTATTATTATTATTGGTAATGCAGGGTATTAGATTATATCAGTCTTGAATTAAGTGGAGGACTCAATCAAATTTCGGTACTAAAAATTCTATCCTATTCATCAATTAATCATATAAGATTCGTAGCTTCATTATTCATTCCTTACGAAGTTTAAAGCCATTAGGTGACTAACATTCATTAGCGATGACTGCAATAATGAGCCCAGAGATACTGTGGATTTCTTAATTTTCTGCTTGTATTTCAATGCTGGCAAATTGTGCTTCTAGAAGATTGTACATATAACCTGGACACAAACGCATAAAATCGTCATGCCTTCTAATTGCTAAATGAAGTCAATTTGTTAACCAATTGTAATCGCATGTTAACTGAAAGCGACTTTAAATGGATTAAAAGTGAATAGATAATTACACTAACATACAGCCCTTGGGGAAAGCAAAAAGGAGACTTCATCAAATGAAGGAAATGAAATGGGCATTGAAAGATAATAAACTGCATTTATGGCAGACTGTTAATTTTATAAAAACAAAAGCTCGCGAGTCCAGCAGGATTTATGCAGCACGGGTCTCCATCCCTTTCATTCCATATTACACAATTTTGAACACAAGTGAAAGCTTGGCTATTGTCTGTTTGTTTAAAAATGGAAACAGGAAATGCGAAGTATATATAGAAGCTTCAGCACCAACTATTTGTGTGCAGCTTTTATATAGAAATTTTTCAAACTGAAATATAAAAGAAGGCAGTTAAAAATAAACTCTCTGTACATCAAAGCGCATTTAGACCCTCCCCTCGTGCGTGAACAGCCTTTTCTCTTGCAAGAGGTAGTGAAGAGGGGGAAAAAATAAACAAGGATTAATGAAAGCAAGTATTCAACATGTATCGATTAAACAAAGAGTGAAAAAGAAATCTTTACGTTATAAAATGTAATGCAACATATCCTTCATTTGTATGAACTAAGGCGATTACGTAGCAAAGGGTTTGAGATCGACCGCTACCAGTTTCTCATGAAGACAAAAGAATGCAAATGAGAAACTTGGTATAGTTTTTGCATTGCCTCAGTAATGTGCTTGAAGGCTGATTTGGAACACCTGGAATTTGGTTCGCAGTAAAACAAGGGCTTTTCCCCCTTTTGAGATTAAAACACTCTCCTCTCTGACGCATGAGTACAAGTGGGGAGCGGAGAGGGAGTGCTTTAGAGTGAGATGATTATTTTAGATGTTGAATCAGGAAATGTTGTTTCAAAATTTCCTATTTAAGTATAATTGCTTCTGATTACTACTATAATAATTGTATCTTGCCTCAGGTAATCAAGGGTATTAATATAATAATTAAGAGGATGACCCCAATATCATATGTATAAATGTATGTATGTAGATATGTCTTCTTGATTAGTACGTGATATTCAAGCTATCTTTCTGTAATACCGTGATTGACAGTGCATATGTTTTTGTAATGGTAATGGAAATGCTGTCTTTGTCGGAGGACATTAGCTTTACCTGAGAAAAGTGTCTTTTATTAAGCATTACTCTTTTAAACCCTGGGACACTCGCCGGTGCCAAGGCGCCAGATGACATTAAACTGTAAAAGGCTAGGAATATATATAAAACTGTATTTGCAGTCTAAATGAAATACTGCATACAGAAACATGCGTTTTCACAGAAACCAAGACATTAACTGTTTCAAAGGGAGGCCGCATATATTGCAGAAACGTGTTCTATCGCAAGACTCTAGTGAAGGATAGATGTCATTTTTTCCTTAGCGTGGGAATAGAAAATGTATGTTTCCTGGTAAAACCCAGAATCTTCAGCCAATCAACATGTTTAAAACCCCGACGAGTAAAAGCAAACTTGTAACAAACCATGCACTTGTGCGATCCAATAATATTCTAGAAGGAACCAAATTCGATAATATATAAAAGAATTAAATTTCGCGAGGTAGGAGCGAGTTCGCATAAGAGATTTAATATTAACTATGAGAAGTTTAAGTTCTGGGGCATTCGCGAGGGGAAGCAGTCCTAACACTAACCGTAACGGTAGTAGCAAGGGTGATAATTAGTCAGTATAGGCATTATTCAGTGTCATAGCAGAATAGTTAAACCGTCGCGAAGAATCAAAGTAATTTGTTCGGTCAGGAGAGTCAGTCAGACAGTGCAACGTAATAGTAATAATAGTCACAACCGTGTTAAAGTGAATAAATACGGGAGTGAATCCAGCGAATTATAATCCGACGAAGCCCAGCATGTTCCAGAACCTTCCAAGTTGTCAAATAAATTAAATGTTCAACCAGTGCCGAACTTCGTTATTACAGTGAACAATATCCTTCCCCCTAATGACTTTAAGTCATTAAAAACTGTCCAAAATGTCCCTCAGATCCCTAACGTCTGCATTGGAACCAGAGATTTAGGAAGCATAGAACTCGTGACCCCAAGAGTCGAGGCAAGACCTCTAATGGTCCGATCAAATAAATAAATAATAAATCACCATCCATATATAAAAATAACCAACCCACTATAATTCCGGTTCCAATGTAGAAGCTTTGAGCGAAGGCTGCTGAGGAATCGTTGCCAAGTAAGTGAGCTGCGACAGCCGACATGGCGAGTGCTATGAAATTATGTCTATAAAGACAAAACAAAATTCTCCATGTCTATTGCAAGACTAAGATTTTACACGAAGATTTATACAAGATCAACCATTTGTATGACCTTTTTGTATGCAGCTAATGCGACACTAGTTGCATTTTACTGCATAGCCAAAAATACAAATAAGCGTTGAGTTCTAAAATGGAACCATTAATCAACAACAGTTATGAGTAAATGACAAAAAAATTTACCAAGGAGCAACATATATCTTAGTTATATTTTCTTTATCGGGTTCAGCTGTGTGTGCAATTTTACACATATGCAATTAAAAATTCATTATAATACAGGTATTTTCAAATTATGTTTCAGAACTGCAGACTAATTCCCTTTATGAACTAAGTAGATGTATATAATATGTGTATAATAATTAAAGGTACTTAAATTAATAAATAAATAAATAAAGATTAATGAAAACAATAATAATGCAAATTTAAAAACAAGTACAGTATTAATGTCTAATTAATTACTACTCCATACTTAACTGTCTAAATCTTAAGCTGTTGATCTATCTATGTAGGTCCTTGTAGTGGTAACCATACCTGCCTCCTAAACCCTAGATCGCGGGTTCAAACCCGGCCAGGATTGATGGATTTTTCCGGTTTAAAAATTCTAAGTATGGCTTCCTTCGGAAGGGAAGTAAAGCCGTGGGTCCCGTGTCGTACATTTACGGCACGATAAATAACCTCAAGCCTGAAAGAAGAGGCCTCTGAGCAAAATTTGTCGTCCGTTTCACGCCCTGAATTGAATGGGGCGCTGATGACCTGAGTTGTTAAAGAGCGTCCATAAATAAATCAAATCAAATCAGCAAATGAACTATGTACTTTATAAGAAACCTCCAACAATGTTTATGAAATATTCACGTTCTTCAACTGGTATTATTTCAAACATTTTCATCATATCTCTGACTTTGACATTCTTTATTACAACTAAATAAAAGTTAGCTTCAGGTATATTAATCAAGGTGGGACGGCTGTATGTTTTAAGCAATGGAAAATCATATATATCACTGATCTACAGCAAAAAATCATCAGAAATAATAACACGCGGGAGTGACTAAAATCGATATGCAAATTTAAAACATATAATTCGTTTTGTGTATCGGGTATAGTTTTAAAGTTGAATCATGTATATGCGTTTATTGAACTCAGAATATATTGTATTTCATTTTTAAAACGTAAACTTCCCTTATTAAAATTTCACTTAGAGACCAGGACAAGGATCAGGACTCATATCTCTTGTGTTCTTCACGTTCTAATTGATTACGTGATTGGTTAAACAAGAAAACAGTTTTTTTGAGTTCTCTTGGAGTTGGAAGTTAATAATGGTTTCAAAAGATATCAGCCGAGTTAATATTAACGCATTTAATCCGTTTCCAACATCATTTGCAGTTTTACCCATAAAACATTGGTGAAATTAGTGATGAGATGCTTTACCGAGAAAATCCAAGCCAAGAACACAACAAAAAGTCAAAATGTGCTCCTTTTTAATATGCGAACGTGTGATATAGTTATTAATTCTAATTATATCAGTATTTACCATTAGACTGAAAAGAATCTGGCTTTATTCCTTGCAAGAAACTTCCAGTGCAAGTAATTTACTAAAGGTTTCAACTTTTGTTATACACTGTACTAAGAAATTCTATACCCAATACAGAAAAACTAAGAACGTTTTTAAAATCAATTTTCTTAAATTATGTAGAAAAGTTTGTTTTAATCTTTATGATTAAAGTAGTTTAAATTCGTAGACAAGTGTAATTAGTCCACTGCAGTCCAATATTTAGACCCAGGAAAAAAAAAAGTTTTATAAGATGGCACTGCAAATTTCTTCCCGTGAAAAGCACATAAGTGCTTTATAAATAATTTTGAGAGTCTATCAGCATCATTTTCAGGTACTGCTTTATATATTAAAGCATCTACATAGTTGCGTGGAGGAAGGATACCTATCTCTTAACAAGTAATGTTTAAAAAACTTAATGCCGAATTCACTTTCAAACTACATTGCACTCTTACCTTATTATTTTAAAATCTTTTAGAACTCAGCAATTCAATTTATTAAGTAAAATCACTTAAATATATAATAAATTATCCAATTTAGGAAAGAGATGCAATTTGCATGCAACTTTATCATTTAATGTTCCATCGGTTTGAACTCTTGGAACCGCCACGGGTGGCCGAGGTCGTTAAGGCAGGAGGTCTGCGGTTCGAATCCCGCCAGGACCGTCCTCCCTGACTGGGGTTTTTTCCAGGTTTTCCTCAGTCTTCATAACTGGCAAATGCCGGGGAGGTGCCCTCAACTTAGGCCTGAAACGTTTCCTTCCCTAAAAAAAAATATCCTTTCCCAATATATCATTTCATCTCATGTATCATCAGTGTCCACCGCCTGTGGTGCCTCAGTAGTAAAAACGGGTGTTAAACACTACTAAAAAAAAACTCTTGGCCGTGTAATTTATTTCCTTTCTTCTTTCGCAAAATATATTAGCTATACGATACTTAAAACCCTGGAGAATATTTATTCATACCATGTTCCAACTTGAACTTGCTCTGTCACTAGGTATAAAGCATAGATATATCGTCGCTGTACAACAGAAAACATATGATGAATCATTACATATTTCAATCACACATTTTGTAATTAATACAACTTCCCACAGAGCATCCGCCAGCAAACATATGCTATTACTTACTGTAGGTTAATATGAATAGAAATATTAGCAAATGAGACTATCAATTATACATTTTAGGTGGTGGATACTGATGATACATCAAATGAAATTATAAATTGGGAAATTATTTTTGTTTTTAGGGAAGGAAACGTTTCAGGCCTAAGTTTAGGGTACCTCCCGGGCATCTGCCAGTTATGAGGACTGAGGAAAACCTGAAAAAAAAAACCTGTCAGGGAGGACAGTCCTGGTGGGATTCGAATGAACAAGTTTACAATGTAAATTAAGAGAACGCTTAGCAATTTCCGTCGCTACATATTTATGATCGCCTCTCACCCGAAACCGTGGCAACAGCGCTTGTGTATTCATCAGGAGTAGGAGCTGGTCGGAGTTAGATTACTTTGAAATGCCGCATGTTAACATTATGAGCGCCGAGAAAACATCTGCCATGATTCTGCGTGCTAAACACAAATGCCTTGCTTATCTGACTCATCCAATAGATCGGAAGATCGGCCACATCTGTAGCATTGTTCTTACATCACTATTAACATTCAAAGAAAAATACTTGGACGTTCAGGGTATTGATCGGCAGGTAAGCGATTTTTTGCTTTTCAGAAATCCAACGCTGAACATGTGTCTTCTGTACTAAAGAAAAACAGAATACAGTCCTTTGCAATCAGAATCTGAGGCCCCGCCCAGCGGCGTCCAGGATCAACTTGCACTTAAGTTTGACCTCATTGGCTAGAAATGGAATTTGCGGGGAACAAAGCGACACCCGATTAAATTTCTTAGCGCACTTCGGTCACCATCATCAATCGAGGAACGGCCCTGAATGTCTCAGTAATTGATATTAACAGCTAATAATTAACTCATATTTATTTTTACAAATACCTAACCAGTTCCATATGTCAAATTAAGAAAGTACTTATGTGCCCTATTTACTTATAAAAACTTGAAAAACATGAGGGTAGTTACCTTTTTTTTTTTATTTAATTGAAATAGCATTATGAAGAAGGCTTAATAAAAGAAGAAATTGGGATATCGAGGAATTGGGGAGTTTTTTTGGAAAAGTGAGAGAAAAATGACTAAGAATAACAAGAATAGAGATGGAGTAATATTAATAGAAGCTGTTCCCAAAGAAATGTAGAAACGGTATTTGTCAGTACACCTGCAACCTTAGTGTTAAGATATAAATGGGTCTGGATAGATCAAAATAACTCTTAAAGGTAGTTTGTGATATAGTTAAGAAGTTTAATTGAGAAGATTAATGCAGAGTACAGGCTTGGGGATGGGGGGGGGGGGCACACCCTCTCTCAACCCGCTCGATTACGACATGGTCGGAGAACAGGATATAATACAAGTTTGGACGCTCTATACAAAACTGTGATCAAACACTGGAATGATTTTCCATTTAATGCAATGCGTACTTCCATGATATCCAGCACGAAACTGTGTTTAGTGTAAGTGTAGAAATTCTGAATATGGTACAATACTTGAATTATATCGTCTATACTTCATACATTATATTAATAATTATTATTTATTTCATAAAATTTTCTCTTAATATATTTAAAAAGACTGAGTAAATAGAACCTGCACATTCAGAATTTTTAGATAGGTTGGGTTTGAGCAATTCACACACGAAAGTGGTTGTGATAAATTTCAAATACCTTCGGTGCATTTATTAAAATGCGAACAAGATGATTTAGGTTTCGCCTGCAGAACTTGTGATGCTGAACGTAGATCCCGGAGTTTGTAGCGATGCTCAAGAAAAAAAGAAAACTGTAAACAGCCGAGGCACCGTACAAAAGTTCTTAGAATTAAAATATTCAACATGGAGAAAGTTAAGGTGCAGAAGTTGGGTAGCTACCTCCCACTTATTAAATGGGATTGCTAGAAACTTGAGGCAGCAGCGAATGTTACATTATACAGCAGTGAACTTACAATTTGCCAGCTTTAAAGTTTCATTTTGTCATTGCTAAGAGTTTTCAACGCTTAGGAACTGCTAGCATTTGCATTTGTTCTGTGGTAGCACTTTTCAGGACGAAAGATCCTTAACATACTGCAGTTTTCAGTCTACTTTTATGTTTTTCTGTTAACCCTTGATAAACTGTTGTCATAAATTCTCTTTGTGGTATTTATCTGCTAACTAATACCTTAGAAATTTAATTCCACAGCTAGGAATCATATCTAAGATGATTTGCCTATTATCCTCGTTTACAGAGCTGCTAAACCACGTGAATTGATTCGGAGACTGTTCATGTCATTAAATCAAATAGAAGGTAACGGACAAAAATCATTAATTTCTGAATTTACGAATTGTAAACTTCAAAAAAAAAAAAAAAAATACTGTTAAAAAGAAAATTCCTCCGATTTTAATGCATTATTATGTTTGTGTGTTGCAAAGACCATGCTAATTGAGAAAACGAGAGTTGCGCACGTTTTTCATACATTTTAATTTTAACGTAAGTGGACAATGACTTCGAAACAATGGAGTCTAATAAACAAGTACAAATGACCTCACACTAGAAACATCTACATAGATACAATGAAAATCTCTAACAAATTAGTGAAGCAAAATCTATATTAAGTTTCTCAATAGAAAATTGGACATTTAGCAAAAAATAACAACAAACTCTTGCAGCTTGATTTATTATGACTTTAAAATGCATTTCATCTTATGCAAGGAATCTCTACCTAAAAACATGCATTTAATCTCATTTGGCTCTTCTTTTGTAAGAAAACACTTAATGCCGCATTTTGTAATACGCACACGAACTGTGTTCAGAATGACGGACGTCCTCTCCGATCCTCCAATAAAAGTAAAATCATGACCACGTACATCTGAAGAAAGGCTTCTCGGAACTAGTGGGGAATCTGTCCAGAACAGACATCGGCAAAAGGATATCACTGGTGAAGCCGTTAACAAACGTGACCTTCACTCCGAAGCGACGGATTCTAGAATAGAAAACCAATTCTTTGGATGTTCGCTTACCACAAGCACTCAAAGAACAGCTGTTTCACTGTTGCCTTAGTATACACTATTGAAAAAAAACAGTTAAATAGGCTTTGTTAAAAGTTTAAATTTGAAATATGATCAGAAATATATATTGGGCTAAATGTGCCTGCCATGCCGATAGCGAAATATTTCAAATTTATAATTTTTGTCTTTATAGCTTTACAATTAATTCATCAGCAATAATAACCGCCACGGGTGGCCGAGGTCGTTAAGGCACGGACTCGTGAGCGGGAGGTCTGCGGTTCGAATCCCGCCAGGACCGTCCTCCCTGACTGGGGTTTTTTCCAGGTTTTCCTCAGTCTTCATAACTGGCAAATGCCGGGGAGGTACCTAAACTTAGGCCTGGAACGCTTCCTTCCTAAAAAAAAAAATCCTTTCCCAATTTATCATTTCATTCCATGTATCATCAGTGTCCACCGCCTGTGGTGCCTCAGTAGTAAAAACGGGCGTTAAACACTATTCAAAAAAAAAAAAAAAAAAAATCAGCAATAAAGTTTTAGCTTTTGTTTAAAAAATATTTCAGTATGTAAATCAGAAACTCTCACCTACAAATGGTTAAATCACAGGATCTTTTGTTTTGCCTTAAATGTTTCCATCTAATAAATTAGGAAATGTGTTGAAAGTGATGTCATGAATATTGGCGAATGGAGTGCAATGGTTGGAAGTTATTAAAGTGCTTCTGTATTCATATACTTTAATATCATTGATGATGAGAAGAATATGGACTCTCAAAAGCTCGGAGACATATAATTCACTCACCTGGACAATTATTGATAATGCGACTTTAGGAATGTTAAACAATCCATGTAATGTTCATGTTCTATATGATGGGTATCTGTAATCTAAGCGTACTTACATTTTTCGAATAGCTATGACGGATAAACCTGCATAGATATTAAGATAAGTATAAATGCTTTATGTATATTGAAAAATGGTCTTAATGCTCGTTTTTTCTTCCACTAAGTCATAAGTCAGTGTAGTATGGTAAGCCCTTATGTACTGACCTAAATTCTAGTAGTTTTTGTTATAGTAATTAGAAAAAGTATATAATATTATGATTTTATAGCAACAAATATGGGCTTTGAAAAAGGACATCAGCCATTGACACAAGTTACCAAGCAAGCAGTGGAAAGAAGAATCCAATTTGGAAACCCATGATGAAAATGCCGGTGATAAAGCGAAAAGGGATAATCAAAAGAATAAGTTATCCCCATAATTAGCTTATAGCATTAAACAATGGTTGGATTATCAATTAAGCAATGCTGGATTTACCGGCAAATAACACATATTTACTAAAAAAGAGTAACTTATGTTTGCGGCCGATTTCAATGCAATTTGATCTGTGCCCAGTGCAGAGAACAACTTGCCATACAAAGGGTGCTAGTTGAAGCTTCCTGTTCAACTCTGTTGATGACATTTTCTATAAAAACTGGATACTGCACAAAGGTTGTTGCTCAATATCTCAATGTGGAGTGTGTCCTTCATTCTCCCTATAGTCCACACTTGTCTCTCTGTGACTCCAGATTGAAGAAACATCTTCATCAGAGGCATTTTCCATTATCAGAAGCAGCATTGAATTCTGTGGAGGCGATTCTGAAGGATCAGTCAAAAAAATTGGTTTTCAGCATGTGTTTGAAGACCGGCAGAAACGCTGGAATAAGTGTAATGTATTGCATCCAAGGGGAAGTACTTTGAGAAAGATGATGAAAATGATGACGATGAGTAAAGATATGTTAAATAACGATCATTCTGTATTGAACAGCTCTCGTAGTTAGTTAGGCGATCAGTACAGTGCATTATTCTCCATAGGTGAACAAAATGAGGTTTTCCCTAGGGTTAAACACCCAGGTTAAAAGCTCTGGCGACTCATGTAGGACACAGTGGGAGTGTTTTATGTAAGGAAATTCTGACCAACTCTATGATTGCTTACTGTTGCGTGGATGAACAAGAAATCAATACGTGTCAAATAAAACATGTCAAATTTCTTAAAGCGAAAGTAGGGACATTAGGCAAAAGGCAAGGGAGACTTTATTTTTGCTGATGTTTGCTGATTTGGAGTAAAAAAAAAACTACAGAAGTTAACACAATACAATAAAAAAGCAACATTCATGAATTCCATGATCGTAAATTTTGCATATTGTTCATAGGTTGATGCACGAATTATCAATATGGAGTAGAAGTACGCCCTTTAAAAATGAGGAATGAACTTAAAAGAATCGTGAGAATGTAATGAGCAGTGTGTCTTCCTGTGGTGCAAAAAATGCCCCGAACTTAAAAAAAAAAAAAAAAAAAAAAAAAAAACCAACGGGAAAGCTGCGAGAGGGTGAGAATGGGATCGATAGATCAATATGAACAGCTGCAATCTAGAAGTTTTGCAAGAGGCCACACCTGACGGTATAGCCTTTAGAAACTTGGAAGGAATTCCTTGTTCATAACGCACCATCTCACTCTCTCCAGAATAGATAATATATCATACAGAAAAGCTTTATAACAACTAAATTGCACATCCCAGCATATTCTTATTTGTTTCCAATGCTATAGAAAGATAATAATCCGCTAATCAATTATTCACCATATAGTTAAGATTTAAGTTAGTAATTCAATAACATGACAAACAACGATAGTGTATTTCCTTGGCCCTATCAGGACTCTGTTAAATGATTTAAAAAGCATTGTCACTTTAATATTTCTCTATTTGCATAACGATAAGCATGAAAATAATAATAATAATAATAATAATAATAATAATAATAATAATAATAATAATAATAATAATAATAATAATAATAATAATAATAATAATAATAATAATAATAATAATAATAATAATAATAATAATAATAATAATAATAATAATAATAATAATAATAATAATGCGTTTGAACAAATACGGTCGTTTAAATGACTTTTCTCGAAGATTTGTCCATGCTCGTAAAATGAGATGATTTGAGTATTGGGCTGATAGCGTACAGCTACGTTCTGGAAGATTTCAGGGAGGTTTTGTCAGCAAGTGATTGTGCTTTAGTATGCTACTCGGAGCTTTCACTATGTATAAACTGTGTGCTAATTGTTCTTCGTTAGTAATGACACTATATAAATATATTTTTAAGAACGGGTTTTGTACACGATACATATGTGAAAACGGTTTTGCAGAGGAGTGGTAAGCCGATTCGTGGAATAATATTTTGGCATTCGCGTCCCAAGGAGAGAAACTGTTTACAAACATGTTAAAACTCGTAACGGGATCTGAGAATGAAAAGGAATGTGTTTCGAACGGCCGTATTCTTATGAAAGAAATGTTATGTGTAATATAAGAATTTCCTAAGCAGGTGCCGGCAATGTATTGCCACTGAGGAACATCACTTTCAACGTCTCTTTTAATACAGATTAATACTTATTATTATCATCATCAACTTTAAATGCAGTATCATTTAATGCATCAGTTAAAATAAAATACTAATTTTATGCGCGGGGACTATATCTCCCCTTTTCCAGTTGCTTGAATGCGCTTTCCCGTTAAGCAGCCGCTCAGGCGGCCCGTTACTCAAATAACTTAACCAGTTTCTTAAGTTTACTTTTACATTTCATTTACGCATTCTGGATCCATAAAAAGTCTACACCTTATTACATAAATAATACGCAACGAACAAACTGATTTGCCTTTGGTCATATTTTGATAAGATGGTAACACTAAAATGAAGATACCTGATTCCCCCTTGTTCTTCCGCTAACGGTCTTTAGGTAGTTAAGAACATTTGGAAGTTTTACTCTACGGAAACCAGAGCTCCAGGCGTTCCTAACAGTTAATTTCAGGAGCATTACTCTCATTTATTAAGAAATAATGTCTAATAAGCTGGGTCTCATTTCGCTTTAATAACAAAAGCAGCCTTTGTAAAAATGCAGTTCAAGTAGGCGAGACAAACAACTGTAATCAATTCCTTAAAATTTAGAGAAAATTTTAAAAACGTTATCTGAGATAGGAAGTAAAAGTGAAGAATATTCTTACCATGAGTCTAAAATGGGGGATTCAAAATCCGCAAATATATTACATAATATAATTTATATTGTAAGTTTAAAAATTGATATTTTATAACATTACATATATTGGAATTAATATTCCCAGAATTATAAATGGTGAATTACAATAAGAATTATTATGTCATTATCTGAAAATATAGCGTACTTTATGATATGCACAAATAAATAAATACAAAATGAAAATGTTGAGAATTACATGAAATAGTATTCTTATACCTAACAATAGACCAGCAAGTAATATGTATGTGTAGAAAGATATTTACAAATTATTAATTCAAGGTATACATTAATCTAATACGCCCCCAAAAAACTTACACAAAAAAAAAAAACGTTTTTGAAGATAACATGCATAAAAACATGTAAAATATTTGAATGCTCAAATGTAATGACTCTTTGCTCAAATTGTGAAATATTTCATCTTCTGGGTGTTATTTTGAATTTACTTCTTTATCTTTCGCTGTATTTTCCCACCCCGGGACTTGTACACCAAATGCCCGGGAAGCTAATTCTAGACTCACATAGACTAAATATGCAAAGCCAGGAGCTCCCTGAATTGATGTTTTTAACGCCCGCTTTTACTACCGTGACTTCAAGGCGGTGGACACTGAAGACACATGAGGTGAAAAGAGACATTGGAAAAGGATTTTTTTAAAGAAGAAACCGTCCCATGCCTAAACTTCGAGCACTTTCCGTCATTTTTCATTTATGAAGACTGAGGAAAATATGGATTAAAACCTCAGTCATCAAGGATGGGGTCGGTTCTGGTGGTGTAGTGGTAACCATATTTGCCTTCTAAACCCAAGATTGCGGGTTCAAACCCAGCCAGGACCGATGGATTTTTTCGGGCGTAAGAATCCTAAGTATGGTTTTCTTCGGAAGGGCAGTAAAGCCGTGGGTCCCGTGTCGTACATTTACGGCACGAAAAAGAACCTCAATCCTGAAAGAAGAGATCTCTGAGCAAAATTTGTCGGCCGTTTCAAGCCCTGAATAGAATGGGACGCTGATGACCTGAGGTGTTAAAGAGCGTCCATAAATAAATCAAAACAAACAAACAGAAAGGATGCATGATCCTAACGGGAATCGAAGGCCAAAACTGCGACTCACGAGTCCGTGCCTTAATGACTTTAGCCACCCGTGTCCGTGAATGTACTTAGTGTAATAATTACAAGCGCGTACAAAACCTTACACAAAAATAGAAACCTTTTACTTAATGGCAAACAGAACTTCAGGATTTATATGTGACATTCCATCTCAAATCGAACAAGACAATTATAACAATAATCTGGTATTTTTTTTAATTTATGAAGTATTGGGAGATTAATTCTTCTGCAAAATATGAAACCCCTGTTACTAATACATTTTGTTAAAATATATGTTAAATAATCGGAATTTTAATAAAGTTTGGGTCTCTGAAAATAAATATATTTGCAACCATGCAAAGCAAAAACACAAACAAAAATACAAAATAAAATTACAATTTACCTCCTTTTTCAAGCATTCTTAATGCTATACAACCAATATTCTTTTATTTAATTTGTTATTTTATTATAATGTATTTTAAATAGCTGGTTTCACTTTAAAATATGGAAATATAAGTTTAATATTCTGCTTTAAAATTGCAATAATTATACATTTGCAAAAATATGATTCGGTTTCAGAAACAGCTTATAAAATTTAAAAGTTCTTATAAAAATTTATTCTAGCGCACAGTAGAGGACAGTAGGCAAACAACAAATGCGCGGTCTCTCTTGTTGAGACGTACTCTCGTACTGCATTAAACTGTTTAGCACACTCCCCCTGCACGACCACACATCATGCGTTCACTGGAGAAACTGCTGGCAAGGGGAAGTGATTTGAAACAAACCCCTTTTCATGTAGGATTTATTTTCTGGCTTCCTGTTAAAGATACCAGTAATAGAAAGATTTTATCTTATTCTATATAAGCAAGAAATCAACATGGACTGTATAATATTTTAAAGTGATTGCAAGATGATGAAGTGAATAGATTCCAAAAGTAACCAAGTAGAATAAAATAATATTTAATAAAGAGCTATTTCAACAAGC
The DNA here is from genome assembly GCA_030762175.1 of Metallyticus violacea. Classification (NCBI taxonomy): domain Eukaryota; kingdom Metazoa; phylum Arthropoda; class Insecta; order Mantodea; family Metallyticidae; genus Metallyticus; species Metallyticus violacea. The sequence continues at coordinate 335,891,366 of CM060846.1, read as the reverse complement.
AGCTTATCAGGAGCTTTTCACTTAATGTTAACATGCTGGATTAAACAAAGTGTTGCTTTGTTAAAGAACATGAAACTATTTAATTTACTTCCAGGTATTCCGATAATTTAAAAGACCCATTACTAAGCCAATGACTTCATCCCAAATGAGCATTCTGTTCCTTACTGACAAATGTAGGCTGCTTAGCTAAAACACAATTATGGGTAGTTTGATGAGAGTATATTGCTCAATTATAGTCCTATAATAGCCCATTTTACCATGAGTGTCATTTTGAGGTTCCTGCTTTTTATGGGTTTTAAATGGTACATTTGTTATGATCCATAAGGTTTCCATAAAGGGAATCTGTAATGTTAAAATTTCCCATTTTTTAGAAAACTACAAAATAATACAACTGTAAAATTTCAAGGAACTTTAAGTGTAATCTAAAGAGAGCTCCAAACCACAAAAGGAATTTTCAGCACCTTAATATTTAAATAGTATTAACCATATATCACCACTATACCACCAAGCATTTATACATAGTTCCCAAACATTAGGTGTTTCAACGCATGCACAAGAATTTGAAAGTTCTGTATTAAAAAATCACTGAAATAGTGGTACCTGTGTTTGAATTGTTTGAACTTTTGGGAACTTGCAATTAAAATATGCACGTGATAATAAACTACCGTTTTAAAACTTACAGTTATTCAGAATAATCTTCCACCAAAAGGGATTTCTTTAGTTGTACCAGTCTATCTTCTCTCTTTCTTTGTAGTACTTTTGGGACCTCCTTTGCTAAGGTAGACAATGTTTTTTCAGCTTCTGTGACACTCACTTCATCAGTTTATTTCAAGTTTATTTTACCTATTTTCTCACCATGATAACGGATATTTTCTGTATAAGTCAGTACCTTTCTACATTGGCACAATTTAAAGATAATACAGCATCGTATACACCAAAGTTTTTGTAAGCACGATAGTAAACACTTTACATGTAGACGATTCCAAAAATTTTGGGATTTTGTGTTTGCCCGGTGGACACTTTCTAAGGAGCAGTCTAAACCACTAGAAATAGGCTTAATGTCTTCAAGAATTGAGAGTAAGTGAAGGCTTTTTAATATAATGTTTTGAATTGTTCATCGTGTTTGGAAAAATGTTAATTATTCTTTACTAATGCACTAGAGACTTCAAAAAGTTTATTGCTGGTCCCTAGTATATTGTGGTCACATAAGCTAACTTATACCACCATTCTATTGAATCTCTTTTAAATCTTCTCATTTTGACCACTGCATTTAATTTTGTCATTTTTAAACAGAAACTAAGCAAAGAGCAGCTCCAAACACCAACTCAGCCATATACTTCCCTATACTACTAACATTTGCTTGCTAATGTTTAGCATTTGTTTACCAAAGAACGAACAAACAACAGAGCGTCAACATCCGATATTGAAGTAGAGCCACAGTATACCAAAGGAGGGAAGAAAATTACCATAAAGCTAACAGTGCTGCAAATATATAACGCATTCAATAAAATTTGAAAAGTGCACAAAATGGGAGTTGAAAGCAGACGCTATGCGAAATATAAATGGCATTTAAATATGTTTTAACACGTTTTCATTGAAAACGTTGTGGAACCAGAAATTAAAAAATCAAAATCAATTATAAATAAAAGTCTATTTTTTCGTCACCAGACCACTTACAGGTTTCCTAAAATTAAATTTTTCTGTATTTCACGCATGTCAAATTGTAGCAATACTTCTTTGCAGGAAGGAAATTAGAATAATAAATTGAACAGCTGAAAATGGACTCGATTTGAAGTAAACATTTGAAGTCTAAGAGCACTGCAGCATTTTCTTCGCGAGACTGTAAGGGAGACTAGAATGTTGACGCCAAAAAAGGACGCCGCCTTGTTTAATTTTTTTTTTTTTTTTTTTTTTTTTTTGGAAACAAGATATATTCGTTTTCTTCATACATTTTAAATTTTCGCAATGTACTTTGAGAACTTCTATGGTAGAGAGAGGAAGAAGATTGTGGCGAATATGCGGATATATCTACTTAGTATATTTGTGGCTTTTCTTGGCTGATTTATCTATTAATTAGACTGGTATAAAACACACTACATCTTTCAGTTATTTAAGCAGATACCAAATCAAATGAATTTATAGCTTTTCATCATCATCTCAGTTCTAAATCAATTAGTTGAACATTTCTAATTTTTGTATGTTACATTACTCAGAAGATAAACGAAGACATTAGTGGATAAGACCATTTGACGAGGCTGGGACATCGCATTTAGCTTTGAACTATATTTTGGAGACTGTAAATTCATTGTACTATTGTTCAAGTGGTAAGGGAACAATTCAAGCAGCTGATTCAACATATAAAATGTGCACAGTAAGTTAAGGGATTCAGATCTTCCTATACCGTTATGGGTGACCAAGATCGTTAAGGCGCGGACCTTTGAGCGAGATGTCTGGATTCGATTCTCCCCGGGACCGTCCTCTCTGATTGAGGTTTTTCCAGGTTTTCCTAAGTCCTCATAAATTTGGCAAATGCCGGGAGGTACCCTAAAATTAGGCCTGTAACGTTTTCTTCCTTTAAAAAAAGTCCCAATTAATCATTTCGTCTCATATATCATCAGTGTCCACCCTCTGTGGTGCCTCAGTAGTAAAAAAGACTATCAAAAAAAGTCCTGCCTATATGTTACATAGAAGGTTGATTATCACTGCTAAGACGGGCAAGTACTAAATGAAAGTTTTAATGCACGTTTTAGGGATCCTCTGGAAGAGAAAACGGAAAGAACGTTATGATGCTGCAGACAAATAGTGCATGATATCAAATGATAATGTAACACGGAGAAATAATTTTAGAGACTGTACGGTAATCTTAGACAAGCAATGTGGAATAGGAAACCTAACGTTTACGAATAAAAATAACAAGGCTATATGACGGCAATAATAAAGAATTTGAAATTAGATGCTGACAAGTGTATCAAGGAGTAAAAATACCTTCAGCCTGCTTCGCGAGAGAAGAAGTGGCTATTTTTAATAGCTCATCATCAACGGATTCAAGAATTAGTTATATAAAAATCTCTAAATCTCGGATTAACCATACGATAGTACGGAACTGAACTAAATTATTGTGGTATGTAGCTTAGTCTAGAGAAAGCTATCTACCTGACTGTGTGACTTAATATAGGGTGTCCCATAATCTGTTTTAATAATAACAAAGCACATAGTTTATTTGAAAAGTGTTAATATTATTAAGCCAATTTGATGACTGCCACTAAACATGAAACAAAACATCAGGCAAATGTCCTCCACGGCTTCGTTGCCACACCTTCACTCTGTTGGCAAATTTTTCAAGGAATTTAGAGCAAAGTTCCGGTTGAATTACATCCATGGCATCTAATTTCTGCTTTGGGCTAAGGGATGGTTTTTGGATTGTCCACATAAACACAAAAATAAAATTCGCTGTTCGAAATGATTAATTGTTGAGAACGGCGGCGAATGGACTTCATAGTCCTCGTAGCAGCACTCGGTCTGAGGAGGGCAACATTACTGATCGATAAGAACAAGGACGTACAGGTGATTTGGTGTTCTTTTGTACCTTCAAATTTCCTTACCAGTTTCTGCACTGCACTGTTGACAAGTTAGGCGCATTTCGTCTACCAAAAATTACTTGAGGTCTTCTAGCATACTTAAAATGATCTTTCAGGATCTGAACACATGATCCTTCGTGTATAGATCCATTTTAGTTGATAACAATACACACAAATTACAGTCGTTAATCGCAATACAAACAGATGACTGTTAAATTTCAGATCCGGCAACCTAACAAACCGACAGAGGTGCTCAGTTTAAAAAAGTGTGTTTATTAAGGGACACCCTAAATGTAAGGCAACAGACTGGTTTCAAAATGGTCTGCAGAATATATTATGCGTTTATATGTATAATAATGAAACAAATTGAAACGTTAAAGCTTAAGTATATAGTTAGTTCATTTTAAACATTTTTTTTTATTTGAAGAGTATTTAACGCTCGTTTTAACTACTGAGGCACCACAGGCGGTTGACACTGATGATACATGAAATGAAATGATATATTGGGAAAGGATATTTTTTTTTAAGGAAGGAAACATTCTAGGCCTAAGTTTAGGATATCTCTCCGGCATTTGCCATTTATGAGGACTGAGGAAAACCTGGGAAAAACCGCGGTCAGAGTAGGAACGGTTCTAATGCAAATCGAACCCAGGACTTCCCGCTCGGAATCCGCGTCTTATCGACTTCGGCCACCAGTGGTGGTGAAACATCAAAATAAAAATTTATGCACTACTGTAAAAAAAAAAAATAAGAAAAACATGCAAGAGTCTCGGTAACTTTGACTTTGCTTTTACTTAAAGCCGACTGCGCAACGAGACACGTTCCATAACTTCCGTCCGTTATTGTAGGGTATCTTTTAAAATGGAAGCTTGATTAGTAATTTTTAATTTTGAAAATGAATGCCATAACCTCCAATCTTGAACATAGGTTGTCTAAGTCCCGCCTAAAATCTCTGAAATTATTGCGGCGAAGTTCATTAACAGGAAAACTACCGATGCGCTTTAAACCCTGTACTAAAAATTGTTGCTTTGTTCATGCCTTGCATAGGGCTGCGGAAGAAATTGGGTTTTTATTTGCAAAAGTGAATGCAGCAGTCTTCTATAGAAAGCACTCAAGGATAGTTGCCTTTGAACAGGCACTGCACACAATTCCACTTCCAACCACTACAGCCAGTACTGACACGTTGGGGCTTGTGGTTAAATGCCGCACTGTACTAAGCTGAGAAACTCTCTCTAATTACAGAGGTAAACGATTGTAATCAAATTGGTGGTCCATAATGTTCGGTTCTCTTCAATTTGTAGTTCAATTTACTCAAAATAGTAGAAATAAATATTTTACAGCTTTTAGTAAAATATAAATAAGAAGAAATGTGATCAGTGAAATTAAAAGACACATATATTAAATAACAAAAATTAATATGGCACACTACCGTTCGTTAATATTTCCAATATGATGTTATATCGTTTCCCGATGATTTAAGGATACATGGCGAGGTATAGAACTCTTCTTTTAAAAACAAAAGTTCAAACGAGCATTATTCATAGTTTAGGTTAATTAACTCATAAATGTCAGTAGTGAATGTTAGTTGGTGTTTTTAACATAAATATCTAAATGAACAAAGCGAATACTCAAAAGGATTGCCTACTGCAGTTTAATAGCTTCAAGAAAATAATCAAATATTTACCGGAGGCCGAGGTCAGTCATTTATTCCTTTCGGCAGCACACTCATGGGGTACAAATTTGTATTTATTATTTTATCTGAACTGATTCTTGTATAGATAGGCGATTATTTGTGGTTGTAACCCCAGAAAAACACAAATGTGAGCACTTATTGAAGCCATTCAGGAAAATATTTCGGCTTTTTTCTTTTTTTTAACGATTGTAGCATAACAATATTTTAAACTAAGAAAACCTCATTAGGAAAAGAAAAAACTATAGCAGCATGTATTGTGTGTCCAATCGTATTTATAATTTGAGGACGGTTTGTGTTTTCTTGTAGTTTATTGAAAACATACACAAAAAGCTCTGTATGTCGCTATGTATTTTGTTTCCAAAGCTAAGTCCTCGTAAGACAATTATATTTCAAGTCGATGACGATACTAACGAATTCTATTATATGTGTCACAACAACCAAGGAGAGATTCCGTATCACTGCTATATTTTGCACTTTGTACGCTTCCCAAACATTGCTTGTATATCATTACTCTACGAGTGGTAGAGAATAGCACAAAGATGAAGTTTGCGTCTCAAATCGAAAGCTGCTCTGATGCCTCTCATATTCGGTACCCGTCTTGCATTTATTAGTGGCAAGTTGCCACAACAATAATTAAAAGACTGGAGGCTCCAGATATTGCATTTGTACAGGCAGTGACATTGGTGAACGAGATTAAACCTCGTCTAAAGTGGCAGAGCGTCGAGGTAAAGTTTCATTAGAACCTTGGCTTTAAAGATACCGAGTCAGTTGTTTGGGCGCTGCTAAGTCCAATGTAGCCAGGGAGTTTTACGTGTTGCCCAGTCACATTCTACGAAATACAGAGATTTCTCTTAGTTCAGGAATAACAATAGACACAAATTTATAGACGTAAACTTGGAAAAAGTACATGGATTTCATGTATAACATAAATGGTAAACAATGAACGACGGGGATGTAATATGTGGCTTGAGAGTAACCGGACACTAATGATTGAAATTATTGCATAGGTTTATATTTGTTCTGTGCCTAGGGCTTTTAATTATATATCTTTTTAATCATCTGGTGTAATATTTGCGCATAATTTACCATTTTTATACTCATCAACCCTTTATATTATTTTACTGATAGGTACATATTTAAATTATGAACTTGTTAGAAAAAAAGACATTACGTTATTTATTTCCCTACGCATTATAAATAATAGACGGTACGGATTTTTAACATATCTCACATTTATCGCTAAATTTTCAGTGTGCTAAAGCAACACCTTTAAGCATTATGCATACGCTTTGTGCGCGTTGTTGTACTTTTGCTTTGTTGACATGGAATCGAATCTGTCCTTAAATATAACTTTGTGCATTTACCTGAAAGAAATTTAGCAAACATTTAACATCTCAGGTCATCAGCATGCCATGCAATTCAGAGAATTGATTTCAATTTATTTACGGACGCTCTTTAACTCAATTCAGAGCGTGAAATGGCCAACGAATTTTCTCAGAGGCCTCTTTCTTCAGGTTGAGTTTCTTTGTCGTGCCGTAAATGTACGACATGGGACCCATGGCTTTACTTCCCTTCCGAAGGAAGCCATACTTAGGATTTTTACGCCCTGAAAAAATGCATCGGTCCCGGCCGGGATAGAACCCGCGATCTTGGGGTTTAGGATGCAAGCATGGTTACCACTACTTCACCAGGACCGACATTAAGCAATGGTAAAGCCTCTAACAGTAGTACCCAGATAACAATAAACAGAGAAAATAGTCAGCAAAATATTGGTATTCTTGATAAATACCATACTTTTCAGGGCTGTTCTCTAAAAACTGTTTAATCCCTTTCTAAAATGTTTAGCTGACAGAATTCGTATCAAGAACAGAGAGCATCGAGATTTCTCCAATGTAATAATTGCTTTTGTCTAGCCTTGTCTACAAATGTTTCCAAGTAAAACGCTATCAAACCTTCAGAAAAGTGGACACCAAACTCAGCTCCGAAGCTTGGTTTTGGTTTTTGTAGATAAAATGACTGCTATTGTTTGTTTATTCTAAGTTTGTTATAAATCAAGTTTTCAAGTAATGTATAATTTCACAGAGAGAACTTTATGTCCTTAAATTATGTAAGCAATGCAATTTAACGATCTACGTTTGTTATTTTGTTACATGTACTTATGTATGTTTCATAAAGGAAGATGAATTTCCAAGAAAATTGATGATTACTTTGCTCTTCATCTTTTCAATTATTCTCTTTCTTGTGAACACATGATCATTATCATATCATTATTAACAGGGCAAACAGACCATAGTGTTTAACGCCCGTTTTTACTACTGAGGCTCCCGCGGCGGGGACTAAAATTGTGGGAAATAATAGAAACAAGGTTGTATAAATCTCTTAATAAAATTAATTCAAAGCCTTCATAGTGGAGCCAAAATTGTCATTAATATAGGATTAGAAAATGAGAATATGCCAATAGAAGAAGAAGCTAGAAGAGGGCGTAGTTTATCACCTACTCCTTGTAACATAGACCACAAAATGAATTAATAGAGAAGTGAAACAGAATTGGAATTAAAAATAGATGATAATAATATACTTTTAAAAATTCAAACTTTTCTTGATAATTTAGTAATATTAGATGACAAAAACGCATTGCAAAAGGCTTTATAGAAACAAAGTCAAATATACAAACTATACGATTTTAACATTTTCGCATTTCAAGGAAAATATCCTCAAAGCTCAAAAATAATAATAAATAATGAAATAGTAGAACAGGTGTCTCAAGTTCAGATATTTGGACTGTGATATTAGCTATGAATATGATGAAGATATTTAACAAAAATCCTAAAGTTCCAGGAACATTAAATTGAATATGTGAAAAAGGCTCATAAAGAAACAAAACTACATTAGGAAACCACGGCTATTCCATTTCTTTTATATGGAAACAAGTTATAGGCAAAAAGCAAAAGACCGCCACGGGTGGCCGAGGTCGTTAAGGCGCGGACTCATGAGCGGGAGGTCGGGTTAAATCCCGCCATATTCGTTCTCCCTGACTGAGGTTTTTTCCAGGTTTTCCTCAGTCCTCATAAATGGCAAATGCTGGGGAAGTGCCCTAAACTTAGGCCTGGTTTCCTTCCTTAAAAATCCTTTCCCAATTTATCATTTCATCTCGTGTCCCCAGTGAGCACTGCCTGTGATATCTCAGCAGCAAAAACGGGCCTTAAACACCATTAAAAAACAACCAAAATAAAACATAAGTATCCGAAATGAGATTTAAATATGGATATACAAGAAGGAATCAGATAATAAATAACGACATCAGAGAAGAACTGATCACATGTCCACTAAATGATCGAAAAGTATAAAATGCCTATGGGAACTATTCCATGTGAAATCGAACAGCAAAATTCCCTCTATGTTTAAATTTATCCAAGCCTTTTTGAATTTATAGGGAGTAAGCTTAATACAAAATATGGACAATTGATCACCAATAGCTTCTATGCTAGAAGATTAGAAATACAAATTTTTTGAACTTTTGAAATAAATGAGTCTGAGTTGAAGCTGCTGATAAGCTGCTTGTTGAAATAGCGCTTTATTAAATTTTATTTTGTTCCAAGTGGTTATTTTTGGAAAGTATTTGTTTCATCTTGCAGTCACTTTAAAATATTTTTACAGTCCATGTTGATTCCTTACTTATACAGAATAAGATAAAATCCATCTATTACTGGTATCTTCAACAGGAAGCCAGAAAATAAATCCTAAATGAAACGGCGGTTGTTTGAAATCACTTCCCCTTGCGCGCTGTTTTCCAGTGACCGCATGATGTGTGGTCGTGCAACGGGAGTTTGCTAAACAGTTAACTGCGAGAGTACGTCTCAACAAGAGAGGCCGCGCATTTTGTTGTTTGCCAAGAATCCTCTACTGTGCGCTAGAATAAATTTTTAAAAGATATTTTTAATGGTTTTTGCTGTTTTTTTATATCGGACATTATTTTGAAAACTAATAATCGTTGCAATTTTAAGTAGATTACTTTAATGTGTATTTGAATATTTTAAAGTGGATTCATCTCGTTAAAATACGTTATAATGAAATAGCAATCCCTTGGTTAAATAAGTCAATGATTGTTATACACCAAAGAGAAAGTTTCAAAAAGCATAGTATAAGTTCTGTAGTACATAGTTACAGATATATTCATTCTCAAAGGCGCATTTTTTTTTTAAATGCCATATGTTTGACATTTATTTTAACAAAATATACTAGAACAAGGTCTTCGTATTTTGCAGAAATTGGTATATCTTCATGCTTTATATATTAGAAAAAATTCTTTGTCTTTAAAAATTATGAGGTCGGTCTTTTCTTGTCCAATTTGAGATAGAATGGACGTCGAGAGATAACCGAAGAATTTTAAAATCAGATAAAGGACGCCCAGGTATACATACTATTTTTAGGACAGAACATGTAAATTGCCTTAACCCGGAAGTGAAGGTGTAATGAACTGCTGACTAGTAATATTTTGATATTTCTGAGATAAGCAGCTTAACGAACTCGTGTAATCTAATTAACTCAAGCGCATGTTCCAAGATTTTCATTCCTTGTTCCATTGTCCGCTAGCAGCCATGACAGATATATTTATTTTTATTGGAGTTCGAATTATAAATACAACATCTTAAAAATAGGATTTTAATTTAAAAACCTGAGGGTGGGATTATCTTTATACTGGGAACTATCAAAAAGCTCCAAGACTAGAACTAATGCAACAAAATACATACCTGATTTAAGTTTTGTCACTATCCCCTTCAAAATTTTTATGCAAGCAATACACCGCTCCCAACGCCTTTTATTCTCCACGAAAGCCCCTGGAATTCCTCGAGGCCTATCAAGCACCTTCTGCCATTCGACCTGGATTTCGTTTATGGAGACAAAACAGCAACCATTCAGCTTCTGAGGAGACAAGTTTGACGAGAGGAAAGGTGATTGTGCCGCCTAGAAACTCATTCGTGTGAATAGTGTATTGTCATTGTGGAACGTTCAATTTCCCTCATACCACACTAGCAATGTTCTGATATTTCTTCGGCGAACTTCATGCTCAATTTTTTCCACCTTTTCGGGTTTGTACGCGAGGACGGTCGCCCTAACCTCTAGCGATATTCTGCAATTCTGCAAGCGTGAGAGCCACCCAAAACATCTCGCACGACTCATTGCTTTGTTGTCATGGACCTGCCAAATCAATTCATATATCTCCGTTCTACATTTTCAGATGCTCTAGTCTGCAGTCTGTGACGAATTTGCAAATCTGCGGGTGCATGTGATTACAAAGCTTGTGTACCAAACTTCCAATGTTCCCATTATGCCGCTCGCCATGACAAACGAAGGTCGCAACTCTCGATTGCTACGCGTGCATCCCCGTACTCGTCTCTGTTTTCGTGCTTTAGGCTTCGTCTTGCATATCTGTGATAACTTCTGTTATCTATATTTATTACCTCACTATTGACTGAAATCAGTCAATTTAAAATGAACTTCATTTCTGCTTAACAGATAATGCCAGTTTGAAAAAGGTTTTAATTATTTATTATTATTTATTACTGTCAACATTGGAAGTCTTTTCTTTTGAAATTAACTAATTTCACATATCAAGGTTGTTCGATAAGTTCGTACAAACCCAAAAGTTGATAGCACTAGATTGTTTTAAACATTACCTTGGCGACGTGGTGATTGTTAGAGATGATGTACAGGCTATAAACAGTTTCGAAGCTTAGTCTGTGTTTGAAAGTAATTTATCTGCTTAAATTTGTAAACAAGCATTGGAAATGGATAGATACAAGTTTGTGTATTAAAAAGCAGTGCTTTTTTAAAGGAGCAACGCCCGTAGAAATTAAGGCGAAACTGAACAAACATTAAGGTGAATGTGCCCCTTAGGTTAAAATTTACGCGATTTTTTTTTTTTTTTTTTTTTTTGGATGAATTCCAGCTCCAAAATTTTGTCCGCATTAGAATCAATGGCGCATTAGATTCGAGTGTAAATCTTATCTCATTCGTTTACCCTATTTCCGTGCAGTTTTTCCAAGCATTGCTCTGTGTCTTTGGTTGTTTCTTTCGACTTCGGTTTAACGATGAGCTGTTATTGTTGCCATCAGTTAGTTCTGATAAATTAAAGCATAAATCAGACGCTGTATGTGCATAATAACATTAAATTCGTGACAATAGCCTGTTTCAAATATCAATCTAACCATTTTTTTCCTCAGGCGCACATTACATTCGTCAGAAAACTTTTTTATCAGAGTTAAACTTTTGGTAGCACATAGGTTCGAATAATACGGTAAATGGTTTGATGAATTTAGATGTGGCCGAACGATCCCGGACGTCCTGTCGAGGAGACTCCCAAAGGAGGAGCTGAAGCTGTGAGTAATTCAGGAGATCGGGTGCATCATTTACAAACGAAAAAACTATCGCCGCATTTACTAAAGATTGGCCAGACAAGAGAGAACTGGTCACTTCGGCTCTGAATTTGGAGCTTTCCAAGTGCAAGTGAATTTCGGAGATGGTATGTGACTGTCGATGAAACAGATCCACCACTACACGCCGGAAACGAAGAAGCAGTCGAAAAAATGGGTTGCAACCAAAGAAAGCGCTCCGAAGAAAGCAAAAACAGGAAAGTTCATGTCGACTGTGTTTCGGCAATCAACATAATTTAACTTGAAAAGGGCAAAATGATAATTGGAGAATATTACGCCATGCTACTGAGCGCAATCAAGAAGAATCGTTCTCGTTTGACGTAGAAAAACGACAGAACTACGCGCCAGGCACTAGTCTGAAATTGCAACCTCAAAAAATATTGGAATTAAGCAATGAAAATCTTCCTCATCTCCCTACTCCCCATATTTGGCTCCCGCAATATACTTCCTGTTTCTCAACACGAAGAAATGTCTAACAGATAAAAAAAAAATCCATCAAATGAAGAGATTGTCATGCGAACTTTGCAGAGCTGAACAAATCGCATATTATGCATGGGATAAACAAGTTAGAAAATTGCTGCAGTAAGTGTGTAAATTTGAATAGAAATGTTGAGAAGTACAATTATTTTTCCTAAAAAAAAACTTATCGAACAGGCTTCGTATAGGTAACTATACATAAAACATCAAACATTTTTGTGTTTTGAATGTCCGTTTTCACTACTGAGACATCACAGTAAGACACTGATGACACATGAAATGAGATGATGAGTTGGGGAAGAAATTTTATTTGCAAAAGAAACGTTCCAGGCTTCAAATTAGGGTGCCTCTCCGGCATTCGAAGAGGCCTGAGGAAGCCCTGGAAAACCGCAAATACGGAGGACGGTACTGGCGGGAATCGAACCCCAGACTTCCCGCTCACGAATCGTGTTTTTTAATGACTTCGACTACCAGTATTAATCTTAAGAGAAATTATTTGTGATCATTGAGCTATGAGGAATGCACCTGTTACACTACAATGCAGTTTGTTATTTCACTAATGTTTTCCTTAGCAGTTTCTCTAAAAAAAAGTGCAATGTACCTTATAGGAAACAGAATAACCTTCATGTTTTTATTGAGTGGTGTTTAACGCCCGTTTTTACTTCTGAGGTACCACAGGCGGTAAAATCTTCATTATGATTAGGAATAATACTTATGTTCTGATTGCCTTTTTAATAGCATTTAACGTTCGTTTTTACTACTGAGGCACCAACGGATGATACGCGAAATGAAATGATAAATTGTGAAGGAAGCGTTTGAGGACTAAGTTTAGAGAATCCCCCTGGAATTTGTCTATGAGGACTGAGGAAAGTCTTTAAAAAAAAAAACCCTCAGTCAAGAAAACGGTGTTGGTGGGAATCGAATCCCAAACCTCCCATTCACAAGTCCGTGTCTTAACGAGCTCGGGCCACCCGTGCCAGTCTCTTAGGGACTGATAAATGCCGGTGAGACTGAAGGATTTACATATCTCCCAGTGCTGTTAGTACTGTGAAAGATGTAGCATTGGAGAAGCTGTAATTGCTTATTCTGATGTTGGTGGGGAACTGCGTGGATTGAAGTAATAAACGCATTACTATATTCATAGGCAGAAGACAAGGCTATGAAAAATATAAACAAGATATAAAAGTTTATGTAGGAGAAAGCATTGTAGCCTGAAACTAACAAATCTTGGCGAATTTGTTTTTAAGAGTAATATTACTTATTTTGCTTGCATTAATAATTTTATTGCTTTTAAATCTAGAAACGTGTTAAAAATACACACATGCATGAAGTGACGTCTAAAGCCTATAAGAACAATATTTGGAAACAGTCTAACAATATACCATAATCACTCTAAAATCTCATCATGTACATGTATATTCATTACCCTGAACATTTTTGATATTCCACGAGGAAAGGTAAAAGTTTAAAAAACAGAGAAAAGAAAAAATGCTATTTTAACCAATCCCATTGCTCACAGAAAACCCTATAGGCCGTAAATGTAAGAAACGTGCGCTTTATACCAAATAGATCACTACAAGAATTCTTTTTAAGGTAGTTATGGAGATAAGTGCTCTGATATAGCAAGGGAACGTAATGAAGCTTTGGAGAAGTCATTTATAACACTAGTAAAATTTCTTGCAAATTAAAAACACAAATGCCCAAATTGACCTATTCTGGATTAATTTTTAACAAGTAAATATTTTATGTGTAGTTTTAATCCAATACTTTTACATTATTCAATCCGGTTTGAAAATGTATCTAGATTTTTATTGTATTACACTTTGTCATAAAATGCAAGGATTCGTGTTGGCATTGGAGAGTCTGACAAACAAAGTCCGTCACTGTGTTGACAAGGGGACTTCAAACTTGTTTCATGCTTACTACTAGGCCAATTAAATTAAAATGAAACGCTTGGATACATATAAACCGTACAATTGGAACATAAATAGATTTACGAATATTAACGATGCCTTTTTAACGCACTTTATTAAATTAATGCCGTGCCGTCATTCCGCTACACAATCAGAGTATCATACACTAGTGGAAACGATTCCCAGTAAGCCTGGAGTTAAAGTTACGCTGACGCAAGCAACTATGACGCCGTTTAAGTTGCATTTCTATAGAAGTGCGTGTTTGACTTTCTACTGCGTGTTTTTATATTGTGAAGTATGCCGAGAGTGAGATATGCCCTAAAAATATTTATTAATGATTATTATATGCAAAATAAATGGTACAAGTTCTTTTGGGGGTAGCTTCGGGATAAATTCCTTTATCTGGAAGTACAATTTTCAGAATGGTGAAATATTCGAACCCAAAGCGTTTACAATAATAAAAATCCGAGAAACCCCTCCCCCAATGATTTTAACAGAGAAGCTTGATAAATTGGCAATATATTAGAAACTGGACCTCCACAGTCATTAACATGATTGGCCCAGCAAGTTGATGTATGTCAGCAGTGCGCATAAAGTCCCTCGTTTGCTGCAACTACATCCATATATAAAATCACTGCTGTACCTGAAATAAACTCGTGGGAAACAAAATATTCGGGAGGATGAATTGCGGCGAGTGTCTCAAAATCTTTTCGAAATGATTAGGGCATTTCTGATAGCGGAGCGCTGGTACTTTGAGCATCTGTCATGATGGTTATACAATGTTCACTACTATTACTTCTAAAAATGCGCTATGAGTTCTAATCGCGATTTTCCTCGGCAGGTGGCGAGGCCGTTGCGCAGTAACTTCCAGTCTGCACAATCAATTTCCAATTGCGTAGCGAAATAAGGACCATGTTTAATATATTTATATAAGTAAAAAATACAGCTTTATTTTTGCATGTAGCTTCTACATGGTCTACACATTTCTTTCGTTTCACTGGATGTTTTATTTTTTCATAAACATTTTTGGGCGGATTCACAATCAATTGTGCACAAAGTTCTATCTGTTCACCATTGGAAACTTTTCTGTTTTGATGATATTCAAACCGGACCATAGAGAGGGCGATTCAAAGCTGTCCAGTGAATCTTATTCTACTGCAAAGCATTCCAAAAACTTCTGAAAAATGTCGGCCTTACAAACTTCTAAGTTGCATTCAAGATTCTAAACACTCATCTCGCTTATCTTTAACTCTTTTAATGGTTGTTTGCCCACTTCCATAACTTATATAGTTGCTACATTAATTTCACAAACATTTATTGCTCGGCCTCATGAATAAGGTCTTGAAATTCCAAATTACTCTGCAGCGTAATCCATGCATGAGATTTGAAACTTCTTTGCGAAATGTTGATTTGGTTTATTTATGGACGCTCTTTAACATCACAGATTATCAGCTTCCCATTCAACAAATGGCGTGTAACGGCCGACAAATTTTGCTTCGAGGTCTCTTCTTTCAGGTTTGAGGTTCTTTTTCCTGGCTTAAATCTACGACACGGGACCCACGACTTTACTTTCCTTCCGAAGGATTTTTACGCCCGAATAAATTCACCGTTCCTGGCCGGGATTGAACCCGCGAGCTTGGGTTTAGGAGGCAAGTATGGTTACCACTACATCACCAGGACCGACTTTTGCGACCTTCATAGAATAATTTGTGCCACTTGTACACCTGAGACGTGTAAATTATGCTATTGTTGAGTTGTGCACGTAATCTGCGCAAAGTTCCTTAAATAAAAAGCAAATAACTACACGCTAATGTGCACTTTCTTTTCAGTCACCTTGATAATAATTAAACAAACGACTGTGGAAACAAGCACGCAGCGCTAAACATACTAAGACATTACTACCTACAGCATGTTGCTGTCATATAGCCAACGTTAAGGTTGGCTGTATGAAAGCAATTTTAAGTTTAATTCATATTTGATGGACCTTCTTATATATAAATAGAATATATTTGAGTATTGTCTTACACATATAGAATACACGATTAGCTACTTCACTTAGCCCTTACTGTTTCACTATACCCACTCTAAAGAACGTTGATTATTACTATCACAACCACTGATCCACTTCATGAACCTCTTGATCGGGGGTGAAACTTAAAATCCTCTTTCAGCAGCCTAAGAATGTTTTATTCTCAGGATGGCAAATCCGACTATATAATGTGATCAAGAAAGTTCGGCGAAAAATATGCAAAATATTTGTCGTTATGCGTCACATGAGATTTTGAACTGTCATACAAACAACGCTGGAGACAAATTTCCCGTCTTTAGCATTTGTTTGTTTTGTGAAAAGCAAGCAACCAACTACGTTCATATTCTTTTTCTATTTTTCATTTGAATGACACTTATTAATTCTGTAACTCTGTGCATAAACCCAAATATATATAATATTTTTAGATAATTGAGACTTTTGAAATTTTGCATGCCATTACACTGAAAAATAGAACTTAACTTTTTGATTTAAATTTAATAAAAATACAGGATTTTGTGTAATTAAGCACGTGCCAAATTCAGATCTGAAACTCAAAATAATCTATTACGTACCGTTTCCCGGAAATTACTTTTTATTTTTCTCTTAAAACACTCAAAATATGCATAATTTAAATATGTCCTTAACTATATATGAAATTCAACCTCATAAATACACTAAGTAACATGAAATATGTACGAAATCTAAAAATAATAGTTATAAATACATATAGACATAACTTTTTTCGGTTATCATGCATAAATATTTAAAATGATTGATTTTATTCGTATTTTCAAAAACACTTTTCTGGAAGTTTTCCATTAGTAAAATAAATCAGGAAATATTTAAAAAGATGCCATAGTTATGTATACCATTAACGTGACTTGACTGACTGTCGGTCCTGGTGGTGTAGTGGTTACCATACTTGCCTCCTAAATCCAAGATCGCGAGTTCAAACCCGGCCAGGACCGATGGATTTTTTCGGGCGTAAATATCGTAAGTATGGCTTCCTTCGGAAGGGAAGTAAAGCCGTGGGTCCCGTGTCGTACATTTACGGCAGGATAAAGAACCTCCAGCCTGAAAGAGAAGCCTCTGAGCAAAATTTGTTGGCCGTTTCAAGCTATGAGTTGAATGGGACACTGATGACCTGAGATGTTAAAGAGCGTCAGTAAATAAATCAATTAAAAAAAATTAACGTTACTTCAATGTTTTCAACTGCTACATTCCCCTGATAATCACTTTACACAATATTGAATCCTACCCAAGTTTGTTTCTCATCCTCAGTTATCTGATGTTCAAAAACACTATCTTGTATTTGCTGACGAATTTGTGGGCCAATAAGCATATTTTCTTTTTTAGTTTTTCTTCACTTAATCTGGGTAATTTTTCTTTAAAATAATGGAAATCCCTAACCCAACCTTTATCACAATTTTTTTCATTGGCCCCAACAATATATGAAGCGGTGGCAGCATAATGTTTTTTAACTTATGATTCATTTCTAACATGCATTTGATTCAGAATCAAACGCGTTTTAATGACTACTCTTTAACTCAATCGTATTTCTTCTTTGGTTGACTGTCCCAAATTAATACAATTTGGTGAAACTGCTTATTGAGCATTTTCTTATTGCTAGGAGCCCCAAATAACCCGCGGCATATATATAACCTAATAATTAATTTATGTAATTCATGTGAAAAATTATTCACTTGTTATTGAACATAATATATAATATAAACATAAGAACACTCTCTTTTTGTATAACATGTTAAACATTATTATTTCAATAGTTTTATGGCTTCTTCCATCTTGTTCTAAACAATTTTTGTATGCTTAAAATAGTGTTCATAATCCTTTCTCATTTCCGACTTATTTTCAAAATCTTTCGCAGAGTTCATTTGTTCCTGGCCAGGGTCGTTGGATTTTTTTCGGGAGCAAAATCCTAAGTATGGCTTCCTTCGGAAGAGAAATAAAACCGTGGGTCCCGAGTCGTACATTTACGGCATGCAAAAGAATCTCAACTCTGAAAAGAGAGGCATTTGAATTTTTTTCAAGCCCAGAATTGAATGGGACGATGATTACATGAGATGCTAAAAAGCGTCCGTAAATAAATAAAAAATATTAATTTGTACGTACCAATTTTCGTAGGGTTTACAAGTATCTTTACTAGTGCGCAAAATGCAGATTAAATTCTTTTATAAATTATAATGGTAAGTTGTTAGTATAACTGGCACTTCAGTAGATTTTGCACCTTTTTCAGCATAATAATTCATGAGTTTCCCTTAACCATGGAGTAAGGTAATGACGATTTTTTGAATAGTGTTTAATGCCCTTTTTACTACTGAGGAACCAAAGTTTGTGGGCAACGCTACGGGTGGCCGAGGTCGTTAAGGCGCGGACTCGTGAGCGGGAGGTCTAGGGTTCGAATCTCGCCAGGGTCGTCCTCCCTGACTGAGATTTATCTAGGTTTTCCTCAGTCCTCATAACTGCAAAATGCTGGGGAGGTATCCTATACTTAGGCCTGGAACTTTTCCTTTCTTAAAAAAATTCTTTCCCAATACGTCATTTTATTTCATGCATCATCAGTGTACACCGCCTGTGGTGCTTCAGTAGTAAAAACAAAAAGTTGTGGGCACTGATGATACACGAGATGAAATGAGAAACTGGGAAAGGAATTTTTTAAGGAAGGGAACGTTCCAGGCCTAAATATAAAGCACCTTCCTGACATTTGCAATTAATAAGGGCGGAGGAAAAATCCTCAATCAAGGAGGAATAGAACCGCAGACTTCCCGCTGACGAGTTCGTTTCTTAACCTCCTCGGTCAACCTTGTCGGTATCATGGCGATTGAGTTATGTCTGCGAGTGTAAAGCCTTTTATCATTATCTGGAAAATGTGTTTATGAACATTCTAATAATATCTTTCTTGGAATTTATTAGGTTTTCCTGGTTTATCACCCCCAAGGCTGCCTTGTTATTGTATCATCCATATCCAATTTGTAACATTGTTATTCTCCGTATCAATTTACAGTTTCTTGTGACGCATCGATACAGATCGTTTGTTTTTCGTATTTTTATGTAACCGTGTTTCTTGGCCAGATACTTTATATAGAATCTCAACAGAGCCTTTGCGAGGTTACTTCTGGTAAACTGTACAATGCTTTTCACAATTTGTGTCAATCTTCGGCAGCATCGAAACATTTCAGTTAAGAGTTACAGGAGATTCCTTCTATGTACTGTATTTCTTCCATTCATTTCCGAGCTTTCACATTCTTAGTTCATGATTATTATTTTCGTTTCCTCTCCCCTTTTCAGCATCATAATATTCAGACCCGTCACTGAGTATGCTTTTTTTCTAAAATAAACGTAATTTAAGTTTTTAACGAAACTAATTTTGTGTGCAAAGTGTAAAAATTCTGATCTTACATTTTTTACAATTATCATTTTGTTCACAAGGGAGATAGCGAATCCCATTAAAATGAATGATTTAGCTGTTCACTTACCAGACATCTGAACAGGCAAATTGAAGCAAACTCCAGCGGCTGGCAGCACATTCAATCAACATATGGCTTAAGGGATTCGTGCAGGGAGCAGTATGCTTACGAACACTGAATGAATGTGTTCAGACAAAGCAAAACATATGCACCAATATTTGCGAGAAGACCAGTGATAATTCAAACGATGAATTAAGGATTTATCTTAGTTTTTCAAAATTGTGGATATTGGGTTCGTGCACGGAACCACAGAATTATACTACTAATATTTGTAAGCCTGTACGTTTTAACATAGTTCCTGCAGTAACAAAATTTCAAACTGTATGCCTTGTAGGCGGTTATGTTTTCTTCTGGGAACTCACCTCACCTGCTGGATAAGGCGAGTTTTCATTTAAAAGTCTCGTAAATCTGATATATATGGTTTACTTTATAACATAGTTCTAAAACAAGACACTTGCTCCTAAATGAACATGTCCGAAATCGAACGATTTTATTTTGGCCCAGAAAAGCATTTTTATACATAGTTGATAAGCTTCGAAAAAGGGAATATAGAATGTCGTTTATTATTTTTTTTAATGTCTAAGACTTAGAAGTATGCACTACTTATGTTGATAATATAAAATTAACCCAGTGAGAGGAAGCCTTATTGAGCATGCGTTAATCGTCACTTTCGTAGAGCTATTCAGCCGAAAGTGAGACGGCGTTTAGTGAGTATGTGTATTGTGCCACCATCGCAATCACCGCACCTGCCCGTTCTTCGAATCTCCACCAAGTTTTCTACACAGAAACATCTCATAATTCTGGTTTGTCAATTACCCCAGAGCCCTCATTTGTTTCCCAGCAAATTCCGACATTCCTCTGCCTAAATGGAAGTGATTCCAGACCGTGGGCAACATTAAAGAGAGAGAAACGAGGTAGCTAATGGCGAAACCAAAAAGCCTGTTTTGAAAAGTGGAAGGGACGTGGGGATAAGTGTGTGAGATCGCAAAGGAAGAGCCTTGTAGGGTAATAAGGCGTCTTTGTGTTAAGTAAACTAGTTTTTTAATATTAAATGACTGGGTACTTTCCGAATAGACTTCATAGAAAAACCACAGTAAACTTCATAAAATGGAAGAAGTACTTTAGAGGCAATTCGTGGTGCTCTGTGAAGAAATAAATTACGAAGTACGTCCTTCTGCCATCATCACTGCTCTGAATAGTATGCCAGAGTATTCAACAATAAGAATAAGATGGTAAACAAAAGAGTAAAGGTAAACATAGCTGCGAAAATAGTGCAGAAGATACACTCAGCAAACAGGTGCAAAGATATACATCACATTATTCGCCTGACTGTGAAACGCAATACCAGTTTTATTTAAAGCGATACACAAAAGTGCTTACTATTAATGAATTCAACAACTATAAATTTTTGTGTCTTTGCTGTCACAATCTACTTTCCCAAAGAAAATAACACGTATCTATTTCCCCTGTACGGATTCAATTTTATTGTAAAAGTCACAATGAGAAAAAACCGCCACGGGTGGCCGAGGTTGTTAAGGCGCAAACTTGAATGAACTTGTGAGCGGGGGGGGGGGGATCTGGGGTTCGAATCCCGCCAGGACCGTCCTCCCTGACTACTGAGGTTTTCTCCAGGCTTTCCTCAGTCCTCATAAATGGCAAATGCCGGGAGGTACCTTAAACTTAAGCCTGGAACGATTCCCTTACTAAAAATAAACCCTTTCCCAATATATCATTTTATTTCATGTATCATCAGTGTGCCTCAGTAGCGTTAATCGCTATTCATTCATTTCATTACAATGAGAAATGATGTATAGTGCTTGACATGATACAAAGTGCGTGGAATCTATCTAGATTGAACATGCGAGAAGTGGGCAGGTTGTAAGGAAACTTCACTAATTATATTCATTGTATAATGTGGGCAAAGACAAATTTAAACTGTTTAGATTCCTTCCCCCCCACCTTACGAAGATGTTACGAAGCGGAAAAAGGAAATGAAGAATATGTTTGTTTTATTACTTATTAGCTATCCTATTATTTTTGGTCGATTCTATAAAGGGACGTTTAACAGACATTTTAAGCGACGCACAGAAGTATATAACTGCTTGGAATGTACTTCCGCCCTTAAGAAAATAGTGATGATGATTGGAGCATCTTGAGAAATTCGTTCTAAATAGATTCGTTCTCCTTTGGCGTTATTCTCAAGCAATATTCTGTTTGACGTCAGTTGTTTCGTTTAAGCTGAAAAGCAGTTAAAGTCCCACACTTTTTAAGCATACTACATAAAGCAAAGACAGTTCAATCGAACCAGCGCCTGCAAACTGCTTCTCACTTGGGAAATGCGTTGAAAACCAACATTAAAGTTTTACTTAATACGTAAGAATTTAATAGAAGTCCTACAACCAACACCATCTTAGATATAAGGCTTCACAACTGCTTTGAGCATTTCTATGACGTCATCACCATCGGGCGGGCGAATGTATGGCCATGTGCAGTTACGCAAATATTTTGTGCTTAATTTCAGCAACGATGCTAGTTGTACAGTTTTATATTAACAATTACAATAGAGCAGATATTGAAGCGTGTGTTCCGAAATGTAGAGGAAATTATGATGGTGATGATAAAAGTATGTTGCAGGTTTCCTAAAGTGAGGTTAATTGCGAGACAAAAACTAAACTTTTAATAAATATTTATGGTATTATAACAATTATAATGTTAATAATTATTAGGATTGCCGCAGAATACGATACCATTATCAAAATTATTCAACATAATGCTAATAAACTGAATCTAACCTGTTACACTCAAGCAGAGCAGTGGAAGAGGCATAGTATAATGTTTATTCAATTAATTTCAAGTGTTTAACGCTCGGTTTTACAGCTGAGGCATTACAGGCGGTGTACACTGATTAAATATGAAATTAAATGATAAATTTGGAAATAATTTTTTACGGGAGGAAACGTTCCAGATCTAAGTTTAGGGTACCTCCCCAGCATTTGCCATTTGTGAGGACTGAGAAAAAATTCAATCAGGGAGGACAGTGCTGGCGGGAACCGAACCTCAGGCCTCCGGCTCATGAATCCGTGCCTTAACGACTTCGGCCACCCGTGATATGTTATCTTTACTATAGGCATAATATCAATAATATTAAATAAATATTTAAATATTTACGCTTTCTATAATATTAATGAGCCGAATAATTTTATTCCAACTAAGCTTAATAAGTGATTATTATTTGTTGTGTTGTGCTACATATTACGTAACTCAGCATTTGCTAAATGTGCTAGAAGGCATTTTATTATACAGCTGCTCGACATGCATCTTATTATACATATTATAAATGGTTATGCCGCTGATACTATATTGAGATTAAGTAACTCATAATTACATAAAAACTGAAAATATACTCAAAATAACAAAATACAACTGCACACCCTATTTACCATTGAATGATTAGTGACTGTAAAATCATATCTATTAATTGCATGGAGTCACTTCTTTCTTGAATACGAGCGCTTCTTTTAAGGTGTGTCACTCACACCATAGTGGAGATAAAAGTACGCATAACTTGCATTACACACCTGGTAATATTACATAAAAATGTACGATTATCTTAAAGTGCAATGTATTCGGTTTGGACAAAATTGATCCATGTATTTTGAGTACACAGTACAGTGGTCGCCCTTTAAGTGTGACGTAACTAACATGTTGTGCGCCCTTTATCTAGCTGGTGTTGCTGCAACCCATTTTAATTTAATTTACTGGATATGCAGCAAATATATGTATATATATATAATTATTTAGTGCTAAGTGTTTGAACTGAGAAAGATATATTTATCTTCACTTTAATGGTTTCTGTTTTTGAAGGTAAATTATTGCCTCCTAAACAGTTATCTACAATTAATTAAATTTTCTTTAATATTAACTATCGAAAGAAACACTGCTACTCGTCTATTTCAAGTTCAGTTAAATTACTATAAATTATTTCAACAACGTGGTTATACAGTACAATCAGTGATGATTTGCCCTGCGGCGATGGGATGTTCCTGTGAGCAAGCCCCTTCTCGTTTACTGCGCCGCTGAGGGGATAGCAAGCATTTTTGCTTCACTTGTTGACCTTGCTGACTATCACAGTCGAGCACAGCTGTTTTCGGGTGGTGTTGTGTTGTTCGTTTCTTAATTTGACAGTGTAAATAAAGTGTATTATGCTTCGTGTGCTTACGACGGCACATCGTGCCTTTATGTGCGATTTATATGTGTTAACTCAGTGATGAAAGAATCATAGGACCTTTTTTTTTTTTTTTTTTTTTTTTTTTTGCTATGTAGTTGATTCCCCTTTTTTCGGGAATTATGCATTTTTTCCAACAAGACTCTGCCACTGCTAACCCTGCTGATAATTACATTAGAGCAATTCACAATGTGTTTCCACAAGGCAGAGTTATTAGTAGACATTTGTGATTTCCTCGATTCCCTTATTTAGCAGCCTGACATCATCTCTGGGGTAAATTTAAAAGTGTCATGTAAATGACGAGCCCCACACACCATACAAGAACTCAAAGATAATATTCGTCAGGAAATTGTCCGGATTTCTCAAAATGAACTACAGCAAGTGATGAATAATTTCCTAAAGAGATGCCAAAATGTGTGGAGAATGAAAGGGGGCCGTTTTAACATCTCATTTGATAATTTGGTAACTTGATAATGGTCCCCATAAATTGATTTGTTTATTGTTGTATGTTTGGCTTGTTTCATTGTTTTACCCTCCCGCCAATCAAGGAGACCCGGCTAATGATCAGCGCGCTCGCCCATAGGCAAAGCACTCCGAGGAAAAACAAAACTACCGCACAATTAAGTAACGTCTGTTTATCCGTGAATTTTTTTTAAGTAAAAGTTATAATTTTAGATCCTGCAAGAAATTAAAAATGATGTGGTGGAGTCGTGCGCCTGGGCTTATAGCTCCTAAGGGAGATATGTGGCCAAGTTTAAGTCCGTCCGCAATAATTGAAGCAAGAACTCCATTTCTCGTTGTGCACAAAAGCCATCCATGCCAGAATTACGAGCATTATGAGAGATTTCTTACACAAGTAAATGATGAACTGAAAATAGAATGCAATTAACGTTAAATTATGTACGTCAAAGAGATAAGTATAAATTGTACCATGTTCGCTGTTTACAATGGGAGACAAAAAGTATAAAGAACGATCCTTGGTATTGTTAAAAGACAGCGCAGTGTTATTTCCTGTAGGCAGCAGTCTCTTCAAGTTTCTTACCCTAAAATGCTTCATACCTCGACTTGTCTATGTGGAATTCTTCTTTCAGCAGCATTTGTAACATCAAGATGGTGGTTTATTATTTATTTGCATTCTGTGACAGTCATGAGAGAGCAGATGTACTGCTAGAATGTGGAACATGCAAACATTCTTTATGTGAATATTATAAAAAGCATGCATACACAAATCATAGCTTAAAATGTGCACAAATTGTTTAGTACAGCAGTAGGTTGGTACACAACAAGATAAAATGTCAAATTTTTTTCTGCAACATAGAAGATGTGAGAGATTGAATACCTCTTTAAATTTTTCCTAAAAAGTTCGCGATGTTTTTATTTTGTCTTGTAATATCCACAACAGAGCACTGAATATTTTATCGCCATTTAATATATTCCCTTTTGATAACATGTTGTATTGACGGTATTGTATGAGAATATGCTTTTTAGCGAATATTAATATTACTTTTTGATATATTAGTTGTAAAGCACTCTTCTGTAGGATGAAATTTATGGATGAAAATGTGTGTTGACAGTTCATGGGCATCATTTTTAATTAATTTGAAAAAGGGCATGTTTGATTCTCCAGATTTGGCGCCTAATTTTATTGTATTTTTTCTTGGAACCTTGAATGTTTCTTTATTGTTTATAATTTCTCAAAAACTAGTCCGAAAGTCATTACTGAACGAAAATCCCGGGTTTTATTTGTACGTCTTCCCCGATTACGCGGTGTTTTGCATCTCGGCTGCGCCCATACTTCAACTTCTTTTCCAACACTTTTATACAATCCTGCCTTATAAATGAGGCTGGAACTGTCGTCCTTTCTCTTAAACATGCGTTTTATCCGGAAATAACATTCACATAGAGTTTATTATCATTGTAATGTTTCTCATTTCATTGGTTTTTTTTTTTTTTTTTTTTTGACACTCCTAAAAATAATTTAGGGAGTGGCTTTGCTGGCGAACATCCAAGATTTGCATCAATTTCTTTAGTTTTCCCTCTGTTAAAACTGTACGTTTTCGTTTGTGTTTTTTGTCTGAACTTGTATATTCAAATTTGTGCACCATATTGTGCAGTTCTGGAAGGAAACAACTGATCATGAAAGTCATGAATAAATATCCAGCGCACATGGCAAGCTGATTCGTACTTAAAAATGTTGCTCTAGAGTCAATTGTATAACACCTTAGCGTATGAAACCGCCACGGGTGGCCGAGGTCGTTAAGGCACGGACTCGTGAGCGGGAGGTCTGGGTTCAAATATCGCCAGGACCGTCCCCCCTGACTGAGGTTTTTTCCAGGTTTTCCTCAGTTCTCATAAATGGCAAATGCCGGGGAGTACCCTAAATTTAGGTCTGGAACGATTCCTCCCTTAAAAATAAATCCTTTCCCAATATATCATTTCATCTCACCGCCACGGGTGGCCGAGGTCGTTAAGGCACGGACTCGTGAGCGGGAGGTCTGCGGTTCGAATCCCGCCAGGACCGTCCTCCCTGACTGGGGTTTTTTCCAGGTTTTCCTCAGTCTTCATAACTGGCAAATGCCGGGGAGGTACCTAAACTTAGGCCTGGAACGCTTCCTTCCTTAAAAAAAAAAATCCTTTCCCAATTTATCATTTCATCTCATGTATCATCAGTGTCCACCGCCTGTGGTGCCTCAGTAGTGAAAACGGGCGTTAAACACTACTCAAAAAAAAAAAAAATTCATCTCATGTATCATCAGTGTCCACCGCCTGTGGTGCCTCAGTAGTGAAAACGGGCGTTAAACACTACTCAAAAAAAAAAAATTCATCTCATGTATCATCAGTGTCCATCGCCTGTGGTGCCTCTGTAGCAAAAACAAGCGTTAAACACTAGTCATTAGCGTATGAAAGTATATCATCGAAATACCGGTTGTGAAAAGTCAGAAAAAAAAAACTTTTTAAAATATGACACAGGTGGAAGCGGAATTGAAACAAGGCGTCGCAGGCTGCGTTATGCCTAAAAGTCGTGTTTAGTTGCAGGAACTTAAAGATGGCGTGAAGGGACAAGATTTATAACTAAAATCTCTCTAGGATATTAATGTTGTATAGACCTAATAGCATGCCGAAGTTAACTTGTGCATTCATTCTTCAATATGCGATCGCTTTATAAATTAACAATCATGCTGTTGTTTCTAAAATGGGTATGTAATTGATAACTGTAGATGATTCATATTCAATAAATTAAAAATGGTGTTAAATTTAATTAAATACAGTTTTTAAGGAAGACTGCCTCTGTTTTTGAAATATTTGAAATATTGGTTGCAAATAATGTCTGTGTCATCTTCATAGAGTGCAATATTATCTATATCTTTTATTAAGAGGGCAAGATTAATAATGAAATCATAAAGAAAAGGGGCCTAGATTTGATCTTTGTTGTATCCCATGATGAAGCTGCTTTTATTGTACGTAGTTGGTTTGAACTTACTTCTTTCTGTTTACAGCATATAATTGGAAACATTTTTGTGCTATCCTATTAATTACATAATAATATAATTTCTTTTATTGCAGTTTTTGACTAATGCAATTAAAGACTTTGGATAAATTGTCAAACCTACCTCCAACTTGTAGTTCGTTAATAATAGATTCTAGAATTGTATCAGCTTTACTGTATGCTGCATTTTCGTTAGATCTATTTTTCCTAAATCCAAATCGTCCTTGTACTAGTACACTGTATCTCTCAAGATGATATAATCCATTATTAAAAACCTTTAGAGAAAATTGAATTTTAGAAAAACCAATTAATAAAATGTATGCCCTCGCTTTTCATGGAGTTCAAGTCCAATTATAGTCTAAAGTTTAAATACTTTTGCTTATTTACTAAAGAAACTATTAATTAAAATACTCTACTAATTTCTAGTAGGCACTTTGTTCTCAGATGCATCATGTATTTAACCCAGAGGACTTGCATTAGTTTAACAGATTGGCTGAAAATGATGTGGGAATTCTAAGTGAGCTTGAATATACAGTTGCCAACTACAGCAGCTAACTACTGTAGTGAACCTGTTCAATGCTCTTACAAGTTCTTTCAACAATACACCAAATTAAACGAGGATAGACCATCATAGAAAGCGAAGAAAAGAACAATGAGATTGAGGTTTGGAAACAGCAGAAAAAACACGCAGTTCTACAAGGTTTAGGATAAGAAATAGCATCTCCAAAGTACTGTCCATTAATTGCATGTAATGTGAAAAGAAACACAAGAATATACCTTCTGATAACCGAAAAAGTGGGAAAAAATAAACAAATAAAATGCATTGTAACAAGGTTGTATATTCACGAATGCAAGCTATATTAATTAATAACAATGTGTATTGTGTAATGTGTATTTTACGTAATAACTGCATGTTCCATACTTTTGAGTGCAGTTTCTTACATTGTAGTGTATGTGAATACACAATGATATTTTTCTCAAAACGAATAAATTACTAACGCCATGTTTTAGATATTTGGGGAGTAAAAATATATCGAATTTCTACACCAAAAGAAAATTCTTATACTTATTTTACTTTTTAAACTTACCTAAACTTCCTCACTACAAGCCGAAATGTCAACCCGGAGCAAACTGCAAACAGGATGTCGGCAAACTATTCTAAGAGTTATCAGCCTGTTCTCATACAAGAACTTAATTTAGCGAGTTAATTAGTTATTGGTTTTCCGTCAGACACTTTCAACACATTTTAAAATGGTGATCAGTGAAATATTAATTACTATTGTTGGAAACGAAATAAAGGGGGGGAGCATTTACGATTGCACAGCATCATTTTCCTCAGCAAATACTCCCTTTCGGAGTAATTTGCCGAAGGCAAAATCAATACTTCATTAAACAGCGAAATAAGATCCTACTTTATATAACGAGACAGGAGAGGATGCTAATTTATTTCCCTCTCCATATGGAAACGCAGAACTGTCTGAGGCATATTGCTGATTTTAATATTTCTGTATATTCAATGTATTTCACAGAAAGCCTTACCTTAACGTGTCATCGCATAACCTTATCACACAGCAGCTACGTAAGCTGCGACGTAAATCATATAAAGAGTGAAAGATTTCTGGAGAGCCAAAATGTACATATCGCTAACACTTCTAAAATCTTCAGCTCGCCTAGCAGATTGCTGGTGACGTAAGTATGAAAAACTGAGTTAAATCTGTACACAAAAGCAGCTCTGTGTGTTTGTAAACTATTTTAGCTATGTTCACATTCCAGAGGGGTCAAACAATTACTTATTCCGCGACTTTTCCCCTAGAGTTATATCTCACTAATGACTAATACCTGAGCTTAACTTTCTTTCTGAATTCATTAATAGCACAATGCATTCAGGATATTAAATAATTTATGACTGGATGTATTCAATATAAGATTCCAGATTACGAATGTTAGAATAGTGACTGCAGTATAATATATTTTTTAAATAAACTCCTCTGAAGTGCCTGTTTTTTTCCAACTTTGAAACACTTCTGTGAGCGTGTGCATTGTGTTGATAGACATTTATATTTTTCTTCAGTAAACCGGATCTTTTCTCCAAAAAAATGTAATCTAGTTGGCTTACAAGGTTGAAGTACTATTCTTCGGTTATGTTTTTATTCTTTTACATATAATTAATTGGTAAAGTTTCTTTAGTATCCCAAAAGACTAACGGAACCGACATTCTCTTTTTTTTTTTTTTTTTTCTGGAGCTGAACAACTCGATTTTGTCCACTGTTTTGATTACTATTTCGATTCTGGTGTGATGGTGGATCCAAACCTC
The DNA here is from genome assembly GCA_030762175.1 of Metallyticus violacea. NCBI lineage: Eukaryota > Metazoa > Arthropoda > Insecta > Mantodea > Metallyticidae > Metallyticus > Metallyticus violacea. The sequence goes on along the minus strand of CM060846.1, from coordinate 335,861,731 downwards.
ATCCACACTTACAAGCAGACTCATAAAATCAGTTTTTTTTTTCTGTTAAAACGCTTTAAATAATGTTGCAATATTTTTACGGATGTAGTTTGGTCTGCTGTTAGCAAGTGTGGCACCCAACTTGCGTAAAACTTTTACATATGCAATTCTTCATGTGAAATACAGTTATCACATTTCTTTGAAAAGCCTAAAACCTCACCATTTTCACGTTCTTTAACCCATCTATCATCTAACACTAAAGCATGTATCTATTCAATGAATTCTGTAGCTGTTGCACGTTTCGGACGTCTTTCGCTTGAGCCATATTCAAGGATGGTACGGCCTTGCAACAGCAAATGTTTTATCTTTGAAAATGAAGGAGACGAATCCAAATATTGTAAATTGGTCATAACTTTCCTTAGACGTTAAACCTCTCGAAAGGCATCCCTACATACTTTCTACATCCTTCGTTAGTCTTTCTCTAATGTAATGAGCAAACATGTTTCGTTGCTTGAGATGCCTAGTATTTCTAATCAAGACAGTCCATTAGATTCGGGAAGTATTTCCCTCAAGTGCAATGTCACTGGTTTGAAGGGCTTTGATTTTCAGGAGACAATGCTTTGCTAACTCCTGTACTGCATGTACTATGAGCTACGGCAATATCTGTCTTGATATGAACTCAGCTGTACCGAATAATGTATTTAATTTGATGCCGATGCCCAGAATCAGTTTTGCCGTGTTTGTGGTCACTTCTATTATTCGTTCTGAATTGGCATTTACTCTCATTTTGATATCAGAGGGGCCCATCTCGTAGGATTCATAGAGCCCTCTTAGTTAATCTTTTGCCACGTACGGCATTTCCATACTTGAGTTTGAGATCCTTACACTTTGGTTTGCTGGTCCGCGTGCGTTTTCCCAAACTATATGTTGTGTTTATATCAACAGGGAAATACCTTAAGGTTCCTCTTTCTGTTCAGCTGTTTTAACACGATCGTTGCCCTTAGGTGCAGCGAGCTCAATTTTCAAATGCATACTTTTCTTAACCTGGACACCCAACGTTTTAATGAATGTATCCGTTGCAGCTGTAGTGGTGGCTCAGGGCAGTATAAAGCCGTGGAGTACGACTTAATTGCTGTTACTGCTGAATAAAAAGTTACAGAACGCATCTATTAAAAAAAACGATTTTCATGGCACCATACTTATTGATAATCATTTGGTTAAAATCGGGAATCTGAAGGATGAAGTTTACAGAAAACATTGTACATTTTCTATGTTTTGAAATTCAGTTTGACTGAAATCCATACGTGAAGTTGGTCTATCCAATATTTTAATTTAATTTTTTTCCAATGGTGAAAAGAAAGAAGCTTGGAAGGTAAGCTTTGTATTGAGTTCATTTTCTTTACATTCAGCTAACACAGAACGCAATCGTAGCTTACTACTAAGAAACCACTGAATGTCGCTGCTGGTTTGTCTGCATGAAAGCATTGTTACTTCAAATGAAATATTGTTTGATGTTTAAACACTGGAGGTTTCATCTATTCAATACCTATTACTGCGTTGCCATAAGTATAATGTTTCATAACAAAATTATCTAATAGAATTTTAAAATGTTTTATGAAACTTAATAAAGCAACAACAACCAGTTTGTATAAAACTCGAGGCTAACTTTTCTGGGAACACGTGTGACAAGAGGTGACGTTTCAGCTGGTGCATACACTTTTATGGGCAAGAGGCTCCTCTTACCATTCCTCTCACTTCCCCATACTCCACAAGCTTACCGAGACTGCAAACGAAGTCCTCTATAAATAATAACCGCAAATACAAACATTCAGGCGCAAGATAGAAGTCCACTACAGATATTTTAAGTACGAAATCGCACTAAGTAATAGTTATAGGTAATTAAACGTTGATATTTTTGGGGGTAGCGCAAACCAGCAACCTTCTAGAGAAACCGCTCCTGTGAACTGTGCTGAATGATATTTTGTTGTACCTCTTTGTCCTTAAATAACAGTCGTATTTACTTAACGAGTTTGACTGATCTAGAAAAGAAGTCATAATCACTAGGGAACAAAATCTGGACATCAAAAAATTTGCTTAAATGCGGCTACAGATTTGAAAAAAGACAAGGATAACCCTTTACTTTACCTTCAGGTTCGTATAGAAAATATAAGACGACATGTGAAGGGAATTCTGGTTTGATATGAACAATACGATGTGTATAACACGCCACGTAGTTAACTTCATTCGTTCTGTGTTCGAACTCCAATCCCTAGTAATTACCAAGTAATCTCAGAGCACATGAAATGTGTTAAGCGCTAGATAATATGAATGACATTTATCGATGAGCTCATGGCGCTTTCAATTCAATACGTGCAACTGCAGTGATTATTTCAAGAGTCTGACGATTTAGTCACTTATTATCTGTTTACTGTTGCGTAGTTTTTGTGGCTAGGAGTGAGTAACAATCAAGTTATGGGAAGAGTATTGAAGAATATTAGAAACTCTCTGCGCCGGACCATTTTGTGACCACCTGCTTAATGCCAGCAAAAGTTGTGTCTTCTCAAGAAGTGTGGAAGGAACTTAATGAGAAATTATTAACAGAAGGTTCATATAGTGCTAATGGAAGCGAGGTGGAATCTCCGTAATGAATTGTTGCCAATACATCCTCTAAAATGCAGCGGAAAAGGCAGAAAGAAAGGGGGAACATCGATCAGGAGAGACTTCAGGAAATTTCACTGCGTCGAAGAAAGAGTGCCAGACCTTTGACTTGCTTTTTGGACATGGCAAAATCAAATACAGATTCAAAGAAGAAGCACGAGAAGTTCCTCCACATTAAACATTGACTAATAAGACGAACGAAAATGTTTGCAATTTTTCTTGTCAGTGCTGGATCCACAATTTACACACATTGAGCAGTTTTATGAAAACAGGTTTTACATGACGGAAGTAACGGGAAAGTTTTACTTTGCAGCAGAAGAACCTAATCCACGCCGAACTTGTCAAAATAAACATATCATTGGGAAAGTGATATTTCAGTAACATTGGAACGCCCTGGTCTTGATGCAGTACACAGTCAGTACTTTGATGGTTTCCATTTGTGTACCAGGAGCCAGCAAATCCTTCTATCCTCAGGTAGGGAAACAACAACCTTTAGTTCTTCAGTGCAACCCCGACATTATTATCCCAGCTCGCTGCATTGGGTGACCAGATATTCCAGAGTACTGCCAATAGCTTTTTACCGTTGTTTTTTATTTGTAATCTAAGTACGGAGTGTGCCCCCCAAAAGTAACCGAAATACCTTAACGTTTTGTACACAACAATATACAACTATGTGTTCTACATGTTTTATACCATAGTGTAAGAATGTTTATATGATTTATCATTCATCATAAAATCATACAATTCCCTTGTTACACTCTGCAGAACTGTTTCGATGTTTTCACGAAGTTCATCTAGACTACAAGGAATGGACGTGAAGCACTGTTCTTGAAATATTCCTCACAAAAACGCATTAGAGTGACAAATCAGTGCCTAATGAAGGATATGGAAAATCTGAGTGTCTAGAAATCAGTCAATTGGGAATTAGTTGTTGGAGTAGGCGCCCATTCCCAAAACCAGTATGTCAGGTCATCCCATCTTGTTGAAACGCTTGTGCATACCAAGGTTGATCAGAGCATAAAATGTGTCCAAATTTCTTTTAAAATGTTTAATAACTTCCTCATTGTACACTTTTGATGTAACAATTCATGTATCTTCAATGAAGTACAGACCAATGAAGACATAGTGGGCCACATTATCACTTTCTCCGAGTGTGCACAGTCTCTGTGCATATTCATTCGGTTTTTCCCAAGCAAGAAAAACAGCATTTTGCTTATTGACATGACCACTCAGTAGCACGTCACATTCGACAGAACACCACAGATTTGGAGACACTCAGGAACTTGATATACATTGAACATAACACGTGCACGTTTGGCTAATTTAGCTATGGAATTCAGTGCATAACATTTTATTTATTAGAATTATTTTGCATGCGATTGTTAATTATCTTTTTGGGTGATCCTGTACATTCACTCTGTATTCGTACATTGCCAATAAATAATTAGTGAATGAAATGCGATCATTATTTTGAATAGTGGTGTATTTCATTCAGTATTTCCATACCTCTCTTAATACTGTTCATTTCAAATGTTAAAGAGTTGAGCCCCAGTTGTTTCCTTTTAAATGTGTGCACGCCTATAGACGTGTTTACCTATTTCAACTTCTGGTCGAATATACCGAAACTCTATCCTATAGGCCGAAGTTAGAGCGCTATCTTAAAAATTGAATGTCATATTTACCTTTCTGCTCCTTTCGAACTAGAAATTGGATCATTTAAGGTACATTGTAACAAAATAAATTGCATCGTTTCCTTTTCCTTATTCGACGGTGCTTTTATTAAGAAAGAAGGGAGAAAAGTACGTAATCCATCAATTCGTTGAGTGACTCTTTATGCCTAACTTCTGAAATTCTAAGCTACTAACAATGAACACAAAACTACAAACACTTGCTCAGTGCGATCAAATTAGTAGTGTCAGTCAATAGTCTTCGTAATTAGAACGTATGGTTGAAGTATTCAAACATTCCTTAAAGTAATTAGTAACAGAAACCTATCTATCCTCCATCTTCTCTTTTCTCCTTCCCTATCTTGTATGTCTGCAACAAATCATAAATAAACCTTTAGATATAAAATATTTGGAGCTTTATGTGGAGTTTGTAAAAATTGCCGAACTTATTTTACCTGTGTAGGTATATTCGATATGATAATGTGGTACTTGAGTTATGGTATTGATAGCATATCAAAAACTGCCAATAGGGAATGATAAAAAGTCGACTTTTTCCATTGCTCGCTAGCCCAGCTAAAATGTAAACATGAATTTGTCGCTATCGCTTTGATGTTTAGATGTGCATTCCTTCTGAACTAGTTCCTTCTTTGTTGACTGATTCGATGACGACAGCTAATATATGGGAAATGGAAGTAGACTATTCCATTTGAGCATTTACGTTCCCTAAATACCATGTCTAGGAGGTAACGTAGTCTGGCCTTGGGAAACCCCCACTCTGGTTTCTACTAATAGAGGTCAACAAAGTCAAACATGCATCAAAATTCAGGTCGGAGACGATGATAGTAGTCGAAGATTTGCTCCATTTCACCAATAGAAATGAAACTTTCGTTTGTGTCGTATCATATAAACCGAACATTTGGCATAGATGATACCTCATACATGAGTTGAGTTGTGTTGTATATTAGTCATTAGAAATTAAGAAAACCATGGCTTTGTCAAGTTTTAAAATTATAAAATCAGTTTATAAAAATATAATAAAATACGATAATATTGATCACGCAAGTACAATGTTGGCATATGATGTTACAATTTACAAAATGTAATTATAACATATGCATTGTCTCCAGATGTGTAGTCATGTAATGTGATGTGGTGGACTCCTCCTCTTCCATCATGTCCCAAATACATAAACAAAATACAGGGCAGTATCTTTACTAAGGACTATTGACTTTAAAATTAATTTAGTAGTTAAAACTTTAGTTGCAAATACTCACTGAAACAGAATGGCACATGAGTTAACAGTTTTTGTTTTACTAACTTTTTAAATGTTATATGACAGAATTGTTTCATATGGCGTGGAAAATAATTATAAAACTTGCTACCAAGGTGAGATATCCCATGAATACTTCAGGTATGTCTATGAAAATTAAAGTGTATATTGTTGGGTGTTCTCATACATTGGAAAGTTATTCCAAACCCTGAATTGCCCATTGGTTAGTGGAATATGAGGGCTAATCTTTGAGAATGAAGAGATCGGTCTTAAACACAATATTAACTGCAACTCGAGTTTCCCTCCCCCACTAAAAATACTTGATGTCACGTAAACATAAATAAAACTAATAGCTTTGTTTTGTGGCATATCAAAACTCTTCTGGGTACGTTAAGAAATCACTGACCAAATTTTCAGTCACCTGGCAGCTCATAAATAGCACAGAATAAGTTAAACAACTTTAGAATCACAGAATTTAGACAAGGATGGGTACCAGAATTTTGAGTGTAAGTTAGCATGAGGAGGTTTAAAGATCTTGAAAATGTGGTCAAAGTGATCCTTAGAGCATGTTTTGAGTCCCGATAAAGGTAATCCATGACGTATGTGATGCTACGTTAAGTGCTACTGATTTTCAGTATTTCAAGAAGCGTTGAGATGCAATAAGGCATATTATCCCCTAGTGATCAATAGCTAAATTGGTTTTCTGACCTTGAAAGAAATTGTGGAGAACAATTTTGCATTTTATAAACTTTATAGCGTTTGGTATCTTGCCCCATAAACATCTCGTAACATTAAACGATCCACAGTGAATTTTCCACTTGCTCAGCCGATTGGTAGAAATTACTACAAAGGAATGTTTACTAAGGGATTATTTTTAAAAAAAAGTGTTTATTGACTGCAAGCTCCATTTGTTCTTCTTTTCACAACTGTGAATTTACATCGTTTCAATTTAATGTATAATGTAAAAAGGAGTAGATAATTGCTCTTAAACTATTCGACTATAATCTGCAAAGTGATAAAACTGTGAATTTAATGAAGCTTTTAGTACGAATTTTCAATAAATGTCTTTAGGTTCACTGCCCAGTTTTCTTTATTAGTACTGAGCCTATTAAAAAGGTATCTTTCTTTGTGTAACAGCTTACATTCATATAACAATGGTCTCTACTTCATGGTTTGGTCGCCACAATTACATGAACAGGTGGGCGTATCTATAAGTCTTCTAAGGGAAAAAGGCCGCAGGAATATAGAGACTCTGCTAGTGCCAGAGTTTGAGAAGTATGGTATACCCTGCCAACCACATACTTATGTCTGTGATAGGAACTTCGACACAGTGTATGTATACTCAAACGCCATTGTTCTGTTGCAACAACCACCAACGCAGGACAAACAAAATTAGGTCATGTCCGTTATTAGGATCAAGCTGTCAGTTATTTGTCAAAAGCCAATCTTACGTGAATGAATATATCCCACCAGTACATAACATGCGAATTTATAAGGTTAGTGTGTAATGAGAGCAAGTACTGACTGGGACATTCATGTGAGAAAGTGCACGTACGCCTGCGTTGTCCAAGAGCTGGGAATGTAGAGAAGGGCATTGCGTCATTAACCGTAATGTACAATCCGTGGGGCGGGATGGCTTCAACGAGTGCTAAGGGAGAGGGGAGAAGTTGGGTATGTGGAGGATAACCTGAGAGTACTATCGATTTCTGTGAATGCATGGCGGCTGACAGCTTTGCCCGGCAGATAGCAGTGAGGGAAAAGCAAAGTGTCATGGCGGCGCAAGCCATCCTGTTTATGAATTCCCAGCGAATTCAGGCCTAAGATAAACAAGAATCTCAGGGTGCATCATTCCCTCCATTTTTTTTCGCTTTCTAACCTAAATTTCCTCGTACATTCTGACGATTTTCATTGCTAGTATTCGTTTATGCCTTGTATCCATGTGAAATATTAGTCGCTGGCGGCTCATGTGGCGGAAAGGAGATGTCCACGGTGAAACCCTCAAACATATCAACTTCGGCTTCATCGAACATCGTCTTGAGTGCAAATGGCAGTGGGAGCTCCAGCACTTATGGCGTCCGAGGGGCGAAGCACCTGCCATTGTTATTTAACATCTCATCACATACCGGACGAGATCCACATGTCCACCATACGGAAGCAGCAAACGCAGTCCTTTCACTCATATTGGTTATTATGGTTGGGTTCGTCGCCTTCATGAGTGTCTTCTTCTGGAAGAAATACAAACACATCACTCTCAGGTTGGTGCCATTTTTACCATACTAACGATGAGCACGTGCTGAAGTTTTTGAGTACTTTATGTGTATAACAGAGAGAGATTGTGAAGCGTTCTAAGAAGTGCTTCTGTCTATAGAGTAGATTGTTACGTAATCAGAATGTTAAGCTGCATTACCATAGCTCAAAAACACCTTCAGGTTATTAATTTACATATCTCATGGCCGAAATGGATACTTTCTCCAACTTTATACTTCATATGAATTCAGTATGGAACACTAACTTGGTAAGCACTTAAATACATTATAGAACTCACAACAGAGTTAGGGGATTAGAGAAAAGGCATGGCCTAAAAATGAGTACCCAAAATCCGTCATGTTGTACTTTCTACTGCTTTATTTTGTCGGTGCTGTGAACACAGTCCCCAAAACTGAGGTGTAGTTCTTCTAACTGCTTCTTCAGCCTTTACAATAAGCATGCACATATTTCTTTATATAGAGCGACAAGAAATTAAGTAAAAGTACAATCAGTACTTTTATGGAGAAAATGTTTTATAAAAGTGATAAAATATTTGCGTTTATCCATCATTTAAGCAACTTTAATTCTATCTAGATGTATAGTAACATTTGTAAGTAACAACAAAGTTCATTCATTCTTTGCAGGGATTCTTATTTCTGAATTGGGTGGATTTCAGTTTTGTCTCTCCATATGTGCACGCATATAACAATTGTAAAGGTTTGAGCCCCATCTTGTTGTTTTTCATAGGTGGTAAATAAGTTCGCTCTCACAGAGTAAACCATGCTCATTGAGCCATGAGCCCGGTTCACTGCACACAAAAGACATTGCTCTTGTTGCCCCGCTTCTGCAACATACAGCATCGTTAATGAAAATGTTCAGACCAAAACACAAATTATAAATAGATTGTAATATTTTGGATGGAGAACTGGGTAGCAAAGTATCATTGTGTAACAACTTTTAGTACAATATGAAATTAAAATTATATGATTAGCTATCTGCAACAAATTGGTATCGTTTAACTAACTTACATAAAAAGTTTCAATGTATTTCAAGAAATAAATAAAAAGTTAAAAAGTACGTACGTATTTTATACTCAATATATACCAAACAAATAAAGCAAAAGGCTTAAAAAAAACACTGCTTATTAAAAGCTGGAAAAACACATATATAGAACAGATTTCTTTCTTTCTTTCTTTCTTTCTTTCTTTCTTTCTTTCTTTCTTTCTTTCTTTCTTTCTTTCTTTCTTTCTTTCTTTCTTTCTTTCTTTCTTTTTTCCTGTCAGTCACAATAAAATATTAAATTTTCTTGTCTTAAAACATTAAAAAAACAAAAACAAAGAACAATTTCCAGCATTTACAATCTATTTTGGTGCTCAAATAGCAGAATCTGCAAGTAGCCAGTCCCTGTATTTCATTGAATCTTAATTAGCATGCACTTAAGAAACAGTCATAACCACAAAATAAACCACCTGGTACTACATAAATAATTCAACATGTTTATTAGTTACAATCTTTAATTTACCATATCTCGAAAAAATGTAATTGTTTTATTTCCTTCAATAATTGTGTTTCAACGGCAATTACTTATTTCGAACACTTTCTAAATTACGTAAGTTATTAACATACGTAGCGTAATTAAAATTTTCTTCTACTTAAAAGAGAGAGAGAGAAAGAAACAATTTAAACAAAGGATAAAAATTCTCCCTTTTAGATGTGCATATGATAAGGCATCTAGAGGTGCAGACTCTAAATAGGGTTAATGTTATCAGCATTACACCTCGACCACAGATAGGTGAAATAAATGAAATGCTAAAATTATCCAACAGTAGTAATAACTGAGTAGTGACGTCAGTCTTATTTGTTTGTTTGATAAAGTATCTAACATGCCATTTCAACAGTCCACTTCCTTATAATGAATACGAAATTCACTAGCCTTTTACGCTGTCTGGAAAATCTTATTAAAACTACTTTTATTCAGGAGTAAATGTATGTCTTCAGATTGATAATACAGGTATACACAGGGACACCGGTTAGCATAGAGAGCACGAACTCTTCCACCTCTTAATGCACCGCTGTACAAAACTCTTTGAAAACTGCTTCAGTGCGTTAACACTTCATTGTTTTGGTTAACAGTGTGCCTATATAAGTTAAAGCTCTTATAATAACGTAAATACGTCTAATAATCATCATTTTAGTTCCTAGATGTTTTAAAAACCAACAATTGTCAAAGTTCAGCTTAAAAAAAAAAAACTAGTAAAGATACAATTTAGGCCTTCGCTGTTAGCATTTTTATGTGAGGGAAGGAAGCGAAACCAATATTGCGTGACTTTTATCAGAAACATCAACTAGTATACAGTCTAAAAATACTAATACGAGAGAAACTAAAGCATGGACAATGAATTTTAAAAGTTGTGCGCAGAAAATTAGCTTTACTAAATAGTAAATATCTTAAGAATACACTCAATTTCTTTTAGAATAGATTTCAGTTTGCGGATTTGTATTTATAGAGCCTTTTATGCTATCATTACTGGTAAAAAAAATCATTCTTCTTCCTAAATGTAACAAAGTCTATTTTTGCAGGAATGAAAATCGTGTATATTGGATGCACAATAATTAACTACTATGATATGATTATGTAAAAAATGAAATTCAGAAGTTACTGTCTATCGATATGCAGAAAAGTAAGACAAATATTTAGAAACTTTTAGGAATGAAATTTTGAACAATTATAATTCTGAAAGTGAAGCTAAATATGCTAGGGAAAATCTCTGAAATTACCGTAGTCATAGAGACCTCGCAGGTCTTGCTGAGTGGAGCTAAGTCCACACAATTCACTATTTATAAACAAGGATCAATCATTTGTTAAGTGGGATGGACAAAAAATATGTGCTCCATTAGTTGCGCAATCTCAAGGAATGACAGGAAAATGCATTTTCAATGTATTCATTCAAAGACCATAATAACCAATATGAGTTGCAGAAATCGTATTGCACTTGAGTTTCCATGTCATACGAGTCTACACGACTCGCATAATATCCACGTTGACTGGAATATAACACAAAATGCATTTCACAGAACCATAGCAACGTCTCTTATCTAGCACGCAAAATTGTGATTTTGAACTGAATAGCGTCTCTGTAAATGGCAAGTATGGTCTCTGAACAGGTTGTTCAGCAATAAGTGTAAGCAAAATGAGGCGAAGGTTATGAATATTCTGTCTGGGTCACCTTCGCAAAAACAAGTAGGGCATAAAGCAATCTTCTGCTAAAGGAGACGTTTTTGTATATGCACAACTTGGAAGATTTTATGAAACAAAGATCATATTTGATTATTAACTAATAATATGTATACAGAACACATTCTTCTGCTACTTATTTATTCAGTTTTTGTCTGTCCTGGGGCTGTAATGGTAACCATACCTGCCTTCTAAACCCAAGATCGCGGGCTCAATCCCAGCTAGGATCGATGGATTTTTCGGGTGTAAAAATCCTAAGTATGGGGCTTCCTTCGGAAGGGAAGTAAAGCCGTGAGTCCCGTGTCGTAGATTTACGGCATGTATAAAAACCTGAAGCCTGAAACAAGAGGCCTCTGAGCAAAATTTGTAGGCCGTTTCACTCTCTGATTTGAATGGAACGCATATGACCTGAGATGTTAAAGAGCGTCCGTAAATAAACCAAATCAAAAAATCAACTTACTCAACTTTAAAGTATTTACCCCCACTGTTTAGACACGGTTCCAATAGCAAATTCTCTATACCCATCATAAAGAAATTTGTTAGCTACCTGCTCTCCATAAAGGTTCAAAATCTGACGAAGGCATACTCGTCTAGTTGCATTGTTTTCATGCACGATAACGCAAAGCTTCAAGTAGCGCATACAATGGCAAATATCCTGAAACGTTTCTGTTGGATGGTTTTTGACTACCCTCTATACATGTCGGATCTTTTACCGCTTAATTAAACTGCTGAAAAGAATTTTACAGTGACTTCGTTTTACCTGTGATAAGAGCCGTGTCGTGATTCATGGAGTCATGGCGATCATGAGAGGCTATGGTAGTAACCAACGAGCGTCTTTGCTGCTGGAAATGCTGCCTAAACAGTGAGGATAATACTTTTACAGTGAATAACTTAATAAGGGATAACTGTATTCACCACCGTCTATTTGAACTTGTGAAATGCTCCCTCAGCCTGGCGAGAGTGTAGCCCAATTCCGAGGTTAATTTATTCTATTAATTATAAAATAAATTCTGTTCATACAAATTAGTCAACGATATTTTCAATTGAACGACGCATATAACAATAATAGGGTCATCATGAATGGTTTGTGGAGAACAGAAAATGTTCATTGTTTGTTAACATAGGCAAACAGCAATATAAAGTAAAAGAGTATGTCTAAAGATATTAATATGTTAACATTTTTTGCAGTTATTAAGACAGTTACACCTGACTTTCTTTATATAATCCAGAGATTATTTTCAATATTACTCTTGTTTTGTAACACAAATTGGTACACTTATTGTAAATGCAGTGTTTTATGAGCTTGAGCTGGAAGATATGTGTTGCTGAAGCTCCGAAACATGCAGCATCCTCTAAGGGGGAAGTAGCAAGATGGCACAGTGTAAATAAATTACAGAAGAAAACATACGAATGAGAGAGAAAGGGAGTGAATCTATGCAAAGAAAAAAAAAAGTCATGGGTGTCTGACCGTAAAGATACTAATAGCACGGTACTGAGCAGACAAAATATTTTGGTACACAAAGTAATAGCATGCAATATCAAAATAATAAAAATATAGTGTTAGTGATACATTTAAGTACACCTACAGACTATCAGTAAATGTAGATAACAATGAGACTGTTCAAAAAAACAGAGTGGCTGATAACAATAAACCTCTTTGGACAAATAGGAAAACGACTTATTTCAATTCTCCGTCAGTGATTCCCCCACCCATGGACCAATTTCTAGCTGTGTTGATGAAAGAACCTCATTATAAATTAAACCTTGAACTTGTAAAGCTATGGAACAGAACAGCGATAAAGAACTTCTGTAAATGTCACATTAGCATACCTACTGGTAATGTATTTAAAAAGCAAGTAGGCATGTTTCAACTTGTTTAATAAAAGAGTAAAGTGCTAGTGACCATTTTTCTGGCAGAAACGAGTGTGGATAAATGTTTTTAACAATAAAAGAAAAAACAAAATTTGAGCTGTTATGTTCGTTAGTTGTCTAAGAATGGAATCATATAGTAAACGCATGTGGTTTGGGCTAAGGCTGAAAGCTATTCCTTATTAAAGATACAATGCTTAAGTATTGAAAACAGATGTTATGTTAAAATCGGTATGCATAGTGCACCTGAAAATGGGAATGAGGAAGGGATGCACCGCTAAACTCACTTTATCATACCTACATATCAATAATATTTTAAAACGTTCTGAATGCTCTAGTTGCAAAGGACACAGAGTATTATCATCGCAAATAGCCTCAAACATTAGACAAGAGCAATCATGGACCTTCTTCTTCTTCTTCTTCTTCTTCTTCTTCTTCTTCTTCTTCTTCTTCTTCTTCTTCTTCTTCTTCTTCGAGTGGTGTTTAACGCCCGTTTTTACTAACCACAGGCGGTGAACACTGATGATACATGAAATGAAATGATTATATAGGGAAAGGATTTTTTAAGGAAGGAAAAGTTCCAGACCTAAGTTTAGGGTACCTCCCCGGCATTTGCCACTTATGAGGACTGAGGAAAACCTGGAAAAAAACCCAGTCAGGGAGGACGGTCCTGGCGGGATTCGAACCACAGACCTCACACTCACGAGTCCGCGCCTTAACGACCTCGGCCACCCGTGGCGGTAATCATGGATCTGAATGAATGCTGTAGGCACAGAATATTGAACGTGAATTCTAATGAATGCCTAGATAAAATGTCTATTAGAGGAAAAGTAAATCGATATGGTGAGTGTTTCTTAGCCGGTGAGAAGCTATAATTGAGATGCAAATGTTAGAGCTAGTTTTCATCCTAGAATAACTTTCCAATATTTATACATGGCCCATTTTAAATGCTTAGATTTATTTGAAATAAAAGTTTTAAAGGAATCAGCATCTTTTACAACTGGACACTGGGAAACCAAATAAATGGATCTCTGCCACAGAAAAGTGTGTTCACATAATACTAATAATGGAAGGCTTTGACATCAGTTATTTGGATTATTCTCTGAAACCTATTTTGTTGGAATAATCAGGATTAAGAGAAATATTAAAAAAATTGTTAATTTCCCAAGCATAATGCTATAAATCCTTAGGATTATGAAGGAAATAATGATATTTAAATCTGGACTTCATCAGCACTTGAAGCTACTTATCTTTTCAGGATGAGAAGCTGTGCAGAAAATTTCTTCAAATAACTATTTTATTAGCAAGATTCTAAAATTCATATAATATTAAGAAAAATCAAAATGAACATTTATAAAACTGTAATGGTATTACATGTTGTATGCATGTAGTACTTGGAAAATTAATGAAACATTCCAAACATCAAAAATGCAAATGAACTTTTATGAAAAACTGTAGAATACTGTTATCATAACATTAATGGAAAGAAATTAACAGGCATAGTATAAAACCCATTCTAAAAATGAAATTCAACATTTGCGACACAACTAATGCAGAAAGACAGACTAGTACATTTTTAGCAAAATGCTGATTATAAAAGAAATATGGATGATCCCTTTAAAGTCTTCTAAACATTTATCAAAATCAGAATAGGCCAAAGATCTTTTTTTGAATTATGATGATGATTATTGTGATGATGATGATGATGATGATGATGATGATGATGATGATGATGATGATGATGAGAATGACATTTGTAAGTTTTAGACCACTTAGAGTGTCAGTAAAATTGTTTGTTTTGTGTTATAAAGCTGATGCTTACAGCCATTTAGACAGAAATCATTTTAATATACGGTTTAATTTTTAGTGTCATTAAAAGCAATTATTTATAAAATTATTACTTTTATAGTATTTGACACCCTTTTTACTGCTTAGGCATTACAGATGGTGGACACTTATGATATATGAATGAAATGATAATTTGGGAAAAGTTTTTTTAAGAAGGAAACATTCCAGGCCTAAGTTTAGGGTATGTCTTGGCATATGAGGATGAGGACTGAGGAAAACCTGGAAAAGAATCATTCATGGAAGATGATCATGGCAGTTATAAAGCTATGAAAACATTAAAGTCATAAGTTGGCATATACATTAACATAGCATTATTGATTAACAGAGCAATTTTACAAAGTTTTAAATGTGCATGTCCAATGCTATGCAAATTACTTGTGATCTTTTCTCTTAATATCCTTCTTTTTTAAAGTCTGAAATAGAAACAAATAATTTGACATAGATTATAGATGATTTATTTAATGAGCATACTGTAAATAAGTATGTCTATAATTTAAAAACATTACAAAATGCATCACTTTATTTTTCACGATCAATTTTACTTCAGTTAGGTACAGAAATGAAAGAAATGAAAAAAGAAAATTATGGGAAACTGCAATCAAGTACACAATGTAATGACATTCAAAATATATGTGAACCAACTTCATATCTTGATGACTATTCAACATTTTTATGTGAAACAAATTGCATAACTTTCCCATGTCTGAGACAAAAAAATGTAAACAACTATAAAAGTTAATTACTTATTCAAAATCAAGGTAATATTTCTGTAAGTTATTATAAAGTGTTTGCTGAAAATACTAACTAATGCCCTCAGAAATTGCATGAGCCAAGATTCTAAAATTTAACCGTAAAGGAGAAAGGAAAATAAAGAGAAAAAGAAAGAAGATGAATCTAATAGTTGACTAACATAATATATGAGTAACCTTTTTTGGTGTACACTTAAGATATTCCATTATGTAGTACTTCGGCGATATATATACTAATTTTAAAAATGTACTTTTGACAATTCTGAATACATATTTTTGCATTCAACTTTTATGTGATTACTGAAAGTATAAAAATATAATTATAACTTCTGTATAAAAATATAATATATCATAATGAACCTGATAATTTAAGTTTTAAGGAAAGTATTGTCACGACTAAAGTTGTGACTTAGGGGGTAGCTACTTAGGAGGGTGATGGTAGAGACAAAACCCAACGTGCCATGCTAACTCAATTTATTATAAAGGAAACAAAGTCCCCAATCTGGATTGTGATACAAGTGATAGCCCTGACAGGCCCTTACCTTTTAAGAATCTGCTGTAATGCTGAGGGTGTAGCCAGCAGGTCACTCTCCAAAGACGACAGGCAGAAGATGAAGACCAGAGGCAGACAAAGACCAAAGAGAGAGAGAGAGACGGAGTTGTAGTTCTGGTTCCCCTTATATCATTTTACGATTGCCTAGGGGGGTCTCTGCATTGTGACGTAAACTATACCAAATATGAGTTCCACTGGCTTAGATTTGAATTATATCAAGTGTATGACCTTTCCAACACTGAGTGACAGATCCAAGCTCAGCATGTTTTGCTTGTTACCAGACAGAGGTTAATGTCACTATAAAATACCATGTAAACAGCCTCTGACATGATTGACCGTTACACTGAAATTCCTAAAGTGATCACATTAAAGAAAGATATGAAATATAAAACCAAAGGAATTTAGCATTCAAAAATGTTAATTTGCTACACCCCTCAGCAGTACATGCGACAGTATATAACACATTTTGGCTCATAACACTAAAATTAATGTAACATAATTTATCCTCATAGCATACTTAGTATACATATGCTCATTATTGTGATGAAAGTAGCATGTATTTGCCTGCCAACTGCACTTAAATTTGATTGGAGAAAGTTCTCAAGGTGATGTTTTTCCCAGAGTTTTCCTGCACTCTGAACAGGGAAATGTAAGATAACAATAGACACTCAGAAATTCCAGGCCCATTTGCACTTCCATCTACCCATTTGACCTGATTCCAAAGATACACAGCACCTGCTTCCATGCTAACACAGATAAGATGCCTTATTCAGCTTGGAAAGAATATTTTTAAAAAGTTTATTTGAACTCGTAAATTCTCCAAATGCTACCAATAGTGCTCATTTAAATAAGGTTCCTCATAATCAATTTGCCACCTTAATATTCCCTGAAACATAGTAAAAATATTTGCTAAGAGAACACAAATAAGACAATTTTATGAAAAACTCACGATTTGCTGTTTCATTCATTAATGAAAAATATATACATTCTTAAGGTTAAGAAATGGATCACAATTGAGAAGTTTTTTTTTAAAAGTTGATAATATGAAAAGATAGCTTTGAGGGGATACATTTTTAAATAGCATAATTAAGTACCAAACACTGTGAACACAAAAAATCATTTTTAATAGTTAAATCCCATTTTAACTACTGGTGGTGGACACTGATGATACATGATATGAAATGAACTTGGAAAGGATTCTTTTTTAAGGAAGAAAGCATTTCAGGTCTAAGGTTTCCAGTACCTCCCTAAGCATTTGCCATTTATGAGGACTGAGGAAAATCTGGATAAAACCTCAATCAGGGAGGATAGTCCTGATAGAAATCTAACCCAACATTTCTTGCTCATGAGTTCCTGCCTAACAATCTGGCCAGTCACAAAAGGTTCATATTTATAATGTTCTTTTAATCATTATTTGTTTGTATGTTTGATATTTACAAATTTGCATTTCTAATGTGAGAATGCAAGGCTAAAATTTCTTGGCTATTTTCAAAGCTCAATAAATTCGAAAAGGAAAGCTAGAATGTTTGTGCATTTTTACATTCAAAGGACCTTTTTTCATTTTTATTCTTTTTGTTTTTAACAAATTATTTCTAAGGAAGGCATATTTATTGTTATCATTGCTTATGGATAAAATTTAAGTAATTTTATCACTGTTAAATAAAAGTTTGATGCAAATGAGTACAAAATAATACAAAGTATAGTTCTTTATCAAAATATAATATAAAATACAAAAATGAAAATCTATTGGGGATCTTGAATAATATCAATTAAAATTCTTTGTCTGCTTGTGATATTTCATAATATTTAAAGATTTTAAAACATCCCTTTCTTATACCTACTGAACATGTTCTTCTTTGGCAAAATAGCTGCTTTCCTTATTTCCTGGTTCTTCAATAACTCAACCTTGACACGACTTCTAATATATGTGTCTGCTACTCACAAAAATGCTTAATTTTTGTTATTTCATGGATCATCGCTAATTGCATAGTTGCCTTGAAAGACATTCTAGAACATTAGATCTTTTGTGTGCTGAATTTTAGATCTTTTACTTTACAATCTTTATTTAGTGCTTTGACAGTGCCATATTTTTCTAGTACTTCATAGTATTCAAATGGAGACAGAATTTCTTCCTTTTTTCCATAGGCCTTTTTCTACTCTTGTGAAGACTCTCTCAATGTGAAAAGTGATGGAATGGTACTTTAATTTTATGTTTTTTTCTAAAAAAACTCAATTGTATCATCATAACAGAATTTTATTCTGACCTGTGCAGGAATCAAAAAATAAATTAATTGTAGCCGGGCCATTTATTCACTGGGGTGTCTTGAGGTTTTAAAATATCCATTACACTAGAAGCAACATAATTGCATCCTTTAAGTCTTTCCTTTCCAGCCAAATGTAAAAAACAACATTTTCCTTTGTCTGAACTTATGAATAAACCATAATTCACAAACTGTATAACAGGCTTATTCTAAATAGAATGATTCACTCATGGAGAGTTTTGGTGTGGGTTGGTTCAAGCAAACTTTTATCAAATATGGATTTTCCTCCATTAATACATAAAATATTTGTGCAAAAACTTGTGCAACCTATGTTTTGCTCTCAATTTTTTCTCCAAGTCTTGTTCCTTATTGATTTTCAAGAGATCAGTCTTAGAGATTGATCACATTTCTGTACGAGATATGATCATCTCAACTGCTCTGCATGTTTTCTTTCTAAGACATATGTATTCACTGGTATATCTGAAAGTCATGTGGATATGCAATAGTTGTCCTTTTTCTTCTTCTGGCTTGGCTTCATAGATGCTTTTACCCTTGATTTGAACTTCCTACCACTGACACAATGAATTACAGGTATGCCTTTTTCAAATAACTTGTAAAAATCTAAACTAATTTCATTTCTAAGAAACTCATGTACATATCTACCAAGAATGGTGAGAGTCGGTTTTCCATTGCTAAACCCTTCTTTTGGGAATAAATATTGCCTCTGAATGTGAAGTGGTTTGATTAATGCAAATTTGATGAGATTCAGATATTGAGGTTCAGGCATTTATGAAATAAGTTGCAAAGACTGCAATATGAAATACATAGGCAAAAAAAAAAAAAAATCATATGGCTAAAGGAATCTATGAGAAATTTAAAATATAAACACATGGAAAAATCAGCAATATCAGACCATTTCTGGCAAAAAAAGCCACAAATTCCAAAAAGAACCAAAACTGTTAAAATGAACCCATAGAATTAACAGTGTGGGAAAATATATTCATAAACAAAAACAAGGTAAACTTAACTAAAAATGTTAATTGGAACATTCACACTGAAGCCAATCATATAATTGAAATCATTTTATGATATAGTCGAACTACACACTCTTATGCTTCACTTACTTGTCACTATTGTAGACCGGTTTCGAGAACAGTTGTTCTCATCATCAGTTCAAATCTCCGACTGCTGGATAATTCGTTGTGTTGTGGGTATTCTGCTCTGGAGGAGGTGTGATGAACTTAAAGTTTATATTTTCTTCGCCGGAAGTGTCAAAGTTCATTAAACTGTCTCTGTATTTGTAAATGTATATTTTCTCCCATGTTGCTAATTCTGTAGGTCCTTGCACTGATTTTAATAATTTTGCTTTATTCACTATATCGTGGTTTTCTGTCCAAAAATGAAATGCCACTGCTGATTTCTCAATTTGCTTGTATTTTATGTTCCTGAAATGTTCTTTTAACCTTGTGCCTATGTTTCTCTTTGTTTTTCCTATGTATATTTTCCCACATTCTTCACAACTTATTTTGTAAATGCCTGGTTTTTTCTCCTGTGGAATACTGTCATTAACATTGTCTGTGAGAAGATGTTTAACATTAAACTTGTTAATCGGTGCCAACCTGATATTAAAATATTTCAGAAAATTCTAAAAGATTTTAATATCAGGTTGGCACCGATTAACAAGTTTAATGTTAAACATCTTCTCACAGACAATGTTAATGACAGTATTCCACAGGAGAAAAAACCAGGCATTTACAAAATAAGTTGTGAAGAATGTGGGAAAATATACATAGGAAAAACAAAGAGAAACATAGGCACAAGGTTAAAAGAACATTTCAGGAACATAAAATACAAGCAAATTGAGAAATCAGCAGTGGCATTTCATTTTTGGACAGAAAACCACGATATAGTGAATAAAGCAAAATTATTAAAATCAGTGCAAGGACCTACAGAATTAGCAACATGGGAGAAAATATACATTTACAAATACAGAGACAGTTTAATGAACTTTGACACTTCCGGCGAAGAAAATATAAACTTTAAGTTCATCACACCTCCTCCAGAGCAGAATACCCACAACACAACGAATTATCCAGCAGTCGGAGATTTGAACTGATGATGAGAACAACTGTTCTCGAAACCGGTCTACAATAGTGACAAGTAAGTGAAGCATAAGAATAAGAGTGTGTAGTTCGACTATATCATAAAATGATTTCAAGGTAAACTTGGTTAATTTTGATCTTCCAAACAACAGTAATCTCATCATTAAGTTTGTAAAATCCCCAGAGCAGCATCATAATACCATACTGGGAAGCTGACAGTGGAACCATGCCATGGATGATGATTTTTCCTGTTACATGTCCAAGTAAGTGGAAAAATTTAGTGGAATTTGAGTGATTTTCTCATAAATAACTTACTATATTATATTATATTATATTCCACTGTAAAAATGTTCGCTGTTTTAAACTATTTGTAATACACATTTTTCTGCCATTCTAATTCAGTTAAAGGGCATTATAATACACCTTAAATTGAATCTAATGTAATGGATAAATATCGATGTATCACAAATATGGAGTTTTTAAAGGGAATAAATTAGCTGTGTTAGAATTTAGGAAATATTTATTAGCAGAAGATAATAAAGTGAATAATCAGAACAATTCAAATGCTACCAATTCTGAAAACAATGCATGTCTTCTTTCTCATTATTGTCTCATCTTGTAAGAATAAATGCAGATTCATATAAAAGTAAATAAATAAAGCTATTCTTAATGAAAGTAATAGTTTCCAATATTATTCTTGTTTTTTTTTTTATTATTTCATCATTGAATGTATCACAAATACAATTTAAAACATGCATGCTATTCTTTTTAAGTAGTATTATTAAGTATCATGATAAGAAAACCAAAATTAAAACTCAATAATTAGAGAAGTTATGAAAGTTGTAAAGAATATCATTGAAGTAATTGAAGAGAAAAAATTTAAATGATTTGGATAATAATATTTGATTGGATTTATAACATTGGAAATTTAATAACCTTTTTATATTTCATGTTTCGAATGAGCTTGCATTCATCCTCAGCTACTTTCTCCAACTGTTGTCATTTTGAGCTGTTTCCATTTTCTGGTTGTCTGATGAACTTCCTGATTAGGTTATCCTCAGTGGGATTTCAAAATTCTTTGCATGATGTTCATTTTTTACTATAAAAATTGTTTTTTAAATGGTTAATTCTGTGTGGTTTCTTGCTGCTTTTAATAATTTTGCTTTTGTATCTATTTCATGATTTCTTGACCAAAAGTGTGCAGTTACTGCAAAATTTTAATTTCTTTGTATTTGATGTTTCTGAAGTGTTCTTTTGTCCTTATGACTAACATTTTGTTTTGTCTGACTGATATATATTTTATTACATGTTATTTGATATATTCTTGGCCTATACATTGTTTCATTTGATCTTTTTGTGATGTTTTAAATAATTTACTTAGACTAAATTTGTTCTGGAGAAGTAGGACAATGTTGTATTGCTTGAATACTTTTCTGTCTTCCACAGGAATATGAATTTTTTAATAACTTGTTTTCTTTGTCTTTCTCTTTTCCAACTTGCTTGTGTCTTTTATGAGTTTCTGTCTTTGATATTTATTTATTAGTTTATGTATTAACTATTTTTTGAAATCATTGTTTATTGCAGTCATGATGATATGTTGTTATTCTTTTTGGTGCTCCTCTTGTTCAGAGGTATGTTGACCTGTCTGTATGTCAGGATATGGAAAACTGAATGTTGGTGTTGTCTAGGATTGGAGATGTCACTTTTAATGTAATTTTCTGTTTATGTTGGTTTTCTGTAAATTACAAACTCTAGTCTATTACCTTTTCTAATAATTTTTAAGTCAAGGAATGGTAAGAGTAGTCTGCAGTTTGTACCCCTACAGTGAAATGTAATGATTTTACCAGTAAATTTAGTAGCTTGACAGCATCTTTTATATGTTTCCTGTTTATTATACAGAAATCCACACATTGGTACCATAATTTGAACATTCATGGGAACTATTTTCTCATATGCAACTCAATATGACTTATAAACAAGTCTGCCATAAAGAGGAAAGTGGATTACCCATGTCATCTGTGGATAATTTGCAATTTGCAATTTTGTTTATTAAGTCTGTGGATTTTTTATTGCAAAACTATCTAATTTTGAGAAAGTTCTGTATTTTTCTTATAACCATGAGCTAATGTATATATTAGGCTGCATTTTGTTACCAGATTTGGGAGACCATTTGTCCTTGGCAAAGTAGAACTACTCAATTTGATTTTCTGTGTTGAATTTGTTAGAATGATTTTAGCTTCCTTACTCATGCTGTTGAAGTCCCTGATATATTCTTTAAGTGGATATGCAAATTATTCTGCTTGGGGTAAGCTAATCAATCTTTCTGTGTAATTTTATTTTTATAAAAATTACTATTTTGTTACCTTTATCATCTTTATGTAAACAACCATTTTTCTTTTTAATGAGGTTATTATATGTGTGTATGGGTTGTTTCTTTTCTTATGATTAGCTTTTGTATTATCTAGAATTTTTCTTGATCATGATTTTATCCGCTTCATCTAAATCTGTACCTACCACTATATCTATATCATCAACATAATCTGTATTTTCGAAGAAATTTATGCAGGTAGTTAGGCCTTTGTTTAATAGATTTATTTCTTATTCTATAAAAGTTTGGTTAGAAAGGTTTATTGCTTATCATCAATGGTTTTAGGTGACAGATTACATTATTCCACATTGGGAAATTTTGGTATTCATTTTTTGCTATTAATGTAAATTTCGTAATTTCATTTTTAGCTTATATGTTTTTTTTTTTTTTTTTTTCATTTTGAAATTAAGGTGATTGAAAAATTTGTTCTCCAGTTTTCCCCAAGTGACAGCATACAAGTTACAGTTTTTTGGTTAATTTTAAATGTAATTCGTTATCCAGGGCTTCTGCAGAATATTTTTGAGGGAGGGGCAATATATTTTATCAATCAAACAACCTAGTTTTTAAAATTGATATAACAAAAAAAATATAGGTTAATCAGTTATGTTCAGCGTAAAAGTTTTATTTTAAAATATCAGTGTTTTGCTATTAAATGAAAATATATGATTTTAAAGACGTTAATGGCTGCCCCTCTGTGCCCAACCCTCCTTGTGGATGCCCTTGTCCATTATGTTTAGGTCCAACCCACTTAATGATTTGTATTTAGCACTCTTTTCCATTATTATGGCCATCTTTTCTGTTGCTTTTTGTTGTAGTTTGTTGTTCGTGTATTTTACTATTTTTCTAGAACAAAAAATCTGGTGTTACTTTGTAACTTAGGCATAAATTTAGGAATTTTACATCTGCTGAAATTAACCTGTTTTTCATATATATAATTACAAGTTACCAGGAAATATTAATTGTCACATTTGACATGAGCATACAGTAGATTCACTTGGAAGAAATCATTTGCCACAGATTTGTATAATTTAATAAATATGGAATATGTAACGTAACAATTAAATTAAGTGTACTTACTGCTTGTTGGGCAGAGGAACAATATATTCATAAAATATACTGTTGAGGGCTCCAATGGCTTAAAAACACTCAAATATAGCATTAAAGCATAAACATAAGACTCCACACAGCTAACTATAAAATGATCATTGGTATAGAGAATATGGAGGAGATGCATATGTTTATGATGTACATACACATTTATGACCTTGTAGTGATATGTGACAATTCAAGTTTTATATTGAATTAAACACTGTTACTGAATATCTGGAAAATGTTCATTACCAGTACATTTATATAAATTTATGAATGTGTCCCAATTACTAAGGGATATAGACTCTTAGCACAATATCCTTATCATATGTTCATAAATTTTATCATTCTTTTGCAATACATATTTTCTATAATAATGCTTTAACATTCCCCTAGTAGCATGAATAAGACATTTGATAGTAATGGGGGCTTATATCACCTCACACTTTAATGTTATAAACACCTAAAATTTGCACTGTTTACTCCCCATCTACATTCATTATTGCTGGTCCTAAATATTGCCAAATATGGTACAATTTCTCATATCTGCCTACTATGAGACAAAGCCAGTGCTGAATAATAGATTTTACTGAATAACTGGAAATCCTTTTATGGGTGGTGTAAACACATAGTGCATGAACATTTTTTTCATGTAGAAATTCAGCATTGTTAATGTGGAGTTTTAAAAATGAAATTTTGAAATAGAAACTTAATTTTCAGCACTTAACACTGTACATTCATCTGTTTGTTCATTATAAAAAACATAGTAAGTACTAAAATTGCATATCTGATTACTATGTTAATTGGTAGCCATATGTCATTGAGATCAGGCTAGCCAACGTCACAACTGATTGCAGCTATGAAGACAAAGTTGCAGCATGAGATATTTCTTCCATTAAATACAATTAACACCCTTTTCCAATTTATCCAACAGCTCCAAATTCTGTTTACATATAAGAATATTTCATTTTCCCTTCATGGTTAATTTAGCTATAATACAAAGGTTTGGAGGTATAATATCACCCTTATAACTGTGATACTGTAGAGTGTGACATCATGCCATGTGGGCGTTATCACACTTGCTGCTCTGAAACCATGCTGTGTCTATATGCTGCATCTATGATACTGTTAGAAGACGATAACATTTTCCACCAAAATGATCAAATGGCTAAAACTACATTTTTTATTTTTATTGAAAAGTGTTGTTATTTTGTTATTGCCATTGCCATGTGATTGAAAGTAATTATATTGTATGTTATTGTAATTTTGAAGATCACTGAAGATATTATAGCACTTATTAACCTTAAGTATTCAATTTGTCCAAGCTGGATATCAAACGACTGGCTATTTGATATGCACACACTTTATTACCTGATATGCAATGATGGACAAGAATTAATTGTAGATAAATAACATATAACTACAGATAATTTTCCTGCATGCATTATGTTTCCATCATGAACTGACAAAATAGAGTATTAAAAATATAATTCAAATGCTCACTAAACAACAAAGAAATGATTGTATAAATTAGGTAGAAATCTAATTACTGTGTGATCAGAAAAAAGTACAGTATCTTTTACAAAATTTCAGGTATAAATATACATTTTTAAATTTCCAGTGAGCAAAATGAGCTTAAGTACAATAATTCTGGGTGATTCAGCCAGATGCTGTGGGATATAAAGGATGTGTGTGAAGGATTTTTTTGTTTTATTAATTTATTTATGGACGCTCTTTAACAGCTCAGGTCATCAGCGTCCATTCAACTCAGGGCGTGAAACGGCCGACAAATTTTGCTCAGAGGCCTCTCTTTCAGGCTTGAGGTTCTTTTTCGTGCCGTAAATGTACAACATGGGACCCACGGCTTTACTTCCCTTCCGAAGGAAGCCATACTTAGGATTTTTACGCCCGAAAAAATCCATCGGTCCTGGCCGGGTTCGAACCCGCGATCTTGGGTTTAGGAGGCAAGTATGATGTGTGTGAAGGAAATTATATGTGATCTTAGAAGGTAAATTTTTACTGTAACATATGATTATGAAAAAAAAAGTCATTCAGAGCTTATGCATATTAAAAATCTATATATTAGTCATCTCTCCTGGTGTGAAAGGGAGATGATCATAGGATAAGGGATAACTGGCCAGATAACCTTCATAATTAGAAAATATAATTATGCATTTATTAATCTAATAATAGTGGTTTGTTGGTGTATTGCATACTAATCAACTATAAAAACCTCATGCTTTTCTAAGAATTTATAAAAATAAAATAATATTTTTATATTAATAGACAAAACTAAAACATTTAGAAATAAATTTCAAGAAAAGCACTTTTATAACATTTTTAAGTTTTATTTGTAATCATTATCCTACAAGGCAAACAAGCATCAGTGAATGTACTGCAAGTATTGTGAAGCCACCACTAGCAATGAAAATACAGAATCCAATCCACTTTCTTCTTTGTATTGTCATAGTCTGTTAAACACATTCATTTGTAAGATCTATAAAATAATAATAACTGGACTCATTGTCAATCTAAACTCTCTCCTCAAAGCTTGCCATCAAAGTGGATTGTTTTCCAAATGCAGTTATTGTTGGGCTTTGACCTACTGCTATCCTTAGCAGTTTTCATTTGGACTTTCGATTGTTCTCAGGGGAAGTGTGAAGTTTTAATCTTTTGCTTGTGGTATTTTTTCTAAATGGTAAGGAATGATATAGCCTTCAGAATTGTTATAGGCATGTGTTTAATATTGAGCTCAGAGCATTTGATTATGGTTCAAGATTTTTGGGCTATATGAATTAGAATTTACTGAAATATTTACATTCAGATCTTAAAGTCAATTACCCAGCACCATTTCTGCCTAGAAAAGTAAAGTTTCACCCAAACATATTTAATCTCTTGTGTCCCTATATTAAATTTAAGTTTCAGTCAAAGTTCTTTGGTTAAGTAATAGGCAAGATTATAAACAGCTCTCTTGTTAAAGCTAAGCCATGCCTTCGCATTTTCTTAAATGTTGAATTAGCCTTTCTTCATTTTCCTTGCCCCAATTACCATTTGGTCCCATTGGTCAATTTGTTTCATTGCCAATTTTTATTTATTACAGAATTTTCTTGGAATACCAAAAGTTATAGATCCACTGTAAACAATGATGCTCCATTACTGAGAGGTTCAATGACCTTTTTCAGGTTCTCTTCATTCCCAACCCCATTGGTACTATCTGACTTTCTTTATAGCAGCTTTTAAGGAAAGTGATGAAAAATCTGCATAATCAATCTATATGACACCATGAACTTATACTAGAGATTTGTAGACACCGGAGCAATTAAAATATCAATAGCAAAAATGAAATGGATAGAAAATGAAATCTGAAAGGAAAAGTAAATAATTTATATGAAATAATAAAATACAATCAGATTAATTATGTCTCTGGAATGGTTGGCCATCTCTCCAGAAATGATGGACTATCTTCCATTTCCAAGGGTGAAATGGCCTTACACCTTATGGTGTAATAAAAGCAGATACTTATAACAAGAAATGCAATTGATATCATTGTATGATTCAGTTGAACTACACACTCTAAAAGCTTTGAAATGCAATGAAAAGCAATGTTAGTAAAACAACCAAAGGGCACTCATCTCATACAATAGGTATTCAATTTAAAACTTAAATGTAAAATTGGAACTTAAACACAGTGAAGCCAATCATATTAATGGATATCATTGTATGATTAGTTGAACTACACACTCTTAAAGCTTCACTTACTTTTTATAAATGTATGGAACCGGTTTCGAGAACATTTTGTTCCCATCTTCAGCCATGCTAAGGTTCAACTGTCGGATCATTCGTTGAGCTGTGGGAATGTATATTCTGCTCTGGTGGCGGTGTGATAAACTTGTAGTTTATGTTTTCATCCCCGACAATGTCGAAGTTCATTATGCTGTTTTTGTATTTGTAGATGTAGATTTTCTCCCAGGTTACTAATTCCGTAGGTCCTTGTACTGATTTTAATAATTTTGTTTTATTTATTATGTCGTGATTTTGTGTCCAAAAATGATATGCTACTGCTGATTTCTCTATTTGCTTGTACTTTATGTTCCTGAAATGTTCCTTTAACCGTGTGCCAATGTTTCTCTTTGTTTTCCCTATGTAGATTTTTTCACATTCTGCACAGTTTATTTTGTAAATACCTGATTTTTCTTCTTGTGGAATACTGTCATTAACATTATCTATCAGCAAATTTTGAACATTAAATCTATTGGCACCGATTAATAGATTTAATGTTCAAAATTTGCTGATAGATAATGTTAATGACAGTATTCCACAAGAAGAAAAATCAGGTATTTACAAAATAAACTGTGCAGAATGTGAAAAAATCTACATAGGGAAAACAAAGAGAAACATTGGCACATGGTTAAAGGAACATTTCAGGAACATAAAGTACAAGCAAATAGAGAAATCAGCAGTAGCATATCATTTTTGGACACAAAATCACAACATAATAAATAAAACAAAATTATTAAAATCAGTACAAGGACCTACGGAATTAGCAACCTGGGAGAAAATCTACATCTACAAATACAAAAACAGCATAATGAACTTCGACATTGTCGGGGATGAAAACATAAACTACAAGTTTATCACACCGCCACCAGAGCAGAATATACATTCCCACAGCTCAACGAATGATCCGACAGTTGAACCTTAGCATGGCTGAAGATGGGAACAAAATGTTCTCGAAACCGGTTCCATACATTTATAAAAAGTAAGTGAAGCTTTAAGAGTGTGTAGTTCAACTAATCATACAATGATATCCATTAAGGTATTCAATTGCTTTTTTATAAGAAAGTTAGGGTTCTGCTCACCTTCCCCAAAAGACAAAAAATAACTGAATAGCTAGAACATTAAACAAGTGTTTGACAATGAGCAGTGTATATATTAAAATAATTGGTTTTTTGGATAAAAAGAGTTACAAAACATGAAACCACAGCTGTAGAAATGAAAGCCATTGTCCAATTCTCTTACATCTCACCCTGAATTATCCTCAGTGAAACAGTATCTTTTTATTGAATTTGCTACCACTTCAAGTTAAGAAACGTGAATTCAATGCAGAACTTGAACAGCTTCATCTTGAGAATATAAAAATGATTTAGTACAATCTATCTGATGCACATATATGAAGAATCTACAAACTTTAAAATATTAAGTGGTTGGTCAACAGCTGATGATGTCGGTCCTGGTGGTATAGTGGTAACCATACTTGCCTCCTAAACCCAAAATTGTGGGTTTAATCCCAACCAGGACTCATGGATTTTTTCAGGTGTAAAAATCCTATGTATGGCTTCCTTTGGAAGGGAAGTAAAGCCATAGGTCCCATGTCATACATTTACGGCACAATAAAGAACTTCAAGCCTGAAAAAAGTGGCTTCTGAGCAAAATTTAAATTTGTCTGTCGTTTCATGCCTGATTAGAATGGGATGCTGATGACCTGAAATGTTAAAGAATGTCAATAAATAAACTTGATATATATAGTATTGATGAGGGGTGTGATTACCCCTGAAACATGTCCTAACATTGTATAAGTAAATGGAGTCAATGTGAATATATTTAATAAATTCTAATAGGATATATTACTACTCCATTGTCTATAGCTTCCCAAGTACAATTGAAATAATTAAACTTTAAAATATCTAAAGGGTTTTTTGAGAAGTGTTTAACGCCCATTTTTACTACTGAGGCACCACAGACAGTGGACACTGATGATACATGAAATGAAATGATAAAGGGAAAGTAGTATTTTTTTTTTAAGGAAGGAAGCATTTCAGGCCTAAGTTTAGGGTACCTCCCCAGCATTTGCCATTTATGAGGACTGAGGAAAACCTGAAGAAAACCTCAGTCAGGGAGGATGGCCCTGGTGGGAATTGAACCCCAGACCTCCTGCTCACAAATCCACACTTTAATGACCTTGGCCACCCTTGGAGGTAATTAAAAAAAAGAGTCTGAAGTGAACTAATTACAGTTAAAAATATGACAAAAAATAAAAGACAAAAAGCAAAAGTGATCAGTATATATGCATCACACAAGTTATGATATGAGCTTAAATACAGAAGAAACCAAAGGAAAGATGTAAGAAGCATATATAGCTTTAAGCATATTACAAAGAATAAAATTATGAAGTATTAAAAATGAATTTTTTTTTCATTCACTAAATATACTCTTAAAAGGTCATATAATAAACAAATGCTTTGAGGCATGGAATATTCTGAATCCACCAGATTAAGACTGGGACATATGCAAGATTTTATCTACCAAGATTATTAAGGTACTATTTTTCAGTAGATGTTTACATCTTATATTTATCTTATCTTATTACCCTACTTATTGTGCTAATCTTTCCTGTGTTTGTTCTTATGGGCTTGCTTTCAATGTATATTTTCACACAGCACATATTCTTTTAAAGAGTTCTATTATTTTATGCCAATGTATACCAAACTTATACCAAGCATTTATGTACTGTTTAAATTTTTCAATTAGTAAATTTTCCTCTAATAACTACGCAGTGCTCAGTGAGCACAGAACTAATAGAATTAAAAGAAGTACACAACATGCATAAGAAAAAAGTTTTACAAACTGATATGTCATTTTGCATAATACAAATCTGTCAACATTGCTGTTCTTTTTTTACATAGTTCTGCATTATATCTATTGCAGATCTTACCAAATAAAACACAAATGCAGTTCTGCATCAGACTTATGGCAGTGTTTCTTTCTGCATACCTTATGGTAAAATCTATAAACAGCAAATTGAGTCATGGTGGGTTTTAGTTAAATACTGGCTCTTTCCATTTCATCAATGCCATGGCATCTATGATATAAAAATTTATGCATATGCATGGCTTCTTAGCCTCAAGTTTTTTTTTTTTTTTTGAATGGTGTTTAATGCCTGATTTTACTACTGAGGCACCACAGGTGATGAACACTGATGATACATGAGATGAAGTGATATATTGGGAAAGGATTTTTTTTAAAGGTAGGAAACGTTCCAGAAAGGTATGAAATGTTAGGATGCCTCCCTGACATTTGCCATTTATGAGGACTGAGGAAAACCTGGGAAAAAACCTCAGTCAGGGAAGACGGTCCTGGCAGGATTCGAACCCCAGACCTCTCACTCATGAGTCCATGCCTTAACGACCTCAGCCACCCGTGGTGATTTAGCCTTGAGTTTGCCAGATAGTACCTGGCATTGAGGCGCGTAAGGAATAGTTTCAAGCAGAGTAAAAGTTTGTGTGTTAGTATGTATGTTAATCTTGAGGGGGCATTCTTGGCTATGCATAAAGTCTTCTTTAGGTACATGACTTTAATCTTTTTGAGAAAAGCTAAGTCAGACTTTGTGATCCCATATTATATCTATTTCATAGGTTAGAATTGGTGAGGTCATAATGTATACAAATTTCATTGCTGTCTCAATTGACAATTGGCCTAAAAGGTTTGATGTCATTCATGGCTGTGATTGTTGCTGCAGCTCTTTCTTTTATGTCCCTGGCAAATGTTTTTCACTAAATTGCAGAGTTAGCCTAGGTATTTATAGTTATTTACTTAGGATAATTCTTTATTTCCATGAAGTATTTTATGGGTAGCTGTTACTTTTTAACCCATGAAAGCTCACATGTGAGCATTTTGCAGATGATACAGTTTTATTTTCTGGGTGCTGTTATAATTTTCAGAAAGTAAAAAAACTACATTTATGTTAGATATACTACCTATAAGGGTTTTATTATTTCTTATGAGCATACTATAACAGCAGATATCTTTGAAAAATCAGGAAATGGTACAGCTTTCCTTAATTTTGCTGCAGTGGTAATTTAACAAGCTATCTTCCTCTACTCTACTTATTTTCACACAAGAAAACCATAAGCTAACTGTCTAAGTCTTGGACATCAAGAAAAACTAACACACAAACAAAGTCACTGAACTCTTTTAACTAAATGGAAAATATTCTTGACAGGATAGTGGTAGTAATTATTTGGCTAATGATACACATGAGCTTTTCAAAAGAATAAAAGTTTAAGGATAAAAGAAGGCTTTGAAGGACAATTAACTTTAAAATAAAAAAGAATTTTGCTGTAAGAATGTCCATTTCAATTACAGTAATTTCTGATATCTCCAGAAAAACACTACGTGGTTGGTCAAGCAATGACAGAAATGCTCTCAATAGCACAGGGGTCTTCAGGAGACCTTAATTATGGGCAGACATGGTGATGCATAAACTTCAAACTGAGCCAGTTTATAAGGGAGGAATAAAAAGTTCTTTAAAAAAAAACAACATATAACATAAGAAATCTACAATTTTTAGACTCTAAAATAACCTGTGAGCAAAATGCTCCCATAGCAACCACTTATAAAAATTTTAAATTTGAAAAATTGAAATCAAAAGGTTGATCTAATTCTTATGTGGTAGTAATTGTTAATACAACTTGGCATACATGTTATCTGACATGGTCATGGGAAAATATAAGCACTAAAGGCTATATACAGATCAATTAACATAGCATTTGTAATCTTAAAAGAAGTTAGGAACAGTGAAGTTGTTACATATACAAATGAGTCAGTGTTAGGTGACACTAAAACTTCACTAACTGGTTAATTCTTCAGAACATGTTTCAAGAGTACTCGCTCTCATCTTCAGCTGGGGACTGACTAACTCTAGCAGGTGATATAGTGGCATCTGGTGGTTCCATTAGATAACGGAACAGGAAATCCATTGGTGGAATGTCAAAATTCATAACTCTATATACTACATTAATGTGTTCAGTTGTTTACACTAACTCCACTTACTTATTTAAAACTTTGGACTAGTTTCAGGAGAGGTTCCTCCCATCATCGGCTGTTGTTGACTGAATGCCGTTGTTCGAAATGGGGGATAGATGCCCGTTTTGAACAACGGCATTCAGTCAACAATAGCCGATGATGGGAGGAACCTCTCCTGAAACTAGTCCAAAGTTTTAAATAAGTAAGTGGAGTTAGTGTAAACAACTGAACACATTAATGTAGTATATATTACCACTCCATTGTCTACACCTTCGTAAGTACAATTTTTACTTAATCATAACTCTATGTTTATTTTTTAAAATATAAATCTTTTCCCATATTGCCAATTCCTTGGGATTGGTGGTAGCTTTTAACAGTTTGGCCAATTCATCCACTTGTTTATATATTAAATTTCTGAAGTGTTCTTTGGTCCTTGTCTCCAAATTTCATATTGTTTTGCCTATATATATATATCTGATCACACTTCAAACAATCTATCCGATGCACTCCTGACTTCTTGCTGGGTGGAATAAGGTCCTTTTCGATGCTGTTCAGAAGCTTTCCAATAGTGAATTTATTTTGTGCAGCCAAACATATATCATAATTTTTAAAGATCTTCATGAATGCCCTGTTTGGCCACAGATGATATGTGAATCTTTTAAAAACCACGTCCTTTTTTATCGTGGAGAGAGTTGTGGTGTTTTTAATATCTTTCTGTCTTTCAAAATGTCTGATCTTCTTATCAACTAAAGAGCTGTTGAATCCATTGTTGAGGGCTGTTTTGATGATATAACGGTATTCTGCTGAATACTCTTCTTTGTTGGGTGGGATGTTTACCACTCTATGGACAAGCCTGTTTATAATGGCATGTTGATGTGGTTTAGGGTTGAAACTGTTATTCTTTATGTGATTATCTGTATGTGTAGGTTTCCTATATATGCCGAATGAAATTATGTCATTTCTCCTGTATATTTTTAGGTCCAAAAATGGTAAATAACCATTTTCCTCCATTTCCATAGTGAATTTAATATTTTGGTCCTGCAAATTTAGTAATTTTAGGGCATCTTCTGTTTGTTTTTTGGTACTATTGCCAGTATGTCATCCACATAATGAAACCATGCTATGAAGGTGAAAGGGAATGCCTTTGTGTGTTTCTACAACACTCATGAATAAATTTGTCAGAAATGGAGAAAGGGGGTTACCCATTGCGAAGCCAAAAATTTGTTAGTAAATTTTCCCATTGAATGTAAAAAAGTTTTGGTTTATACACAGTTTTGTGAGATTGGTATAATCCTCAATTTCTTCTGCTGTCAAGTTTATACTTTTTAGCCAATTCTGGAGATTTAGGAGCAGTTTTTTGTAGGAATACTAGTAAACAAAATGCAACATCAAAAGAAGAGAATGAAGTACAGGTTTGTAAAGGTGTTGATTATGATGGTTCTTGCTATATTGTTTGATTTTATTGAGTACTTCATTCTCTTAACAGTAAACCTGTGGTATATATCAAAGCTGATAAAGGGAACAAGATAGTAATCATGGATCAAGATGGTTACATCAAATGTATGCAGAACATTTTGGGCACTCCTGAATATGCAGTGATAAGCCATGATCCATTGAAAGAGTGTATTAAAGCTTTTAACTCCTCCTTGAAACAGATCAAAACATTGTCAGAAAACAAAAAATGGAAAATTAAAACAAATAACCCACATTTGCCCAGGATTTATGGCCTGCCGAAGGTACACAAACCCAGCAAGAGCATGCACCCAATAATCAACAACATCAATTCACCAACATACAATTTAGCCAAGTGGTTGGTAAAAAAATTTACATCTTTAGAACGATTTGAAAGTAGAAGTATTGTGAATTCATATAAACTATTGGACCTATTTAATAATGAGTGGATTTTGCCAAATGATGCCTTGGTCTCTTTTGATTTTAGAGTCACCTAATACTGACTCATTTGTAACACGGCATTTACTTAGGAATTCTGTAATATTGTATACAGGATAATTTAACATACATTTCTTTTATACAAGTCAACACTGCCACTATTATTCTTCAATATAGGTTATTTATTGTACAGTTATATACCAACTATGTATGGGTCTTTAAATATAGAATTTTAAAATGTTATGCACCGTAATGTAGGTTGAAATTACACTTTGAGCTCCATTAGCATATGTCACTATTTTAAAATTTCTAGATTATTATGAGAAGAATAGCTCTAAAGTACCATGTCTGTGAGCATAAATACTCAACCATTTGTGTATTGTATATTCTTTTATAAGTGAAACGAATGAATTTATGATAAATATTAATAATTTCAAATTTTTTTTATCTAAAATATAATTATATTGGTTTGGTTAATCTGAATTCTTAGCAAGATTTAATAATATTAAAAAAAATTAAGAATCATTCAGATTTAATTTTTGGTACAATTCCAAACTCATGGTCATTTTTTGCATAGCATATGAGGAGCATTAATTTACAATAGTGGTGCTTTACGAATGCAGTGCAATCTGTGGGCACATCCATTCGTAGGGTGATGGACTGATGCTTTAACACAGTGGAGACCTATTGTAGGCACAGTGAACCATGTTGCATAATACATAAAATACAAAAAAAAACTACTAGTGTAAATCATTTCCGAACAAGGGGCTCCTATTATAGTTGTGTTATCTTCATGCTCACAATTTGGTTTTGTTTAAAAGGGGTCACTACATACGACTGAATTAACACAATTCAACTTAAATTAGAAGAAAAGAAAAATTACTATTTTCAAAAAGGGACCACTGTATGCCCTATTTCTTGTCACTTTTGATTCTGTACAACATTTCCTCTTACCAGTCTCCTCTAGTGGCTTAGTCAATTCTAAAAGAGTTAGTCTAACTCTAGGATATAGATTTTGTCAGAAATAATGCACATCAATAGCTTTTTCAAGTTTTTATTTAATGGCTTAATTATTTCTATTTAATTTGTTATGTGTTGGTTTTTCCATCAAACATATGGACATAACAACATCAAACAATGCACATAAATTTTATTTTAATTTTTTTAAAAAGCTCTGATTCTACATTCACAATTCTTTTTCCTCTTCAAGGCAAACACATGTTATATACTCATCATCATATTTATCAGTATTTTAATCTACTGCCTCATCAAATATATCTGCATAAAATTTTATAGTCAGTCTAGGAACCCCCAATTATCACCAAATCTCTGATTCAATGCCATTTTTTGTCACATTTAATCTTGCATACCAGTGGCAAAATATGAATATTTTCCAATGAATATTCCCTTTTCAAGAATGATTTGAATGTTTTAGATGCATCATCCACTTTATATGTAGGCTCCATTTTTACAATAACATTTGTCTTTGCTGTCTTTTTTGATTTCTGTAACATTATCCTTTGCATATCCCTCTAGCTTTTTTTTTTACTGAATTAATTAAAGTTTAAAACTTCTGCATGACTCAATCATTACAAGGACAGTTTCTACATTTCTAAAAAAATTCATGATATTCTTTGAGTGTATTTATTTCAGACAGATTTTGAAATTCTTTTTCTATAACTCCAAACATTCTATCTAGGGGAAGAAATAAATGCCTCAAACTGGAAATGCCATTGAAATGCTCCTCATATTAGGAGGTGAGTATGTGAAAAGCCACCATACAAGAGCATGGGCAACATGACAGTTTTGTACACCAAACCCATTGGGAAAAAAATCTCACATTTGATATAAAGATAGCCTATTGTGTCCCTTAAGGGCAAAGGCCTCCTAACAAGTATAGGGAAAGCTCACTTTTTCCTAACGTGATCCGCTATTTGATGTTAGTTGTTTGTATGCTGTTTAAGACACTGACTGATTTGTTCTTTGGTTCCTCCATTTCTCACTGCACTATTTGCTTCTTGAGAGAGTTCCATTTTTCTCTTCCTCTTGCTACTCTTGACCAAGCTGAACCAGCATATTCCTTGAAAAGGTCTGTCCATCTTCTTCTAGAAGGATCAAATTGGAAGTGAATAAGAAAATCAGTAACAACATCTCCAACAAGAAAGCCATTTTCCATGTTCTTATATTGCACAGATTTTATGGCACACATGAGAACTTATAAAGAACTTTAATTTATACTGAGTAAGCATCAATTTATTTTGCATTATTGAATTCTCTAACAAAAATTTGTACTAAAAGAAAGTGCAGCAAAACATTTCTTGGACATACTGGTTTTGTTCCATCACAGCAAATGAACTGAATACATTTTGCACCAAACATGCAACTTGTTATTTTATGTGGAAAGACATTGTTTTAAAGCATAACACTGTAGTACCATGCAAAGCATCACTAAGAGTAAAAAATCACTTTGATGTGAACTTTGTCCTAAGATGAACATACTGTGTTTTGAAAAGATAACTCTTCATATAATCTGAAGCAGCAGTACATTTGGCAGTTTGTTAGCATATTGCTCAGTTCAGGCTTATCTGAAATTTACCCTTTCTCATCATCATGGTATATCAACATCTTGTCCCATGTGATCAACTGCTGAATAATTTTTGTAGTTTATCAGAATAGGAGTTGAGAGAAGAGGATATTTTTATTGTGACCAGCTAGGTAAAAGAGATGTTGCTGAATACCTTCAGCATACCTCTAATGTAAGAGAATTGTCAGAATCAGAGGATGATGAGAGAGATGTGGAGCCTCCAGAGGTGCAGGTAGATATCAATGTTGTTGCAAGCTGAAGTGGCAACTTATGCTTCTGTCTCTAGCCTAGAGGCTATATCAATTAATGAAGAAGACAAGCTTCACATATATCTCATTTTCCTACTGTGAATAAATGAATAAATGATATGAATGCCTGCCATGATGGCACAGTGTCAACTTCAATTACACCAGAAATATGCCTGGAAGATGTGGAGACCAGTGCAAAATTACCATTCTAGACCAAACATTTTGCTTGTACACAGACAAGTTTGGTTGTAAGAGGTGGCCTATGCATTTTTTTCCCTATGTACTGAACCTAGCTGGTATCAATGCATGGATCCTGTACAGAGAGGTCACAGGAGAAAAGATAAACTGCCAAGAGTTTTTTGAAGCAGGCAGAAGAATTCTCCTTTTCTAACTAAAATAACAGGAGCATGAACAGAAACATTATTAGAATATGAAGTCAATACATTGAAAGCTATTGGCCATCATCACCCTCTAAAAGTGCATAGATTTTTATAGCTGAAATCTGACCAAGGAAGTAAAAATGTGGCACAGTGTGGTGTTGTCATAGTAATACCAATAACAAGAAATGTATTAGATGGCAAAACACAGCAGGAAGGGTAATGGGTAAAGCTGAATAATGCAAAAATTTTAAATCATGTAGTGCAGGGAAGTTGTAGGAGGTTGTCTAAGAAGGAATGGTGGCTCAAACATAGTGAGTAAACTATTGAAAATGATTGATGTAAGAGCAATTGCACATACTAAATAGATTCAATAGGGCAACAAATAGTAAAAATGGAATTCCTAATTAATTCATATACACATACTCTACTCTACACATACTCTACTTTACTCTACTTTTACTTAATTAAAACATACTCTAACCTAAATATAACCTAGGATGAATCCTAGAAACTGGAGAACCCAGTACTCTACTGTGGCTTTCTACAGCCTAATGGCCTCTGCTCACCTCCTCTTTGTAAATATACATTGGCTAACTTGTAATGTTAAAATAATATATAATAATTGCCAACTTTGAAAAATAAATGAGGAACCCAGAAAGTGATGCCCTGGTGGGGAAAAATGGAAGACATATACATGAACATATCAATGCAGAATTTTGCTATATTAATAATGCACTAAAGGCTGGGTGCATGGAACCACAGACTCCAAATTGTTCACATCATGCTGTAGTAATGTTTTCATTCATTTTCCTGTTATTTAGGGTCAGTTTTGGTAAGCTTAAAACTTCTAATTGTGCTGCACACCTGTATGAACGTTTCAATGAGGTAAGTTTCTGGAGAATTTCAGAGTCAGTTTCAAAGCTCCCTTTGCACTCTTTGCTTTGCATTTTAGCAATAAAGCATTTAAGAAATTATGTATTTTATTCATACATAAGATGAATCAGATGGATCAATTTTGTAATAAAAATTAAGAGTTCAGCTTAATAAAAACCATGCATTTTAACAACTGAAATAAAATTAAGAGTAAATCAGTCTATGTTGTACATAAACTATGTGTTCTCAAATACAAGTTGGTGCAGGGAAATAGAAAAAATTTGACTTAACTTAAATTGCACAAATAAACACAGGAAACACATATATTGATAGAAGGGCATGTATCTAGTATGCCATTAACTATATTGTGATGTAAAAATGTCACTTGACATTTTTACTTCTTGAAGATGACATCAGAATGTTGTGCTTCTTTTCCGTGTACACATTCTGATAACCTGTTGTACAAACTCTGCAATACTAGGTGTACCATGTCTTGAGGAATGCCAGTGATTTCATCCTCAATCTTCTGTTTTAGTTCAACGATGATTGCAGGCTTTGTGTGTACACATTGATTTTAAGATGTCCACACAGGAAGAAATTGTAAACATTGAGATCAGGGGATCTTGGAGGCCATGGAATGTAACCATTAAGTGAAATGATGTGCCATCCAAACAATTCGTGAATGGCTCCCATTGATTGTTGAGCACAACCTGTAACTTATATGGGTGGAACTTTATTTCATGCAGTATTCTTAGTATACTTCTATGCTCCTTCTGTTACGCTAATGCATGTTGTCAAACAAAGCAGTGAGGTCGCCTCTCAATGGAGCCCAAACAGTTTCAATCTTCTTTGGAGTATGTACCATTTGAACAGCACCTGGAAGCTTCTTTTTCAATGATGAACCTGTTTCTTCAAAATTGCATACCTACATTGCAATTGCATTAATCAATTAATATGTCCATGCGTCCTAGCTGGTAATGCTGTCGAAATACCCTTTGCAAAACAGGCACACTACCATTATGCTTATAAAAGGCTCAAAGCCTTTGCAATAATGTCACATTGGTTCTGAACAAACTGCTATTGAGGCACCACAGGTGGTGGACACTGATGATACCTGAGATGAAGTAATATATTTGGGAAAGGATTTTTAAGGAAGGAAACGTTCCAGGCCTAAGTTTAGGATACCTCTTCAGCATTTCCATTTATGAGGACTGAGGAAAATGTGAAAAAACCTCAATCAGGGAAGGATGGTCCTGGTGGGATTCAAACCCCAGACCTCCCACTCAAGAGCCCGCTCCTTAATGACCTCGACTACCCATGGTAGTTCGAACAACTGCTCGCTCTACAGAGTTGCCAACACTACATTCAAATTTTCCCATTTCCCTGCATCTTTTTGTAAAAAGAATTTCAACATATTTATCATAAATATATTTTACACTAAAATAAAATCTATATACATCAACTGAACATACTGGACCATATATCCAAATATGTGATTAAATAATACATACATGCAATAAAAAAGGAAACCTGGTCAAAATGATTGGGAAATCCTGTACAAGCTGGTGAGAAAAGCTGTTCCTTCTAGTGTTAATCAGAGCACCAAGACATCATTAGTATGTTAACATCTTATCATTTTTCTATTATCTAATAGTTATTTTTCTTCCCTTTGTTATTTCCATTCCCCTCTCATCTCTCCCTAATCTCATCAGGTATATGTATGTTTATTACCCTTAGCTTTCCTATTATATAGGAGCAGCACACTTTTCAATGGGATAATATGCATCCAGGTCTGGACAATACAAACCCTCTTCATGTTGACCTGTTACATTCAGCAATAACATGAACCACTCTAATGTTATAATGTTAGTCCTACAACAGTCTTAAACATATATAAAATGGAACATATTATGAATGACTAAAATATGAATTTCCACAAAAGGCAGCATTAATGTATTCCTTGCAAGAACCTAAAGATTTGCAGGATGTAGATTTTCCTGTATGTTCCTATGGGCATGGGAATAGAATGCTTTAAATGTTAAAGCATTCTAATCAGACTTTACATTTACATCTTCTTTCTCTCTCTGACTCTCTCTCTCTCTCTCTCTCAAAGGTCCTTAAATTCAGGTTGTCAACCAGCATTTTCACGGTAAATTTGTATTTTCTTAGATGATATATAGCAGTCTGTTGCTCATGCTTAATATTTATTGGACATATATTATTTTATAAATTTGATATTTATATGCAGTATTAAGTGTGCATCACATTTAAAAAAAAAACATGTTTTCTTTTAAAGACATGATCATTATTATCATAAATAAAAATTAATTAATTATTTTAGTATCTCATCCACTGTCATTAACATAAAGATGTATTTGAAATAAATTTATCATTACACCTGAACCTGCAGGTTCAAATTTACCTTCAGCAACATTTATTTTGTTCCTACAAGAATAAAATTTCAAATTTGATAGCATATATTTAATCTGTATCCTAGGCACCACAGAGCTACTTCTTATTCTTGTTAATTCCGTTAATAACATATTTTTTTAACCAATCAAGAATGCTCTAGAGCACAGATTATCAGTTATTTGACTTAAAGTAAGCAGGCTTGGATAACAGGCATAATAGTATGGTTACAATAGCATGATCAAGATTGACTAAACAACAGTTTCTATGCTTAATGCCTTGGAAAATAGCATACTCTCAAATGTTGCCAAATTTGTTTAAGACTCACCTTCTTCCTCCAAGCACAATTATTTTTTGACTTTATTACTGAAGAAAACTTTTTTTATATTTCTGTATCCAGTATATCAGCCAAATGTTTAGGCTTTAGAAGAGGTGTTTACTCTAGTTAAAAATAGCACTATTAGGCTACAAATAGTATAAGAGTGGAGTATTATAACAGTATTGTTTAAAAAAGTGAGAATGAAGATAGACTGGGTGATAATGATATGACTGTACTTCCATTTCAGTAAAATATTCCTTTTAATACAAAAATAACTAAAGTCTTTTAAAAGTGTAATTTTTTAAATAGGTGGCACAATTGGATATATCAAAACTCTATACCTTAAATGAACAAATTATGAGGATCAAAGACAATAGCATTCTTCTCTCATTGGAATATAGTGTTATCAACATTTAAACAGTGATGTTCAAAAGTAGTTAATGAAAAATTTAAAGTATTTTGTATGCTTCACTTTTGGAACTAAATGACAGCACACATATTTGCAATATAGTGCAGTTAGTAAATTTTACCAAGAGATTCCATCAATCAACCTTCAGATCAAAGAAAAAGAAAAAATTGTTGTATAGAAATGTTTGAACTTATTCAAATGCTCTAAGGAACAGTGGAAAATGCTGGACTTGCTTACCACCAACTTGTACCTAACAGGTATTGACAGATTATACACTGCTCAAGTAAGATATTATAGTAATGAAATTAAAGAATTTAGTCTCATAATTATGACAGCTTCATACCTATCTACTACATTATGTACCAGTATAATTTATGTCAAAAACTTACAACAAAGCAATATACAGTGCTAATTACCATCAATTGAAAGTATATTTCAGATAGAGTGATCTACTACCATGTACCCTGATGAGAGATGATTAAGCAATGGAAATTTGCTGGTGAGATCATTTCATTTTGGAGCAGCAGATAATACAATATTTGCAGGAAAAAGATTCATGTATTGCTGAACTTTGAAAAGGAAAATTAATAGGCAATCTAGCATTAAACTGTATGCTTGGTCTAGTGGTTAGCAATGCTGACTGCTGGCTGGGAGAGCCTGAGTTTCTGGTACCTACTTAGAAACATTTAATTTTTGGAACAGAATCGACCTAGCCTCACTGTAACAAATAAATGGGTCAGTACCTGATGAAGAGGTAGTGACCCTTGATCAAGAATGCCACTTCACAGCAGCACTGGCACAATGTGGTGTGCTGATCACATGCCCCCTTGCAATACTACACTTTGTCCGTGATGTGCACAATGGAGATGGAGGATACAGTAGTTGTGTGGTAAGTCTTAGTCCTCTGGAGCTATTGGACTTGGGGTTAGTTTGTTAGGGTTAATCTACCATTCAATGCAAATGCAACAGGACATATCAAGCCTTATGAAGGAATACCTATTTTATAAATTTTATGCCCATTTTAATTGAAATGCTTTTATATTGTCATACAATGACAAACAATTTGTCAATGGTTAGTGAGTTTGATTTGTGATTTTGCAAGTTAGAAATGGCATGTCTGAATTTTTAAAAAATATTTGCCACTCTTTTTTGTGAATGCTCCAGATATTTCTACAATATTACAATTGAAACATACTGATTGGCAATGTGATTATGAATTTGGGGGCACATATTGGAAGAAGGAAGATATATGTCTCTGCATGTATGGTATAGAGCTAGAGTTAATAATACAAATAGATTTAATAATACAAATTTACAATAATACAAATTTTAATTGTAATTTTTTTTTTTTTTGAGTTAGCTCTTTTCATTTGTTAACTAATGCATGTTTGTTTCAAGCAGCAATCATGCAATTTGTGATTGTGTACTTCACTGATAAAAATTATTCAAAATTCTGAACTCAGTGAAAAATATCAAGATATCAAGATTAAGATCAAGATTATCTGGAGTTTTGATAGTAGCAAATATAAATGCTCTAATTTAATGATATAGGAAGAAGAAAAGGAAGCTGGGGGGCTTTAAAACCATGCTTCTTAATTAATAGGGATAGAAAAGTTTATATAATTATCATACAGCCAATAACTCAATAAAATCTATATATTGTTAGTAATTTCCTTAAAAGATTTACTGACAGTAGAAAGCCTACTCCATTATATAGACATTCTTGAGCATTTGTAAAATTAATTACATTTAAATGTCCATAAGCATTTGTGTTTTAAATTTAACTGCATTACTGCATTATATGTTTTATAAATTTACATTCATCCTTACTCTGCTGGGAGAAAATGAATTTATTAGCAACACTGCTCATGAATTTTTCCTACCCTAATTTTCAATTGAAATGCTCATATATTACTATCAATTAATGAAAGCACATGTAATGTGTTCCCTATTACAGGGGATTCAAGAGTTTCTGTATTCTGGATGGTATACACCATATATGCAAGGCTAATAATGTTTAAGGCTTTCTATGCAGTTTTGTATATTTTCCTTTAAACTCCATGTTCAAATGAACACAATAGTACACATTCATTAGTTCATCTCACAAAATACCCACATGGGTTGTTGAGGTAGTTGAGGCTTGAACTCATGAACAGGAGGTCTATAGTTAAATTCTGCCATGACAGTTCTCCATAGCTGAGGTTTCATCCAGGTTTTCTTCAGTCCTCATCAATACCAAATGCTGGGGAGGTACCCTAAACTTAGGCCTGGAATGTCTTCTTCCCAAAAGTACCTTCAAAATTAATAATTTAATTTCATTCACCATCAATGTCCATTGCCTTGATGCTGCAGAAGTAAAAATAGGTGTTAAACACTATTCAAAACACAAGAATCATAAAAAGTAAATGAAAATTGAATGCAACCATGTACTATGCCTTCTTTCCTAAGGAATTCAATGCATCTGTTCTCAGAACAATTTCCTCACATTGTAAAATTGTTATTCTCATTCATGAATCACCAGATTTTAGAACTTGCAAATACAAACATCTCCAAGACCAGATACTAAGATAACAGTGTATGATTTTGCGAATTGTTATTTTGTAAAAATATCACCCTTCCAAACTAACAGCAAAGAATGGCCTTATGTACAAGCTGGTTCAAAACTTCCTTGAAAGTCTTTTCCTGTAGAGGCAGTAATTTTTATTTCTTTTCCTTACTTTAATATTGAGATTAGCAATATAGA
Organism: Metallyticus violacea; assembly: GCA_030762175.1. NCBI lineage: Eukaryota > Metazoa > Arthropoda > Insecta > Mantodea > Metallyticidae > Metallyticus > Metallyticus violacea. Next base: position 335,817,179 of record CM060846.1, on the reverse strand, counting down.
GCTCTGTGATCTTGTTTATAAACTTTGTTGGTTGTTGGCACATGTCATGAGGAACAAAGCATTATAAGACATTTATATGTGAATATTCCTTCTTGTCAATATGTTGTCCCAATTAACTGGTCAACAGTTTCTACCAGAGTTGATGGTGATGAAAACAAAAAGAATTATCACCATTATAAAGAAATGGGCTTCATTATATTGGCTGTTATTTAAAATTAAATGTATTTAATTACATGGAACATATTATTTGGAGTACTAATTACTTTTTCTGGCCATTTAAATGCATGCATCTTTTTTCCTTGACTCTACTCATATATATGTAAACATATCATATGAACTCACTTATAATAAACAACTCCCTATATTCCATGTTTATGTGTGCAAATTGCTGATTAAAAGTACAAAGATGAAATGTTGCATACTTTATTAATTTAAGAGCATAGCTGTACAATGAAGTTCATATTATATATGGGATATGACATTATGTAAATATAAATAATTTTAGGCCAATTACATTAACATCCGAGATTGGTAAAATTTACGAAAGAATTCTTCTATCTACAAAGTGCATTAAAGTTATAACACCTCTGATTTTTTTTCTCAGAACTGGAAACAGATAGAAACATGTGGTTTGTTTTAAAATATGCGGGCACTCGTCAATATATGACAGAGATTGCAGCACTGTATAGCACACAACTCTAGCGGCAGCAGTGAGATTGAGGATTGTTTTTGATACTTCAAAATGGTGACGTTGTCATTACAAGAATAGCACAAGAACAAGAACACAATCCTGCATGAAGACCTGAAAATACGAAAAGTGTCCTCCAGATGGGTGGCACAAATGCTGGCGGATGACCATAAGGCTGTGCTCATGGCATGCTGCCAGGCAATGTTGACGATTGATGATGGCATGAATGGGACATTCTTTTCATCGATTATGGCAATGGATGACACATGGTTGCCATTTTTCAATCCTGAAATGAAGTGCCAGTCTGCTCAATGGAAGCACTCAGATTTTCCAGTGGTCAAAACATACTCCTACAGAAGTGTTCGTAGCAGCCATGGAATTATGGCATTGATGTTGTGAAAAATGTGTATGGCTGCAGGGAGATTACAATGAGAAGTGACACAAGTTTCATAGTTTTTGTGTTTATTAGTTAGTGAAAAAGGGGAGGAAAAAAAAAAAGATTGCAGGTGTTATAACTTGAATGCACCTCATAGGTTCCTAGATTTTTTATTAGTAAAAAGGGCCTCTGTAACTTTCAATATGAATTTAGAAAGGGCTTTTAAACCATAACTGCAGTTAGTGTTTATGTTCATTAAGTGTTAAATTTGTTAGAACAGAATAAAAAGATGGATACATTATATTTTGATTTATCTTTTGATAGGTGAGACATTATCTTCTGTTATATAAGTTGGAATCTTATGGGATTAGAGGAATTTCCCACAAAATATGCAAATCTTACCTTATGCATAGAAAAAAAAACTGAAATTTATTCTAAAAAGATGACCTTTTGTCTAAAGTATGGTCTCAATATGGAATAGTAAAATATGGAGTCCCACAGGGTTCTGTCTTGGGCCCATTAATGTTTTTGATATAGGTAAATTATATTGTTCAGTCACTTAGTTCTATGATTACCTCTTATGTAGATGATGATAACACTGTAAATTCTTGGAGTGAGTGTAGTAAGTCTCTAATGGTCATCACCTCTATGAGCTCAGAGCAAATTTTAAATTACTTTAAAAGTAATACTCTTCAATGCAATGTGGACAAAACAAAATTTATGAAATTTGATGTAGTTAAAAGTAATGCCCTAGAGGATTGATGTATGACTGAAAATAAAATCTGTGAGCAGATAGACACATATAAGTTCTTAGGATAAGGATCGATAGTAAATTAATATGGGTAACACATATAGATGTCATATGTAGCAAAATTAGTAAATCAACCTATGTGCTGAGATTTTTTAAAGATATGTTTGGCTCCAGTGAATTAAAATTTATTTATTATGGTATAATTTACCCTCATTTACATTATGGTATTGAGGTTTGGGGGGCTGCAGCAAAAGTGCACATGGATAGACTACTTATATTATAAAAAAATGTATTAGGTTAATTTCTAAATTAGAATATAGATAGTCTTGTAAGGATGCATTTGTAAAGCATGAAATGTTAACTGTCTACTCTCTCTATGTGTATAAGGCTATATTATATAATGAACCAAAGAATTTTATGAAAAATAATAAGATTCATAGATACAATACCAAAAATAGTAAAGACTATCATAGATATGCTTATAATAAACAAATAGTATGCAAGGATGTAAATATAAGGGGTACCCTTTTGTACAATAAATTGCCAGCAGAGATCAAATCTGTAGAAAAATCAAAATTTAAGTATCAGTTGAAGAACTTCCTCATAAATAGAAGTTTATATTCATTGGATGAATTGTAAGTAATATTCATATGTAGTATGACAAATACTGATATTAAAATGATTATTATATTATTATGAATTATAGATAAAATGTGTAATTCTCCTTTAATTCTTGCAAATGCATACAAAAATGTTCTAGGAATAAGTTAGTGTATATTGATTCTCTTAAACCTTGCTATTTTATGCTATACCTTTTCAAAACATACTTTGTTAACTGCAGATTTTGACAATGTCTGAAACTGTTATACATGAACCTATAGACAGCAATAAATTATTATTATTATTATTATTATGTTTCAGTGTGCCAACTTACCAGTATTCCCGTCTTAGTCAGCATGAGGGAGAAGCAGATCTAAGTGAAGTTGTGGACCAGTTAGGACTTACACTTGGTAACTCTTCAAGTGATGATGAGGTAAAAACCTGTCTATTAAATAGCGGATATTAAATATGATTCTGTCAAATAGCCTAAAACACTAAGAAAATTATATAAAAATATTACATTTTCAGAATGTAGTAGATTTGAGAAAAGAAAAGCATCCTTAGAAACATGATTATTTAAATGTGCTGAAATAATGATGTCTTAATCATTTCATAGCACTGCATATTTTCCAAGACTTGAATGTAGGTAAAAATATTTTCCTATTAATTTTATAAATTTGCTGTAGTATCTCTGGTTTCACAGAGTACCTGGTGGCTCTATTTCTTTGATATTCCATTGAGTTGCAATATCTGAACTTTGTGAAGGTACTTAAAAACCACTCTGGGGAATTGCAACATCTATTTGTTAACAGTGATGAGTAAATAACCACATTTATCAAACTTAATAATTAAGTATGCTAGCATTGTTCCATGTAATGCTTGAATATGAGAGGATCCATATTATTTATTATTTATGAGCATTTGACTGATTTTGCTCCTGTACTGTTTTATGGACACTTATTTCCCAATGTTTATCTGATGGACTTGGTCTGGTCTGAAGTAAATGTTCTCAATGACAAAGTCATATTCCTTGCTCTAAGCCAGCTGTTACCAAGGTCCATAATCCATTTGGTTAAAGCATCAGTCAAAAGTTAACTGCAGAGGTAAAAAGTGGAATCTGTTTGAGTCCAGCTGCCTTGATGAAGTTTTATCCAAAGCTTTTTCTCAGCTTGCAGGTCTAACATTAACTGGCTTTAGCATTTCAGGATGACAGGTCTCTTTAGCACAAATATAATTTATTATTCATCATTGCTAAAGGCAATTTTCTGAACATATATACATGTATACATGTATACAACTGGCAAAGAATGCTACTATATAGTTTAAAATATGCTGTTGTCCTCAGGCTAGTATTATAGCATCCAATTAAATATAAACCATGAAAATATAAAAATAAATAAATATCAAGAGCACTAAAACAATTAAAAAATCATTAATTTACAATAGGCATCTTCCTCTTTAAAATTTACTTACAATAGAATAGAGTATTTACTGGCTAAGAAAGCCTCATATATTTGTTCCTAATTGCTCTTGAGCTCAAAAGAATAAGCGAGAAAGAAATAATTTGAACGTAGAGGCAGTGGGAAAAATGTAAACAGGCATCCAAATTGGTCAACTTGTTGTAAAATACCTTGAAAGAAAGCTGTTTGTATTTTGAGATTCAAAGCAAGAAGTATTATACTAATAATCTCTTTACAATGATTCAGAATTGTTCATGATAACTATATTACATGAAGGAAAAAAGTAGTGCAATGGCTTCAAACCACTATCTCAATTAGACATATCCATGGGCATTGAACCATAACCAGCAGGAAAGCAATGGGCACCAGTGTGAGTCCTACTTGACTTATATAATATAACTGAGGTATAAAAAACTTTAATTGTACAATATGAGATAAATAGGACCCACACTGTGCACATTGAAGACTTTGTTCTGCAGGTTGGTGCAATGATCACAGCAATTGCAGAGTGATTGTGGTGGAAATTGCTCAGACTTTAGGTATCTAAATAGGCAGGCTCATTTCAAGATTATTTGGATTATTCAAATTGTTATCACAATGGGTTCCTCATTCTTTGTCACCCAAACAAAAAGGTTTTTAGGCTTCTTCCCTTATTTTGTGGAAGGCAACAATTTCTTAGATTGCATCATTATGGGTGATTAGTGTATCATTTCACCACAGAATCGAAACAGCCTCTTTAGAAAGGAGACACACAAAAGGTTCAAAGTTTCACCATCACTAGGAAAGATTACAGCCATTGTCATCTTCAACTGTGAAGGAATTGTTTGCACCAAGCTTATGCGAACGACACAACCATCAATGTTAATTCTTACTTAATTGAGGTCATTGCACAGAATTGTGAGAAACAAAAGGCATGGGAAGTTAGGGTCACTGATCTCATTCAGAATAATGCAATACCACAAAACTCATGCACAACTCAAACTTTACTTCAGAGCTTTTGATGGGGTTATGAAAATATCCAGATTACAATCCAAAACTTTCACATTGTGATTATTATATGTTCAGCAATAATTGATTATCCACTGATGAAAAGATGCAAACAGTAGTACTACAATGGCTCCATAACCAAGGAGCAGACTTCTATCATCAGGGAATAAAAAAATTAGTGAAATATTCAGACAAGTGTTTATGGAGATTGTGTGATTATGTAAAAAATAGTGTGGTGTGTCGTGTCATACTGTATTATAATGCCTTGATTAATAGAAAATTTTGCTCTGGAATAATCAAATATAATTTATTTTTTGAATTCCCCTCATAAAAAACTGAGTATCAATATAGAGTACTAAATGTAACCATATCTATCCCACTTCTTGCCAGTGGGCTTAGTTTTAATTTCAGTTAAAACAGGCATGTTTAAAATTTTTTCTAGATTTTTCTCACCTTAAAAGGCAAAAGTAGGGCAATTTTAGACACCATAGACTCCAAGATAATTTATACAGGGTGACCAAAAAATGAGACCAAAAATTTATGCAAAATAATTCTTAAAAAAGAAAGTGTTATCCATAGGATTCCATAAACAGAAGGAGCCAGACTTCATAGCACAAGTACAATAATGTGCACATGTTATGTTCATTGTGTATGAAGATCCTGAGTATCTCCAAAATTGATGGTGATCTGGTGATTGTGATTGCTACTGAGTGACCATGTCAATAAGCAAAATGCTCATTTGGAAAAAACCAAATGAATGTGCATAGAGACCATACATTTGGAAAAAGTGAGTGTATGCCAGAGTTCTTCCCATGGCACCATTGGCTAATACTTTATTGAGGATGCAAATAAAAGCAGAATTAATGTCATATCAGAAGTGTAAAAGGAGCAAGTAATTGAACATTTTCAGGAGGATTTGGTAACAATTCGTTTGCTGAACAACCTTGATATGCAACAAACAAGTGATTCAACAAGATGAGGTGACCTACCATACTGACCATGGGAACAGGTGCCTACTCTAACAGCTGTTTCCTAATTAGCTGATTTCTAGACACTCAGATTTTCCATATCCCTTGTAAAATCCTGATTTTTTAATTATGTGATGCATTTTTGTGAGGGCTACTGAGAGAAGAGTACTTCATACTCATTCCTCATAGTCTAGACGAACTTTGTCAAAACATTGAAACAGTTCTGCATAGTGCAATAGGGTAGTAGTAGTAGTGTGATGCTATTGTCACTAGGATGATACACCATGTGGAACATGTTGTATACAATGCTGGAAAACATATAGAGTATATAGTTGTACAACAGGTAATCATTGTGCTCAAAATGTTACTAGAGTGTTTCAGTTACCTTCAGTACTTCAGCTACCCTATACCATTATTTACCCATCCAAAAGACCTCTGATAACATGTGAAACTAAGCTTTAAAACAGTCCATATTGATTCATTGCTTCATAATTTACAGCTAGAACCAGCAACACTTCCTGTAAGTGCAAGCCAGTATCAAGGACCACATACAGGACCTTTCACTGCTCCTGTTTTGGCTTCAGCAGCAACTAATGGAAATGTTGCAGCACTTAGTTCAGCACTTTTGGATGATTCAGATGAGGTAATTTATATTTTTAATACTAAATAATCCCTGGTATAGCAGCCTGTGAAAGTGAGGGCCAAGCCAGCACTCATAATGAAGGACACCACAAAAAGTGTATGTGATTAGCCCAAAAATCCTCAGCAGCCTTCACCATTATATATTTTGAGATGGAATTTATTACCTCTCCAATAGGCAGCTCTCAAGTTATGGATGCATTCTGTTCCAAATCCACACCTTTGAAGAAATTCCTCAGTAGTGCCAGAGGTCAAACTCAGCTCCTCAGGCCAGGCAAGCTGACCACCTTACATTTATGAAGTTATAGAATTAGAGCCTAGAACAAACAAATAATTACATCTATATTAGCTGCTTATAGAAAAACCATAACTGATTCATTGTTTGAAAAACCAAGAAGTAAATGCTCATTCTCTGGTTTTTATCAAGAACTGCTGAATATTTTCAAGTCAGTCTTATTTTCCCGATAAAAGTGGTAACTGATTGTTGTGTAGCCACTTAAGACTCCCTTTCAGTAGGCATTTTGTTTCTTACAGGTAATACATTCTGTTCCATTTGTCAGTTTTAGTTGCTGTCAGTGGTACTACACAAATTTCACCGAAAGTTTATGCAGTTTATAAATATTCTACATTGATTAGAAGTTTTTCATGTTTCATAAAAGGTGATGTACATATCGTCTATATCACAAATAATATTTTGTTTGTATTTATGAGCATAAAAGTTGAAAGAAATATGCTAAGCATACTTGAATACCATAAACCACCTTTACTGCTCTCCACTACAACCAGGTTGTTGCTGAAGGCATTGCCGCAAATTAAAAATAAGAATTTAATTTTTTCCTCATTCACAAAATAATTTGAATTTTGAACCTCTGTTAGTGTTTACTTGCACAAATTAAAAAAGCTTTGACTGAGATCAGAATCCCAGGTCTGAAACTACATATAATTAAATTACCTAAGTTAATGGCTTGCATGAGCTCTCAAAATTTTAAAACACTGCAGTGAACCTGCACTAACATAAACCTTGCATTCATAATTAAGATAAGATTTTAGTACCTGCAGCAACACTTGAGATACTGTCTACCCATGCTTTACTGTCTGTTCATTAAAGCATAAAATGCACCTTCAACCTGAGAAAGTGATTGAAAAATATGCTCAAGCTGTTTCTTGAACAATTGTTATGTGAACTTAATTTCTTAATAAGTGAGAAACTTCATAAGTCACTATTTAATTCCTCTCAAAATAAAATCCTTACTTCTTCTTGTGATTTTCAAATCAATGAACAATCTTAATGATTATATAGCAGCAAGAAACTCCTAATTGAAAGATATTATGATTTCAATCCTTTTCAGTAGTACAGAAGCATTTACTAAAGTCATGACTCTTATACTGCACAGCATATCTGTGTAAAACAGGCGTTAAACACAATTAAAAAAAAAACAGCATATTTGTCACTGAACAAAATTGGATTATTATACAATTTTCTTCTGTGAAAATATTAATAAATAAGTTATGAAACTTAATTTTTTTCTTTCATCATACAGAACAATATACACATATTTTATCTTTCATTAGATATTTCACAACTACCATGAACAGAAGATTGCAATTGCTCTGAAGAGTGGCAATAGTAAATGTTGCAATCAGTCAAAGGATACACGGACAAAATTAATTTATTTCTGATGAGACTGCATTTGGAGCTTTCTCTTTAGTTTTAAAATTTGTCATCCTTGGCTTGGTGAAGTGCTTTCCTTTTTTTCAGTCACAATTTTTCTTTTTCACTTTCCGACTTTTGTAAAAAACTTGTTCAGTTTATTACAAGTATGTCATAATACACTTTTATCATAAACCTAAATCTTAAATTACCTTTTAATATTTGAATTTGAATTAATTTCCACTTAATAATACAATAAGCTTCCACAGTACTCTTTTACAATCGCTCAATCATACAAGAAAATACAACCATAGTCACTCTAGTAAATCTTCCCAAGTTGCTGTGTAACCAAGTGGCCCTTGCAGTTGCTCAACTATCAGGGAACTTACATCTACAAAATTAACTCAATCAAAAACCAACTTAAATTCTGTTTCTGCCCAATTTGGTTCCTCATTTTTTACTTATTTTCTGTAACCATTTTCATTTAACCTTACCTAAATAATTCCAAAACTCCAAGATTTTATGCCTCGTTTACATATTTACCAACTTGTTTTTCCTTATCTTATTGATAAATTACCCCACTTCTCAATCCTAAGCTTTGCTCTCATTTCTTTAGTTTCTACATTCCACAATGGCATGCCAGTAACTATCTTGCATTCCACACATTGGATATTTCTCTATATTTAAACCTGCTCTTATTCCTTTCAGATTCACTACTCCTGTCTGGGCCCATGCAATTCCCTCCCTTGTCCACCTGTCCCCTTCATCCACATAATTCTCTCTACCCCATATTTCCTATAATGCCCTATAAACTCTCAATGACTTTTTACTACTAAAACTACCTAACATCTCCTGTCTTTCCATATCATTTATTCTTTGTTTAATTTCTCTCCAAAAACCTCTTTCTTTACTTTCTCTATCATGCCACACCATACCCAAGTAAATTTTTTGCATAATCTCATTGATTCTAACCCAAGTATTTCCTCCCCTCACTTTCTCTTACATCACCAGAAAGTGTTTCAAAATACAATTCTCTTCTAAATTCTTAGTCCTAAACCAATGTTTCAGAGTTCTTATCATTATTTTTCCTTTACTCTCTACTCAGCCTAATTCAGCTTGTGCAGCCCCTTTTGGTGAGTTTTTTGGTAGGTCCATAATTTGTACCTTTTAGTAAAAACTTGCTAATAAATTTTGTAGAAGTTTAGGATTTTCAGAGAGAAATTTATCATGAATTTTTTTTCACTATAATTGTTTCAAAAAAGTATATTCAATAGAATCCTCAAAATTTTTTAATTTTAATTTAATTAATTTAATTTAATTTTGAAGTGTTCAGACGACAGATTCAATTCAATAAAATCATGTCTTTGTGAACAATGAGAATGTGCATTTTTTTAAAAATTTATATAATTTTTCTTTCTTATTTACTATGAAATTATTGGACCTCTTTTGATGATTTAGAAAACTCTAAATCCAAGAGTCTTTAATGTGCCTTTACCTCTCTTATGTTATGCCATGAAGGCTACTGAATTTTTTTCACACTTACTGATGCTTATTCCCTGTTAAATAACATTTTATAGGATGCTCAGGCTTTATTTTGAAATAGTAAGATAAAGTATTCATTTTGCATGCTACTGGAAACAACATCCATCTCTTCCTGTTCTGGAAAAGAATTCTTTTTCCCTTAAATTTCCTCTGCTGTTTATTAATTTTTCACATAATTTTTCCTGCTTTTTCAAAATTTTAGAATGTAGAAATGTATCAGGCACTTAAGGTTATAGTAATTAAATATTTCCGACTGTTAAATCTAGATATCAAAGAATGTTCCACTGTTATGTTCTGGGTGTGCTTTGACCTCAAATAGATTTGCTCCACTCCAGCCTTTCTTCATGGTGCTACTATATTTTGCTAACTTATGCTGACAAGTATCTTTACTCTTGTTTTTATTATATAGTATCTTTGCACTATTTCATAAGGTTTTTTATTAATTTTTTATAATTTAAATTGCATCCTACTCATAAAGCATCATGTTTTGTAAATATTAAGAATAATGCGAGTACCATTTCATGCTACAAGTAAACAATTTTTAAGAAATGTTCTAACATTACCTTCTTATATACTGTAGCATTTGTTCATAATAATAAACAGCTTTTTTGGGAATAATGAAGATTATTGGGTGATTTTTAAAACATAATACTTATACTTGGAAACTAAATTATAGAATTAGACATATTTAACGAATGAGTCTTCTCATCCTGTAGATTGGTAACTAGGCATTATAGAATTGATGGGAAATGCAGGTGCTCTCAAATAACCTGCCACATTCATGTCCTATAAGGAAGTTTACCATTATCTAGTATGTACATATTGCTCCAGGACTACTCCTGTTTTTGTCTTTCTTTTGTATGTAAGAATATCTACAAAGAGTAAAATATCATTCGGTGCCTTAGGTTTTTCATTTCATGTTAATGCAAAGCTATTTGCATTTACTTATTATGATTAATAAAGCAGATTATTATAGTAATTTGAGTTTAATTGAAATTTACATAATTAGGATTTTTACATCAATAAATATCACAAAATAAGATTATTTTTCTCTTCTGTGCCAGAAAACAGAACAAAAAAGGTTTACCTTCATGGGCCAGTATTTGAACCTTGAACCTTCATCTCTAAAGCCCAGCATGTGCACAGTGCAACATGAATCACAACATGCCAAGAGGCCCATGGCAGCCAATTCAATCAAAATTGATAAAATGCAGGAGACAGCATTTATGGGATAGTCTGTAAAATGCTGGGATTGTGTAACTTCCTAATTTGCAGGATGAGAACATTCTCTTGGTATATATATAAAAAATTTATAGTTGAGTTTTAATATAAACTGAGAATGCTAAATGTGCAAACTGTACATATTTGGTGAAAAAAAAATTGAACAAAATTAAACAAAATAGAGGTATAATAATTAATCAATGCATTACTTCTACTTCTCATTAAGTCTCTAATTAGATGCATAGTTACCTATTTACTACAACTACTCTGGATCAAATTATCTAATTTTATCCAATCTAATATGTTTTATCTGTCTTATCCAGTCTTATATGTTTATAGAAAGTATACTTATGATTAAAATATTGATAGTTATATGTACCATTAATACGAACATTTCATGGTATAAATAATTTTACTATATTTTAATTAGATATGTCAGTAAATAAATAGCTACTTATTAAACATTTACAGGATAATTCACCATTATGTAAACATAAAATCCATTCATCAGATTTGAGAACAAAATTTCTACAACTTTCTTGGTGAATTTGAATGAATGAATGAATTTTGTTAATCAATAATATCTCTACATAAACAATTAAAGTATTATTTTTTCAATTAGCTAACCACCAGATCTTGGTCTCTGACTCATCAGTGATTAATCATTGAAATTTCCTGAAGACTTGGGTTCATCTACAGAGGTACGATTTCTACAAACTAATAATTCCATTATTTCAAAGCTACCTATTTGCACCTATATTAATCAAAACATGTTAACAAACAACAAACAAATAAAATATCTAAGAAATTATCACTGCCAAAATTAAGGCTCTTCCATACCTTAACCATCTGGTTATATGTGTGATAAAAGACCTCTAAGACTGCCTCATCAGTCTGGCAGTTAGGATTATGGCTGGGAGGACCAGGATTTGATTCCAAGTACCTGCTTAGGAATTTTTCTAAGTTATATAGGTCTGGAACGAGGTCTACCCAGCCTTGTAAGAATAATTTGGGAGTTGCCTGATGAAGAGGTTGTATTCTTCAAAGAAGAAAACCTGTATGTCCGTAAGCTCCTTCTTCATTTTTTCAACCATTTATCCCTTACTTTTTCTAAAACTTCCCCAATCTTGATTATTTTCTCTACCCTCATTTCTGTCAACATTTTAATTACCACTATATCTTGTTGAAGTTTGTCCCACTTTTCATCCCAAATACTTTCCCTCCATCTTTTACCATTTCATATTCTATTAGACAATGGAAAGCACTATTCCCTTTCCTACAAATAATACATCCATTTCTAAATTTTCCTTAATCTCATTAGAAATAATCCACCTGTACACATCCATGCAAGACCTATTCTTCCAAACTGATTACAATTATCTATACAGTTTTCCCATCCCCAATTTCTTTTAGCTATTTTATGTAACTATAAAGAACTTTTGTCCTCAAAGCTAACCCAAATCTCTTGCAGCTCTATATCTTCTGCCCTCTGCCTCATTTAATTCCAAAATCCAATGACATTACTTTCACCCAGTCACCATACATTCCCCATTCATATTTCTTCTAACATTTTCTCCATCTCCCCTAACAAACTCTCTCTTCCCAGTACATCCCTTTGGTACTTAAGGCATTCTTTTAGTATATTTTTATTATATAATTTTAAACATTTGTGCCAATATTTCCCTTTGTCACTCCCCAAATTTCTACTCCATACATCATCTTTGACTGAACCACCACCTTGTAGTGTCTTTTTAGTCATTTTTAGCAATGTGAGAACTTTATACAAACTTATTCTGGCCACTTTCATATGTAAGTTATCTTTAACTTGTGCACATTTAAGTTGCACATCCTATTTTCTATTACTCAAAATCCTACCATCAAATAACCAAATTCTTTCACTACCTCTATTGGGTCTCCATTTATAAACTATCATCTTTCCTTAATTTCAATTTCAACCTATTTTTAAATACCATTATCTTTAATTTTTACTGTTTATCCTTAGACACAATTCTGCAGAAAATCTAATAATTTCATTGATGGCATATTGTAATCCTATCACAAGTACTGCTCCTGTTATGAGATCATCAGCAAAAAGCAATCTGGCTCGTCCTTCCTTCCTTCCTTCCTTCCTTCCTTCCTTCCAATAATTGGACATGCCTATTATTTTACATGATTCTATCTAAGGTATCATTTATAAACAAATTAAATAATATTGCTTCAGTTTACATACTTGCCTCATACTAAAATTTTGCCTCCCATAAACTGTCATTCTGTTAATTTTAATTCTGATGCAAAACTTTATTCCTTCATGATAAACCGAAGATGGCGGACGCTTGAATTTCATCGGTGACGTAGCTTTTTAGATTACTCGAGCAATAGTGCATATAATTGAGTGAAATTAATAGTATTTCACACATAAAAATCCCTTGTAACTGCGCAAGTGAAGGTATCATATAGGATTGAAAAATAAATTCTAAAGAATAAACGAAAAGACTGCCAAGGTCAACCGTGGCGTCACTGTGTTGTACCAAATGGCGGGAACAGGTCGCGTCGTTGCAGGTAACAGTGATGAATCTACAAAAAGAACTAAAGAACGCCCATGATGTAATAAAAAAACTAAAATGTAAAGAAACATCAGACACTAGTGATTGTAACTACGATAATGGCTGGTCAACTATAATAAGAGAACGTCGCCAGTGTACATGGCAAGTTGAAAATGCACAACAGTGGCCGAAACTTGGTCAGCACAAACACCGCGACCAACTGAAGAAACAAGTAGTGACCACAAGAAACAGATTTGAAATTCTAAGCGAAGTAATGCCGACTGATGACACTAAATAAACCATAAACAACTGTGATGATATAGCAGATGACGTAACAAGCAGTAAAAAGGAAAGCGCGATGTAAGGGCGCAAAACAACCACAATTATCGGAGATTCTATAGTGCAACACGTTGGGAAAAGCTTGGACAGAAATGAGGTTTCTGTTTACTGCTACCAGAGTGCTAAAATAGAGCGTATTGAAAGAAGATTGTACGACAACAAGGACGACCCCGACATAATATTTCACACCAAAACCAACAATCTGCATGGATCTACCTCGCCAGATAACATGATGAATAATATGAAGCACCTCGTTCACACTGTAAAAGATTTGCACCCTAAAGCTACATTATGCGTGAGTGGTATACTGCGGCGAAGGGATGAGGATTTAAGATACATTGACGCTGTGAACACAACACTGGACTGGATTTGTCAACAAAATGGTTGCATCTTCATCGACGGTAATTCCTGGCTTGGAGCAGAGGACCTGGGAAGAGATGGACTTCACTTCAATCGAATGGGTTCAGCAAAGTTCAGCAGTCTTTTGGGCAGAGTCATCAACCACCTAGACCGAAAAAAAAGCAAAGCAGTAATCAGCGGTTCAGGTAAAAGTAAAAAATTTATAACTAAGGAGATACCTAACCTTACTATAAATAGCAGTATAGCAGTAATCTCAACTATTACTGAAATCTTTTCTTCGGTGAATGAAGACAGTTGTAATAATAACCAATCCCAAAGCCAAAACAATAATTTATTAAATATATTTCACCAAAATATCCAGAGCATTAGAAACAAGCTGCTTGATATAGAACTATTGCTTGAGAGTGATTTAAAGTATGTAGAAGTCCTATGTTTAACTGAGCACTGGCTGAACAGCAATGAACGTCTGAATTCAAATTTGATAAATTTAGCATTACACACAGTTATTGCAGAAACAAAAGAAAAAATGGAGGCTCCCTAATCATGATAAGAAATGGAATTATAGCAAAATCAGTTGTAATCTTTGAAACCCAAAACATAGAACAACATTTTGAAGCTTAGCATGATTGAGGTGGAAAATGAGCTCATTATCATTTGCAATTATAGGAACCCTAAAAGTGAACTAAGCATTCTTTTGGATAGGCTTGAGGTCATCTTACACCACTTTCATAAATTAAACAAAAATTTGATCCTACTGGGGGACTTAAATGTAGATTTTCCGAAAAATAAGAGTGAAAAACTAAAACTCATAACTACACTGAATTGCTATGGACTGAAACCATTGATAGATGTACCAACTAGGGTCACCAAAACAATAAAAAGTGCTCTAGATCAAATAACTATAAGTAAAGACATCACCTATCATAATGTAAATATATCAGAAACCCATCTCTCCGACCATTATGTGCAGACAATCACAATTAACTGGCACTACCTAAAAGTAAAAAGATACTAGTGCAGTGTATTTAATGAAATCTGTATACATAAACAGGAAAATTTAAAATACTTTTGCCATTTGCTTGAAAATGAAGAATGGGAGGGAACCTATCAGAACCAACACTAGATGCAGGGTATACTTTCTTTATAAATACATTTAGATACTATTATGATGTTACATTCCCAATTGTCAATGTAAAAGTAAATGATAAAACTCCTAAATGGATAACTAAGGGAATAAGAACCTCACAAAGTAATCTAAGGCTGCTTGGTAATCTACTAAAAAGTGGAAAGGCATCTGAGGAACTGCAATTATACTTGGATAATTAAGGGAATAAGAACTTCGCAAAGTAAACTAAGGCTGCTTGGTAATCTACTAAAAAGTGGAAAGGCATCAGAGGAACTGCAATTATACTGTAAAAATATGAAAAAAATATATAGACAATTTATTATAGCAGCCAAGAAACAGTTTAATAACAGAAATATTATAAACTCTGAAAATAAACCAAAAGCAATATGGGAAGTGATAAAAAAAAACAAAACAAAAAGAATCTCACTTCAAAGCACATCAGCCTCAAGCAGGGAGGGCAAAACGTAACACAGCCTAATCAAGTAACAAATTTATTCAACAAATACTTTATAAAACATAACTAAAAATATACAACACCCTACTAATTTGTCAATATTACATAGTACAAGTTATGAAATAATTAATGAAAACTCATTATACCTCAGTCCTGTTACTGAAAGTGAACTGCTAGACATAATAAAGCAGCTAAAAAACAGAAAATCATGCACTTTAAATGAGAACTCAAATATTATAATTACAAAATGTGGCAGGTCAATCATTAAGCCACTATGTCATATTGTTAGTGAATCTCTGAAAAGTGGAGAATTTCCTAAACAACTAATGCTATCTAAAATTGTACCAATTTTTAAGGAGGGAAAGACTGAAGAAGTTAACAATTATAGACCCATAGCTCTCATTTCAGTTTTTTCAAAGATATTTGAAAAAGTAATGTATAGACAACTAACTAAATTCCTGAATAAATTTACTATTATTACCATATACCAATTTGGCTTCCAAACAAACAAGTCCATTGACATGGCAGTAATAAACTACATAGACAGCATATATGAGATGCTAGATAAAAGTAAAATTGGGATGGGAGTGTTTCTTAATTTATCTAAAGCATTTGACATGGTGGATCACAAGTTGCTGTTGGGCAAAATATGGAACTGCAGAGTAAGGAGTATTCCATATTTGTTTAAAACCTATCTGGAAGATAGAGAATAAGTAATTGAGATCAAATTCAATGGTACAAGAAGTAATAAAACTGTAAAAACTCACTCGAGCAAAAGAAATGTAAATCGGGAGTACCGTTGGGATCAATCTTAGGCCCTCTTCTATTTTTACTATACATAAATGATTTACCACAGAGCCTAAAAGATATTTCTGAAGTAAAACTAACATGTTTTGCAGCATATTCATAACTGGAAAAGAAAATACTGATCTGGATACAAAAATAACAGCAGTAATGAAAGCCATGTTAACCGGACTTGGGTCAAAAAATATAAAGTATGTGACAGAAACAAAATTTTGGGGGTTAAAGATTGATTTAAACCTCTTGTGGGATAACCACATTGAAAAATTAGCTACAAAACAAAGTAAGGCTTGCTACGTTCTCAACCAACTGAAGACGAGAATGACATTAGATGTACTCAAAAGCTGCTATTTTGCTTACTTCCTCTCACATATATTATATGGAGTAATATTATGGGGAAACTCTGTAAATAGCCATCTAATCTATAAGGTTCAAAAGAGAGTGATATGAACCATGATTGGCATCCGAAGAAAAGAAAGCTGTAGAAAACATTCTAAGGATTTAAAAATATTAGCATTTTCCTGTGTCTATATAAAAGAAATTCAAACTATATTCAGACTAATCTTTATGATTTTATAAGTAATGCCAAGATCCATTCACATAATACTCGAAACAAAACTAAACTCCACCAACATATGCATTGCATGAAACTATATGGGAGATCCTTCAAATATAATTGTTTAAAATTGTACAATGTCTTACTCCTTTTCTAAAAAACATACCAAGAATTAAAAAATTTAAAATTGAAATTAATAAATTACTACTTACAAAACAGTTCTATACAATTGAATAATTTACCAGATACTGTAATAACACAACTAGATGATCTCAGAAAAATGAGCCAAGATGCCTAAATGGAGAAGATGATCTTTATGCAAGAATACAGCTGCTACTCTCACTAATCAGAATGTACCAGTATATTGTATTTTTATTGTATTTTTGCATCTTATTTTATATATGTATATGGCCCTATATTGATGAAGCCAAAAATTTGTACAAATTCTCATAGTGAATAAATCTGAATCTCAATCATATAATCTTTGAATTACTAGAATAAATTCAGTAGTGATTCTGTTACACCTCAATTTGTATGACAATGCATCCCTATTTATTGTATAAAATGCTTTCTCAAAAATCAGCAAAGAAAATACATACCCTATATCTATTATTTCTTAAGTATGTATCTACTACTGTATGAATAATCATTATATTAACTATCATTCTTTTCCAATTTCTGAAACCTACTTGAAATTCTAATGATATACCTTCCATTTCAGTCCACTCAACAAACTTCCAGGCTATCAGATTTCTAAAATTATATTTCCAATCCATTGATGTTATCTTATTTCATATTTTTTTCTTTCTCAAGATATCCTTAACAGCTGAGCATATATATTTACTATGTTTACCTCTAACAGCTTTTCATCCATTCTCTGCTGCCACTCTTTTTTTATTCTGCATTAAACACTTATATCCCTTTTATTTAACAAAAATATTTGCCTGTCATCTTTCTCTTTTGATCCCCATCTTAATAATTCCTTAAACCCTCCTTTCATTTCTTTTACACACTCTCCATCATACCATTCCCAATTTTTTGTTATCTCTTTGACTCACTTTCATCTTTCTTCCTGCCCATATTACCATTGATTCCACCCTTCCCAATACCCCCTCTATCTTTGTTGACATCACAACCTCTAAAATTCCATAATTTATTTTTTCTCCCTATTTTGGATACCAAATTGTCCCAGAAATACTCTCCACATTCCTCTTTCCATTTCAAATACCTTACATATTTCAATTCTATTGCTTCATTTTCTCTATGATATTACCCAAGGTCATCTTAAATTTTAATGGTAAGTGCTCACATATTGTTATCATTTCCTGGACTAAAATCTATGAACATTTGATCAACTCCTTCACTTCATAACATTAATCAATCACATTCTGCTCAGTTTTATAAATGTGGGTTCTCCCCATTAGTCCTCCCCTCTTAAACCATTATACACAATTAGATTATTCTGCTCAAGAATTCAATCAACTTTCTGCCTTCCTTATTGAGCACCTTATCTATACTTTTCCTTACCCATTCATCAATTTTCACCCATATATTCGTTTTCTAAGCTCATAAATCTTATGTCATGTTCACCAATTCTAGCATTGAAATTGCCAACTGCAATAAACTCCATGCTAATTTCTCCAAACTTTCATTTAGTTTTAAATACAAGTTTTCATTGTAAAACTCTGATGACTCAGGTGGATTATATACTATAATATACTATATCTATTCCAAGTCATACTTTTACTCCCTTCACTTTATATCTTTCGCCACATTACTTGCCCTTTTTTTATAAATAACACTTCACTTGCATTTACTCCGCCACTATTATTTATAAACACCCCTACACCACCAGAAAATTTCCCTATATTACTTTTCCTTACATTATGTTCAACCATATTATCATAATCTCCCACTTCTATACTTTCATCTTAGTCCAACCAAGTCTGGACCGTTGCTATCATGTCCCCTATCTTTAACAACTTCAAACACTTCCGCTTATTATTTATAAGTTTCACCTCTATATTACATAACACCATCTTCCAGTGTGAACTTGTATTTTGAGTCTTCTCTTAGCTTTTGTAAAATTTCCTTCTCCATGGAGAGAATGCCAAGAACTGCAAGCACAAAAATTCTTTCTTGCCTTTGGGTGAATCTTGCTTTTAAACCTTTTCAAAGTTGAGAATGAATATTCTACTGATACTGCTGTTGCTGGCATTGTCAGGATGAGTAATAATATGAGCTTATAGATTTCTGGCATGACATTATTGTAAGTTTATTTCCTTAATTTACTTTGTCACATCATTTCTTTTTTGAATGGTGTTTAACACCCTTTTTTGCTACTGAGGCACCACAGGCGGTGGACACTGATGATACATGAAGTGAAATGATAAATTAGAAAAGAATTTTTTTTTAAAGGAAAGAAGCGTTCCAGGCTTAAGTTTAAGGTACCTTCCCGGCATTTACCATTTATTATGACTGAGGAAAACCTGGAAAAATTCTCAATTAAGGAGGATGGTCCTGGTGGGATTCGAACCCCACACCTCCCACTCATGAGTCTGCACCTTAATGACCTCGACCAACCAAGCAGGCAGCACATCATGTAGAGGCTTTTTACATATTTCTTTATCTTGATATAAGATAATTAGTTCAGTTTTAAGTTGCACTGAGTCAAAGTACCAGTAAATTTGTAGCAAGAAATAAATGCTTCATTAGGAAATTCTCTCACCTGTAAAAATCTATGAGTATCAAGGACTGCAAATTGCAGATTTAGGAAGTTTCCAATTCAAACTGTCAACTGTATGTGCAGATTGTCCAGAATTTCATTAAACAGGGTTCTATGAGCAATTGTGTGTCTTCATTTCATTACTTCTTGGCTAATTTTATTTGCACACTGCCACAGACTAGCAATGCCTGACTGATGTGTATTATTTATTATATTTTTAACATTTTTAATTCTCTTTCAAAAATATGTTACATCCAAAGTATTTGCTTGCAGAACATCAAACAAAATGTCAATGTGTAATAAAATAGAAGCTAAAACTTTCAAGTGAAAATAGCTTTCAAAACCATTCAAGAATAGAATGGAAGCCCTAGACTGCTACTGCTTCACAATCCCGTCCATTTGATATATCAATTTCAATTTAAAAATTTTCAAATTTTCTGTTATCTATTACTGCTTTTACTAGACAACAGGAATAGTTCCACCTTTGGGGGTTAGACTTCATAATTTCTTTCTTAAAAATTGATTAAGAGTGTTTTATTTGATTTTTAGGTGAATTTGAAAAAAAGAAACAATTTTGATAGAGAAGTGAAGAAAATTTCATACTCTTTTATGTTACTGATGGACAGCTAGAGGACTAAATTAAAAGCATGGCTGCAACAATGAAGAAATATTGCCTCAGGATATTTTTTTTAACCAAGGCTTGCAGCCTTCCAACATCATTAGACATCATAAGAATTCCATTATAAATTTGAGCTATGATTTTGTTAGCTAGCCCAAAATTACTTATATCCTGATCTACAAGTGCTCCTACTATCTTATCAGAGCTAACATCACTGAATTGTGAAATCTCTCTTGTACCTCCCCACTTTCACCAACACATAAAACATAAGTTGATAATTAAGATTTATTAGCCACATCCGAAGTTTCATTAAGTAGAATAGATATAAAATTTAATTTGTTAATCTCTTCTCTAATATTGCACTAATTAGGTAATTTTGTATTTGTGGGGATATTTCTTGGCAAACTGTAAATGTTTTAGTGTTCTTGCAACTAAGCATCTTATTGTGCCATATACTTCAAAAGTTCAAAATTATTCCCCTTATTCAGAATCTTCTGCCTCATTGAGCTCACAGAAAGAAAGTTCTTGTTATGCTATAAAGTAGAGCCTATCAATTTAACAATTTAAAATGTTTTATTTTTTCTCACTTGTTTGTTGTGCTTATAGTTTTATAGGGCTTGCAGTTGATCAAGCTGCAAATTAAACCTACTGTTAGAGTCTTCAAAAATTTTCAAATTAAAGAAACAACTGATATAGTTGCTAGTTTTTTCATGTTTACTCATAGCTTTACACAAATTATTAAGATCATTTAATCAACCACCAGACCAAACAGACATGTCTGTTGTGAACAACAGATATCTAGCAAAATAGTTTAATCAAATATTCACAACCTGCCAAACACAGCATTTGCTATTATTTGTTTCTATGAAATGTCATGTAAAACAATGAGTGTTATCTCTGTGTGGACTGCCATGAGTGGCCAAGGTTGTTAAGGTGCGAACTTGTGAGCAGGAGGTCTGGGGTAGGAATCCAGCCAGGACTCTCCTCCCTGGCTGATGTTTTTTTTTTTTTCAGGATTTCCTCAGTCCTCAAATGGCAAATGCCAGGAAGGGACCCCAAACTTAGGCCTGGAACGTTTTCTTCCTTTTTAAAAAAAAAATCTTAACACAATATATTATTTCATTTTATATCACCAGTGTTCACTACCTGTGGTGCCCCAGTAGTAAAAACAGGTGTTAAACACCATTCAAAAAAAAATCTCTGTATGGAACAAAATATTGGAAAGTTCAGGGTATGGTCATCCATTTCTTACAATTTCTACTTTCTCTTGAAATGGTTTGCTTCCAGAAGATGTTTAAATTAGTTGCTTTATAGCACATTCATACTCCATAACTTGAACTGTTATGTGAAACAAACTCACAAACACAACAAGCCAGTCAAGTCACTGGCACCCTAGCTTGACATTACAATGGACTTGCTCTGCTATTTCTGCCATCATGGTGCTGGAGAGGAAATGATTTTATGCATGTGCATCATACACAAAACCAGCTATGCTGGAACCTCAGTTCATACCTGGTGAACCCGCTAATTTTATGCTACCAATTACTGCAGTGCAGCAATACCATTTCAGAAAGGGGAAAATAAAATATATTCATTATATATGTAATATTATATTATTTCTAACAGTTTATTTCTTTAAAATAAAATAAACTTTAAGGCAGGGAAAAATAATGACCATAGGCTTTAAAGAGAGTACCCCTGGAGATTACCTAGATCCCCTTCAATAAATGGCACTGAAAAAATGACTGCATATAACAATGTGTCAATTTAACATAAAAACTAATTACATTTTATACAATTCACTTTTGTTTTAAACATCTTTTATTTTTAAAGTAATGAGCAACAATAGCTTTTTCAGCTCCTCATTTTTTTCATTTATTGCTCATGAAATATAAAACAAAACTGCAAATATTATTGAACAAGTTCAAAGGTTTCTATTTACGAGTTAATTACATTCAGTATATTAAGATAAAAAAATTGTTGATAAGGTGGAAAATATGTAAAGAATTTCTTTAATAATTAATGCAAATTATTTTGTAGAAAATTCTTTAATTCTTTTCTAAAATTATTACTGTACAATATTTTCATCAATATAGGGAGTTCATTATATATTTTCATCCTGAAATGAATAAATTGCTTTGTGGAGCTGACTACATTCTTCCTATTAATATAATGTGATCTTTCTGCTTTGTATTATGTGTATATCTTTATTTAAATTGTTCTTAGGAAGCTATAAACAATGGAGTGGTAATATATTCTATTAGAATTTATTAAATATGTTCACATACTTCAATTCTCATAAAACATTAGGACATGTTTCCAGGGCAATCACTCCCATCACCAGCTGTTGACTGACTACTGGATGTGGTGACTGGACCCCAAGGTGACTCTGTGGCAGTCTCTGATGGTTTGAAAAGGGACTTACTGAGCTAATCTGTGGGCAGAATATCAAAATTTATTAAGTTTTTTTTCCCCCCTATTTTTCAGTCAAGTAGATAGCTCTGTTGGGTTGTGAAGTTTTTTCAGCAGCTTAGCCTCTGGTTTAATTTTGTAATTTTGGTTCCAAAAGAGATGTATCAATTTTTTTAAAATGAATATTCCTAAAGTGTTCCTTTCTCCAAATTTCCATATTTCTCTGCATTTTTCCACTGTATTTTTTATTGCAATCTGCAAATCTAATTTTGTAATTTCCTGTTTCTGTTCTATTGGTAAGGTGTCTTTTACTGTGGAACTTAGTAAACTTTTTATATTATATTTGTTTTTTGAGGCTAACTTTTTGCCATGTTCTTTCAATATCCTATTGAATTTGTCATGGTAAGATGGATGACATGTAAAGCATTTGAATTTGTCTTTCCTTGGAGTTGTTCAGTCTAGAAACCTCTCTAGATTTTTGTCTTTTAAATTTATTGATAATTTTAATCTTTGTGTCTTTGTTGAAACCATTGATTATTTCAGTATTAGTTATCTGTTGGTATTCTGTGTTGACTCATTTCTGTAAGAGTGATTATAATTATTCTGTTGGCCAAGCTGTAGAACACCACACATTTGTTTGAGGTGGGATTATGGCCGTTATTTTTTATGTACTTTTCTGTGTATGTCTTTTCTATGGATTCCAAAATTCAATCTGTCTTCATTCCTTAAAATATTGAAATCATCGAATGGAAGACACCCATTTTTCTCCTCTTCCATTGTAAACTGTATAGATTTATGTAGTAAATTAATGAGTTTTAGATCATCTATTGAATGTTATTTCCATATATTGCAAATATGTCATCCACATACCAATATCATATATTGAAAATTAATTGGAAGGTTTTGGTTTTCTTTTCTTTTCTTTTTTTTATTAGTGTTTAACATCTGCTTTTACTACTGAGGCATCACAGGCAGTGGACTGATGATACATGAAATGAGATGGTAAATTGGGTTAGGATTTTTTTTAAAAGGAAGTGTTTCAGGCCTAAGTTTAGGGTATCTCCCCAGCATTTGCCATTTATGAGGACTAAGGAAAACCTGGAAAAACCTTCAGAGAGGACAGCTCTGGTCAGATTCAAACCCCCGACTTCCCACTCAAGAGTCTGCGCCTTAACGACCTCAGTCACCTGTGGCAGTGCTTTGGTAATATGAATTTCAAAGAAGTGATAAATGTGCTAGAAACATAAACAGGGGGTTTACCATTGCTATACCAAAAACTTGCAAGTAAAATGTTTGATTAAAACTGAAGAAATTTTGCTGATTGCATGTGTTAGTAAATTATAGTAATTCTTTTCTTTTGTTTGAAAATTTAAGGAGATTAACTATTTCTTTAACATTTGCATAAGATTTTCAATTGGGATGCTACATCAAAGATGTAAAATAAAATTTTCATCCTGAAAAATTGAAAAAAATTAATGAATGTTGATGTTCCACCCAGGGGTGAACTGAATTCAATCCATCAGAGACCAAAGCACCTTGGGATCCAGCCACCACATTGAGTAGTCTGTCAATAACTGATGATGGGAGGGATTGCCCTACAAACATGTCCTAATGTTGTATAGATTAGTATGAACATATTTAATAAATTGTAATAGAATGTATATTTTTATATGTTATTAAATGCTCTTATTGTTGTAAATGACTATAGATATTTTATAATGAAGCACTTTGATTTCTGCAATAAATTTACTTGTCAGATACGTAGAGAGCAAAGGTATCATTATATTTAAGTAAGATATGAAATGCTTTGCATTTTGACATCTGCAACTTTAACAGGAAACACACCAATTTTAATTGAGTCATTATATTGACATCATTTATCTAAAGACTTCATTGTTTAAGTATACAATAAACAGACAAATAAATAAATTAATTAAATAAAACCCATTTAAAGCTCCTTAGTGCTATATAATATAGTTTATGTTAATTAAAACTTACAATTTCATAAGGCGCTTTATCAGTTTGCTTCTTTCAGATTACACTAAAGATGCTCTTGCTCTAAGAAAATATGCTATTAATAAGCAAGAATATTTTTAAATATAACCTAAACATACCTCATTTCATTCATTGTTATAGCTTAGATATAAAACTATACGTCGCCAGTCACTGGGCCTGGATTCAAACCCCAGACAGTTTACTGGGTCATTGCACTTTTCCTTCCTAATTTTTTTCTAAATGCAAGATGAAGTGAGGTAATAAAGGATTAAAGGGAATGCACTTATTTGCACCAAAATCCATTAATCATAAAAACCTCTGGGAGCTAACAAAAGATGTTGAAATATATTATGCAGCTGTAGAGCTTATACCACAATATATTTGGCTACTAGTTGCTGAATCAGTGATTTTCTCCATTGTTTCTTATATGAAATTTAAATGGAAATTTATTGATATGCTAGGAACAAATGCAAAAAATATAAATATGAACTACCAGGGAGCCTCCACCTATCTGGCCTAGGCCATTTTAGGGTATGATCCCTCAAAATTATTAAAAAATATAAATACAATAATTGGTTTTATTCTATCACCTTTAAAGTTCTAATATAATTGAACTATACAATACAATATTTCCACCATCAGTCCCCAGTCCCTGGTTCATCAGCAGTAGCCTAGTGGAATTCCAGGGGACCAGGCTTCAACCCATCCAAGATGCTAAATAAAATTGTCCATTATTCTGACAATACCATTATTTTTTTAGCTAGCTACAGCCTCTACAAATTAATAATGACTTTCCTTTTTATTAAAATATTAGTGATGTATATGTTACAATTTTGACTCAACTTTTTTAAATGTTAATGACTTTATTTCTCAAATGCACACTAAATGCTACATTTCAAATTTAATAAAAATATAACCCACTCCCAACCATAATCATCTTCATCTACATCCTAATATAATTAATCAAATGCAAACCTTATTAAGTTATTTGATTTACTTCCCTTCTTAGTACCCAATTCCATTTATTTTTAACTTTGCTCAGGAACTCCCCTAATTTCCTGCTATCTTTGCTAACAATTTCCATTAAGGCTATTTTTCTATCTAATTTAAACCATTTCTTGTTTATAAACTTTTTCCTGTCCTGTCCCTTTGCACTCAAACACTATATGTTCCATATCTTCCTTTCCCCCACTTATTGGACACTGATTCTGAGGAAACCCTTTCTTTATTTCTTTTAATCTCCACACACCTGCTGTTAAACATGCAATTTTGTTCATTTGATTTATCAATATACTTCTCTCTTTCCCAATTATTTTTTATCAGCATATACAATACTAAAGATCTTTTACCTACTATCTTACTAAACAGTTTTTGCATTTCCATATCTTCCAATCTCTCCCTTAATACTTTCCAAAAACCCTTTTCATTGTTGTCCCTCTTCCATAAAATGTCTCCCATTCTGTTGTTCTCCAGAACTATCCTATGACTTATTACTCCATCCATTGCTCCTTAGACTCTTTTCTTGAAATTCTAAGCATTTCCTTAAATTTCTTTCAGCTAAGTTTAGGATTCTGAACCAATATTTGAGAGCTCTTTCTGTAATCATACATTTCCTTGCCACTCTTCCCATTTCAATTTGTGCAACCTTCTTTGCTGTTGTACTCGGTACACCTAAAATTTCAAAAGTTAAACAGTCCTGTGAGTAACTTAACTCTGTTTATATCAAAAATGCTTTTATAAATTCTGTTGTGATACCATCTATTCCTATTGCTTTACTCTTTTTCATTAATTTCCCTTGTTTAACTACTTCTTCATCCCTCACCTCACTACCCAACATTTCTATATAGCCCATTCCTACTTCTAACCTTGGTGTTACTATGCTCACCAAAAAGAGTTCTAAAATAGCTTATCCACTCTCTTAGATTCATGTTGGATTTAGTTACAAACTTGTAATAAGTTACTTTTAACATTTTCCATATCCTACTAAATTTCCTTCACTTAATATCCTGATTAAAATTTTCTCATTTTTCCATCCCCACTCATGTTTCTTGCTCTCTAACAACAAGTTATAAAATATTTTCCCCTCTAAATATTCTTTATTTGATTTTTCATTAACTGTATCTCCCCATTTTATCAGCATTTGGCTTAGCACTTTTTTCGTTATTTTATATTCATCATCATACCACTCTTCTCCCCTTTCCCCAACTCATATCCTGTTTTTCATCCCTGTCTCCAGCTCTTTGCATTAAAGTATTTATGCTATTGGTTGCCTTCTCTACTTCATTAATTTTTAACATATAACTTATTCCATGTTGGTATATTTGACCATACTTTGATTACAGAGTCTGTTTAAATTTGTTTCTCTGATCCTCTTTCCAATTAAATGTAGTATATTGGCTAGCCCCATTCTTCCCTTCCCCTAAATTATCCACTACATACTCTGATAGAATTTTATGTCTACTGCCAACAGAAAATGACCATACTTGAGTTAAAATTAAGTATCTTAAACTTACTCACAATAAACCCTATGTTAACTGGCCATAATACATAGTCAACAACACCCTGACTGTTATTAACAAAAGTAAATTCTTATAACTAGAAGTTTCTTCTGGGCTTAGAAGCCGTGGTCTGTTGTAGCCAAGTAGTCCAAAGGTTTTGTCGTACCAGAACCTTCACCCAGAAGACTCAGAATGTGCCACTGAAGATGTCCTCCGCAGATGGGGATGAAAAGTTTGGACTACTTGGCTCCAACAGATCATGGCTTCCAAGCCCGGAAGAAACTTCTAGCTATAAGTCTGACTCCAGCCGTGAAAGCTTCCAACTACTCAAAAGTAAATTCCCCAAATACAGCTTCCCCACATTTACCATTCAGAAAATCTAGTTCATTCACTTCACAAAATTTAATAAATTTGTTTCCTATATGTATTCCTATTATGTGTGTGAGTGAGAGAGGGAGGAAGGAAGGAAGATGAACCAGCTGGTGAGTTTGACATGAAACCCATCACAGAAAATACTGATTATATTCACAGTAACAGAAACATTGACTATTCAAGAACAAATCATTTTGAATGTTTATTTTAAATAGAATTATTGTTGAGGATTTACCGTAACAATTTAGGTTTAAATGAAAACATAAAATAAAATAAATTACATATAGAATTATTCAAATAATAACTGAATACTGACTTAATTTTTGCAAAGAGCAAATCAATTAACAGTTTAGTTGGTATATTGCATTTATTTTGCCTGTGTGAACAATACAATGATACTGGACATGTCACAGCATTAACCTATTAAATAATTACATATATACACCAATTAAGGTGATGGTTAATAATTTTCAGTCAATTTGATATATTCATATTTAAAAAATGTTATTTAACTGAAAAATAGTATGGTTTATTGCTACTGGCCTTTAGGGATGCTGATATTTATAATTTTTTCCCTAGCTTCTCATTCAAGAGCTTCCTAATTATTTTTCATTTGTTTGTTGCTATCTAGTTGGCTGCAATTCAGTAGATGTTTTTTATTTAAGATATTATTCATGTCCTTACACAGTGGGCATTGGCTGTCCTTGATTCATTTCATCCTGAAGAGATGTTTATATTCGCAATCATGCCCAACAGCTAAGCGAAATTGGGCAACTCCAATTTTTCTTGGTTTTAATAAAAGATGGTTGAAAGTATGTAGATCTTTATATGGTTTTCATTTAAGTTTTTTTTGTTTTGTTTGGGGTTGTTGTTATTCAGATATTAATCTTTTTATGAGTTTCAATTCAGAGCGAAGTTCTGGTTCAGAAGGTGGTTTTAATTTTATGGTGACTCCTTTTTTTTGCTAAAGTATCAGCAATCTCATTCCCCTTCAATCCCACATGGCTTGGGATCCATTGTAAAACAATTTCTGTATTTCTGATCTGGACTGTATGATATAGTTTTCTTATTTCATTTATAGTGTATGTCGGTGGATAACTGTAATTCATTATACTTTGTAGTGCTGCTTTAGTGTCATTTAAGGTAACAATTCTTTTATTTAATTTAGATCTATACAGTAGATTTTGTAAAACTACTCTAATGGCCATTATTTCACCATCAAAATTGTTAGCATACTGTCCCAAAGGTGTATATTGAGAGAATTCTTCACAGTATATTCCAAAGCCTGCTTCTCTATTTTTAATAGATCCGTCTGTACACTCTCTACACCATGTATTAGTTGGACAATAGTTGTTTAGTTTATCAAGTGCTATCAACTTTAATATCTCAGGTGGGCCGTTCTTCTTGGAGACCATTGTATCCAGATTTAGTTTCACATTACTATCTTTATATTCTAAAAGATCAGTTGGTGTAATGATAGGTTTAGTGCTTTTTTTTTTAAAAATTTGTCTAAATATTTTTTCTGCATGTAACTTTTTAAAGTCTGTTGTGTTTTTAATCATTGTATGCTGTCAGAAATTTGAAACTATTTATTCCTGTGTTGATTATTTTATAATTTCTGTCCCAGTATAACCATTTTAATATCTAGCTCTATTTTAATTGGCAGGTTGTTAGTTATGCTCTGCATTGTAGCAATTGGTTTTGTTTTAATGGCTCCTGTTATTATTATTCTTATGGACCTAGATTGTATTGTATCCAATTTAGTTAATTTGGTTGTTTATTGTGGACATTATCTCACTTCCATAGAGCAAATTTGGCTTTATATATATTTTGTATGTGTCATTTAGGAGACTCCCCGTTTGACTCCTACTAGTCTTCTAATTTAATATGTTGTCTTCTTATTCACTTTCTTAGTTATATTGTTGATCTGTTCAGAGAAGGAAATATTTTTATCAAGTGTTATACCAAGATATTTAGTTGTTCTTTCTCTTGTAGTAGTTCATTATTGATTTTAAGCTCTAAGTCATCTGTAGTGTGTTGAAGACTGAAAAGATGAAAAACTTCTTTATTGTGTTTATTTCCATATTGTTGGTGGATGCCCATGTTTCCATGCTATTAATAATTTTCTGCATTTAATTTTCTAATTTTTTGTAGTGTTGTCTATTCTTTTTTTTTTCTTTTCTTTTTTTTTTGCTAATCCATATGACGGTATCATCTGCAAACAATCCTATATTTGCCTTTGGGAAGTCAACTAATACTTTGTTAATGTCATCTATGAAAACATTAAAAAGAATTGGACTGGAAACACCAACTTGAAGAAGGCTTACGTTAGTCATATGCCATTTAGAGAGGGCATTATTCCATTTTACAGTTATGTACCTTTGTGATAAAAGATCCAAGAAGTATCTCAACATGATATTCCTCTTATCCCAATATTACTCATTTTATAAAAAGCTTCTCTCTCAATACTTTGTCAAAGGCATTTTTGAAGTCAACAAAGAGAGTAAGCATTGTTTCTTTTTTGTTAAAGGCACTTTAAAAATGTAAAACCTGATTGATTTTTAAATAGTGCTTTCTGGAACCTGCTTGATGGTCTGAAATGAGATTTTGAGATTCCACTAATCTTGTAGTGACCATTTTCTCCATTGTTTTAGCAGAAAAGCTATCTTCACTGTTCCAGATCTTGTTGAATATGTTCAGTTGTACCTACTTGGCTCTGTACCTTAGATTCTTGATGTATTTACTATGAATTTTGTTTGGTTCAGGGCTCTTTTTGTTCTTAAGAGATAATATTGCTTGGTTCAGTTCTTGAATTGTAAAGTTTTCATAAAATAGATGTTGTTGGTCTGCAAGTACCTCAGACTTATGCCTTTTTAATATTTTGTTTAATTTCCCATTGTCCCTATTCAATTTATGTGCAAGTTTGTAGTAGGTTGCAAATCTGTTGGCTATGGCTCTTACATGATTGAAAATTTGTTGTTAATAAAGAGAAGCTCTTGTTTTATTTTTGGGGCATTGTTTAGTGTATTAATGTATTTATGTACTTTTGCACTATTACTTTTATAGTCAAGGGAACTCAGGAATTTATTAAATGACTCCTTCATACTACTTTTTATTTCTCTGTTTAGAAATGCAGTTTTCTTTATCCTATCTCTCCCTAAGTTAGGATCTTTTGTTGCTTCTGCTATATTTCTGATATTATCTTGATCTCTTTTTAATGCAGATGATCTGATTCCAAAAAGGTTTGTACCTAATACCCTTTCCTCCGGGTATTGTTATTTTTGCTGCATTTATCAGTTCTTTGTTAACTTCACCAATTTGTTTCATAGGACTTTTCTCCATGTCAGTTTCTTCAAATTTTTTGCCAGTGAGTTTCTGAAAAGATATCCAGTTTGCTTTTTGGAAGTTCCATCTCTTCAGCTGACTAGTTTTAAAATGAATTCATTTGTGGCTGGATGGTTTCAGTTATGGCCACTCTATGGCCACTAACTATGTCTTCCAATATTCTTCTAGTGGTGTGATTTGCAATATCTAAAGAGGCAATAACCATGCCAGGATTTGTTGAGTCCCCAGTATAGTGAATAAAAGTTTTGGGATATTTGTTTTTGTATATTAAATTGACTACATATGCTTCCAAAATTTTTTTAATCGTTTTTCCTACTGCATTGGAGGAATTGTATCCTCAATGTTTTGAATGCCCATTCAGGTCTCCTATTATTAGTTTAACTTCTATTCAATCAACATTTAGTTGGTGGTTATTTGGGGGACTGTATATACCAAAAATTGTATATTTTACATTCTGTAACCATACTTCTGATTGAGTGATTTCAGCATAGTCTGTGGAGTTCATGGTTTTCAGTGTAGTTATTATACTTAAAAGGGAATTTCTTTCCTACTAGTATGCTACTTGCTACTTGTCGATGTTATGTAGACAATATATGTTGTAGTTTTTAAAATTATAAAACTTTTTGTTGTCAAGTTCAATATTAGCTTAAAGAATTACAAAGATATCTACTTTATGTTTATGAAATAGTATTTCAACTTGTGACTTTTTGCCATGTGATAAGCCACCGGCATTCCAGAGTAGCATTTAAAAGCACTGTTGCATATTGCTCTTTGGAAAACTTGCCATATCTGTAATACACTTAGCATTAACCAGATGCAACACATGGAAGTGGGATTACTGCATACCCAAATAAAACAGTATTTAGTAGATTTTAATAAACTTATAAACAAAGCATTTGTATAGCCTATTTATAGAAAATCATTTACTTCATTAACTGATTAAATGGTAGGTACTGATAGAGATAATTTTAGAGTTTTTCTCAAACATATTGTATTACTTAATTGCTTGATATTTGATAACAACTTGTTACACAATTTTATTCCAACATGTTTGACATTGCTATTAAGCATATTTATCCTTAAAAAATTGAGTTTGAAGGTATATTTTTGGTTTTATATTACACTAAAAAAGAAACAGGATGGAATTCTCACTCTTCTCAAGCTGTTTTAATTGAGATGTTCAGCAGAATCTGAAAATTTATGCAATGACTAGTTGAAATTCAGTACGTCACAAAATTCATTAGAATTTCCCACTGTATTTTTATTCCAAGTAATAGACAAGTCCAACAAAACAGTTTCTGAAAATAACAACTACTTCTCAACCACTCATATTCACTATACCATGAACTTTTAAAATATCTGCTGTATCATTTCATAATTTCCCTTTCCACTTTTTGCACTGACACATTGAGAATGAGCTTTGGTTTCCCCATTATTAACACATCTATTTTATCACCCTCAGTCCACCATGAAAATGGGGTTTGTAGCACACTGCACACTATGTCATTTTGCAGATTCATTGTAAATCACTAAAATTTTTTAAAAATTAAGTTAATAACAGTGCTTTAATTCCACACAACTCACAACAGCTAACTTTAAAAAATTAAACATTAATCATCTATACAAACACTTTTCACAAACTGAACAAAAGTGACCAAAAGTGACGAAAAACATTCTCAAAGAGAGGGGTTGTTTGCAAGGTTTACAAAAGGTTTTAAGAGGGTCAATGAACCATAGTCTCTACAAGGAGACTTTCTCAGGGTGATAATTTCACTTTAGCCTCAAAGTAGGTCATTTAACAACACACATACAGTACAAGTTTTATTTGACTCTCATGGCAACCAGGCATAAAAATGCAGCTACACATCAGAGAGCAGAAGGGACCTGCATCATACCTGCTCTTGGACAAGTGGCTTTACATCTTGAAATAAAAGAAACCTTTTGCTCACTAACCACCTCATTTCCTTGTCAGAGGTTTGAATAAAAAACAAATTGTGTTTAATGCCCAGTTTTACTACTGAGGCACCACAGGTGATGTACAACGATGATACATGAGATGAAATGATAAACTGGGAAAGGATTTATTAAAGAAAGAAAAATTCCAGGTCTAAGTTTAGGGCACCTCTTCGGCATTTGCCATTTATGAAGACTGAGGAAAACCTGAAAAAAACCATTCAGGGAGGACGGCCCTGGTGGCATTTGAACCCCAGGTCTCACGCTCACGAATTCGCGCCTTAACGGCCTCGGCCACCCATGGTGGCATAAGAGGATGATTTCATATATCAGTTTCTGTCACGATAACTTCTTCAGGATTAATGGCTTTTGCTGTCCACATAGTGGTTAAAAAAAAACATGTTTGTGCATAAATAATAGGATATTTGGAAATAAAAAGGTTAAAATAGAAATCAAAATTATTTTTGAATGTATCTAACTAGAAGTGTTGCTTCACCAGCTTCACCTAAAGAATTACATCTGCTTTAATTCACTTTAAATGTTGAAGTATTTCTGTAAAGAAGACATATGCAAGGAATTGTATTTTTTATCTAAGTGAAGAGATCATTCTTACCACCCATTAATCTGATAGCACCTTAAATATATGTTATCATTTATTCCTTTTCCCTGAAAGACTGTACCAAGTCAATAAAGTTGTGGACATTGCCAAAATATGTTTCTTAAAATTTATGTACTCAATCCCTTTTGGGGATATCTTTGCCTGTAGCAGACTGAGCTAGCCTTTTGACATTAATGCTTCAATGTAGGAACTAGTATTTTACATTTCAATTTATATTCACTATATTTTGTATCTAATTTTAAATTCTATTGGTTAAATTATACCAAAGTTGTGCTTTAATGTGATTTGTTAATATGAAAGAATGTAGTGGTTTTTATATGATAATTAGATTGTTTGAAATCATTCAGACCACTTAACTGGTTGGTAGTTAATAAAGATAAAAGTGTTAGAAGTGTTGCAAAACTTTTTCGTCATATCCAGAATAAAAATTTTAATAACAATATTTTAAAATTTGTGATAAGTAAATTTTATATACTCATGCAACAAAAGTTTTGGGAATTCACTAAAAACATTTGCAATGTCACATATACACCAGGTCTCTAGCAAAAAAGCTGTGCCTAGGTTGTTTTGCAGTAAGAAGAGCATAACAATTTTTAAGCATGGGCTATTTATGCATTCTTTACATTTCTGACTCTTTGCCGTCACATGTGTTTATTTTCTGGGGTATGAGGTAATACAATTATTCATTTGCTGTCAATAGACTTGATCTCTCAAGTTTCTGACACTGTCAAGAGATAATTGCAATATTCATTTACAAATACAATTTATCACATTGTATATTCATACACACATTATATGTAATATTATTATTATTATTATTAAGACCAAGGTTTACAGAAATCAATTATTTTTCCCTATGTATAACTTATAACTAGTATACACATACCCATACAGTAATATTATTGAGACTAAGGTATACAAGAACAAATTAACCTTTCTCTAATTATACCTTATTTATTATATATATATAAAATTGCTATATTTCGAACTACTGTGAGTTCTTCAATGGCAAGAAGCTAGACAAGTGAAAGTGATAAAAGTAAATATTGAGTATCGAAGGTAATGTTATGCATGGAAACAGATGAAACTAGAAATGAGAATGTGGAAAGAAAAAAAACTAATATGTAAGATTTAAACCATGTGGTATATGTGCTTTATGTAAAAATATAGCTGCCATTTCTCTATCTCTGAGTAAACTTTTATCACTTGTGATAAAACTTTTATGAGTAAATTTTTACTTTTATCACTTTCACTTGTCTAGCTTCTTGCCATTGAAGAACTCGCAGTAGTTCGAAATATAGCAATTTCAAGTGTGACTTTTTCTCAGTGTTTTATCCTTATCTACTTTTATTATTACTGTTAATTTGTTACATTGTTAACAGTGTTACTTTATTTTTATTTTTCATTTATATTATATATTGACTACATATGAATATGATTAATATTAATTAGTAGTTTCAATTTATCTAGTAATATTAAATTCCATTTAATCAAGTCTATACAGGCATTTGTCAATTAGATATCTTTTAAGCTTCTTTTTAAATTTGGTTCCTTTCATTAGTTTAAGATTTTCAGGTAGGTTACTGATTAGGAGTAGTATAATTGCTTTTAATATAGAGAGAAGCAGTAATTAGACTTGTGGCAGAAATTATTGACAAGCAAGGGCATTATTGAAGCAAAAATGCATATCTTACTATAGAGTTTTTGTATATTATGAAATATGTAAAAAGGAATACAAAATTTTTTCACATCAATTTTTAAACACATGATTAGAATACTTGCAATGAAGACAAATTATCTACTTCATGCCATAACACATTATACAATAATGATTTAATACCAATATAATTTGGCCTATGAGTTATTTGACATGGTCAAGGGAGACTGTAAAACATATCATTAATAAACACTTCGTTTAAAAATTCTTAACAAGTATTTCTGTAAGTGCAGCTAAAATTATTGTGGTAACTGTTATGCTTGGTAATTAATAATACCAATTATTTGCATATTTTTACGTATAACTTTGGTATTAATGGCTATATGATATAGGTCTAATTTACACCTAGTATTAAGAAGAATTACTCTATATATGTATAGTGATATAACTGTAAAAATTCCTTCTTCTCTAAAAATAATTATCTCACATGATTATTTCTTTTCATTTTATACATATTCCTTCTGAGGCCCAAGAATGCTCTGTAATGAAGCTACCCCTGACTATAAAAATTATATTACATATTATTGCAATTTTTTCAGATATAGTCTTTTACTAATCTTTTTACAGACTGTTATGTTCATTTTAAGATAAGCGTTGCCATTATGGACTAGGAATTTATGGAAAGTGGATTCCTAAATCACAGACCCAACTTGAAACAAGTTAGCTATATTCTATGTTTGAACTCAAATTTAATTATATTTGCATTTTCATGAATATTAAATGAGATTTAGAGATTAAAAAATACATGTTTCATATCACATTTAATAATAGCTACAGTTTTCAGCCGCTGGTCAATATTTGCACTGGAAATTATATTTTTGTTATCTGCATCGCTTACTGCTTTATGGTCTTTGGGAGCTTGTGTAAATTATATATAATATGAAGCACAATGGTCCAAGAAGTGATTCCTGCAAGATGTCATTTTTACAGATCTTGAATTAGATTTAAATTTTGTGATATTTGCTCCAGTCTTAAGTCCTATGTATGTATCCTTAAGTAAGATAAGATTAAATTATTTGCATTTCTTTAATTTCATAATATTCAAGGATTAATAATAGAGTATCATGATTAACACAATCAAAGGCTTTTAATATGTCTAGGAAAAGACTGGCAAGGCAACTCTGTCATTATTATCAAGTTGTTATGATCAAAGTCCACTAATATTCTAGCATATCCTAAACTTAGGTATTAATTTTTACACTAAACTCCATTTACTTACATGAAATAAGATGTGTTTCTGGAGAATCTTTCCCATCTTTAGTTGCTCACTGAACTGCCATTACTCAAAATGATCGCTAGACACCTGGATGTTCCTGTGTTGGCTGAAGTAAGAAATGGCTGAGTTCATCCATAGGAGGAAACTCGAAGTTCATCAGGTTTTCTTTTTTTTTTAATATGAAAATTTTTTCCCAAGTGGATAACTCCATTGGGTTGTGAAGATGTTTCAGCAATTTAATTCCCAGTTTTATTTCATGGTTTTTGGTCCAAAAGTGTTTTTCAGTGTGGTAACTTCCCTTACCTCTTTTTGTCTTTTAGATTTATTGATAATTTTTATCACTGTATCTTTGTTGAAACCATTGGTTTCATATTAAAAAATAAAGAAAACCTGATAATCTTTGAGTTTACTCCTAAGGATGAACTCAGCCATTTCCTACTTCAGTCAACAGATGCCAACAATGGAAAATCCAGATATCTAGCCATTGTTTCCAGTAATGGTGGTTCAGTAAGCAACTAAAGATGGGAGAGACTCTCCCAAAATGCATCTTATTTTATGTAAGTAAATGGAGTTTAGTTTAAAAAATGAATACCTAAGTTTAGGCTATATTACCTCTCCATTGTCAACAGCTTCGTAAGTACAATATTTAATACAGTAGCAATTTGTGTTTTACCTCAAAAATCATTTTCAAAATTATCAAGAACTTTGCTTTTGTCTATTGCTTATTTTGTTCATTAATACTTTTCCAAAGGGTTTAGCTAGAACAGATGTAAGAGAGATTGGCCAGTAATTAGCAACAAGAGCAACAATATTAGTTTTGATCCAATATGGAAATAAGACCCTCATCAAGATTGAGTGAATGATTCCCATGTCAACATACTTGCCAGTCCTTATTGAATTTTTATACATAGGTAGTAGAGGATGGTAACACAGCTGATTTAATGTGTACACCAAGAATCAGAAGATTACATTACACAAGATGACTGTGATGGTGGAGATGAGATGATGAAGCAATGGCAGAAAGAGCAGCAGAGGAAAAGGGAGTACTTGAAAAATAAAATAATAAGCATTATTTTATCTGCCACAAATACCACTTATGACTGCTGGGATCAAACTTGAACTACCTCATTTGGAGGCAAATAGTTTAACCATAAGCCTATAGTGCCTTGAAAAGGATGTATTAATAAAATATTCCAAAGGGTTATCCAGGAAGTGTTTACACTCTTTTTGCAATTTAGTCTATATAACCATTGTACCCACTTGATTGTTTATTCTTTATCCCATCTATTACATCTAATACTTCTTGTACTATGGTATCATATAAGTATATACAGTTGACATTGTGATTACTCTTTATATATATTGAACAGATGTGTCAGCACATTTAAAAATAGTTGTTGAGTAAATTGCTAACATGTGTTGCATTTTATTCATTCTTGCTATTTATCATAAATTAATGTTTCCCCATTTTAAGTTTTATTTCCTTGTATTATTTATTAATTACCAAGTAGTTATAACAATGTTGCTTTGAGATACCTTAGGCTATTTGATAATGTCAGCAACATTTAAAAAATTGTTAGTTTTTAATAAATTATTAACAGGTGTTGCATATTGTTCAGGCTTGTTATTGACACATAAACTGATGTATCCCATTTTAAGCTTTATTTTCTTATATTATTTATTAATTATCAAGTACTTATAACAAATTTTCTTGTATGAGCTAGCTTACCCATGACAGTATATGCCTTTAGATAGGTAGTGAAGTCTTGTAGGCTCTCTTGAATACTTGTTACTAAATGTTATAGCTATTTTTTTTTGTAAATTTAGTTAACAGATGCATATCTGTAATTTTTTCTATAAGAACTAAAGCCTCTTTGGAGAGAGTAATTTTGTATCTACCTATACTAATTTTTTTATCATTGGGCAGCGAACAGCTATACATCTATTCAAAATGTCATAAAATTGATTTAATTTATTACTGATTTCTTCATAATTATATAAATCACCCCATACTTCTGCAGCAATACAGCACATCAGTTTAATAATAATAATAATAATAATAATAATAATAATAATAACTTGTTTTTGTATAAATTTACTACCACTACCACTACTACAAGTTTCTATCATCATGATCATCATCATTATTATAAGCAAAGTCCCAATGTTCATTTTTCATTAGTATTAACTTTAGCATTAAAATTGGCCCTGATCATCAGTTACTTCCACCTACAGCAGATGTCTTTTATTTCAAAATGCCAGACTGCAGTATAAGGTTATTGG
The DNA here is from genome assembly GCA_030762175.1 of Metallyticus violacea. NCBI lineage: Eukaryota > Metazoa > Arthropoda > Insecta > Mantodea > Metallyticidae > Metallyticus > Metallyticus violacea. The sequence goes on along the minus strand of CM060846.1, from coordinate 335,778,363 downwards.
ACGACTGCTTCTAGTTCTAACCCATGATACTGCATTCCCTCCATCACTCCATCCCTCTATACACCTTTTATCTATCTTCTCCATATCTGAGGTTAACAGTACTTATCATTCTTCTAGGCACCATCATGGGTAGCCGAGGTCGCTAAGGCACGGATTCGTGAGCGTGAGGTCTGGTGTTTGAATCCCACCAGGACCGTCCTTCCTGACTGAGGTTTTTCCAGGTTTTCCTCAGTCCTCACATATGGCAAATGCCGGGGAGGTACCCTAAACTACGTTTCCTTCCTTAAAAAAATCCCAATTTATCATTTCATCTCATTTATCATCTGTGTACCATACTTACCTCCTAAACCCAAGATCGCGGGTTCGAACCCGGCCAGGACCGATGGATTTTTTCGGGGCGTAAAAATCCTAAGTATGGCTTCCTTCGGAAGGGAAATAAAGCCGTAGGTCCCGTGTCGTACATTTACGGCACGATAAAGAACCTCAAGCCTGAAAGAGAGGCCTCTGAGCAAAATTAGTCGGCCGTTTCACGCCCTGAGTTGAATGGGGCGCTGATGACCTGAGCTGTTAAATAGCGTCCATAAATAAATAAATAAATAAATAAAAATCATCAGTGTCCGCCACCTGCGGTGCCGCAGTAGTAAAAACGCTATTCAAAAACAAACAAAAAACTCTTACAGGCCACCTCTATTGAGGCATCTTTCCTACATGTCCATATCAAGTCAAAATTTTTGTCATAAGTTTATCCTGTTTTCTCTCTTAAACTTCCATTACTTCTCTTATTTTTTCTTAAAGCATTTTATGGGTGTTGTTCCAGAAAATGTTTAGCTGGTTTTATAGGAGTACTAATCATATGCATGTTTTTTTCTTCACTGCATTACTTTTAAATATTTTTTTTTTTTTTTTTTTTTGCATTTCCAGTAGTTATTAATATTTTTGTAGTGATGTGAATGATAAGTACATTCTTTTAAAGATGCTCTGATCAAGATCCATGCTTCAGTCAGTGAATCTACATGCAATCACAAAAAAGCCAGGTTCACGTATCCTATAGAATATTTTTTAAGAGAAGTGAAAACCTACTTTACTGTGTACCGAACAAAGTTCAAATTAACAGACTGAGGCACATAATTAAATTTATATCTTTGAAACTCAGGAGAACAGGAAAGTGTATGTGGGAGACCATGTTTGGAACTCTATTGTTGTGTCTTATGAGGTTAGATTATGTTGTTTTCTTTAATAATGCTATCAGATTCCAGAAGGACTTGACATGTTGTAATGTTATTATTAGAATGTCATTTTCACCCATGTGCAGTTCATTATTGAATGCATATGTGCAGTCATTATAAAAGTTTGCAGAAAATTCCATTTCAAGTTGAACATTTTCTTAAAATATATTTTCCAAAGGGGTTTAGGATGTGCCAAATGATGTGTATAATGACATAACCTGTTAAGAATGACAGAAATGTTCAAGAAAACAGAAAGGGGGGGGGGTTTCAAAGGAATGCTTTATGTGCCACAGAAAAGAGAGGATGATTGTTTGAAAATTAAGAATATTATAGTGGGAATAAAAGTCAAAGGCTTTCATTTAATAATTTTTCGAAAAATAAGACATTTTTAAAAAATTCTGTTGGAACTCACACAGTGAAGCTTGTTAATGTAAATTATTTAATAATTTACGTCAAAGGCTTTGTTTACTAGCAGAATTAAACATAAACCAGGGGGTCAAGATGTGTAATACATTTCATAACTTGTTCCATGGCTCCAGCTAATGATTTTTGCAGTTACTGAACTTGCATTATCTTTCATTTTAAGTCTTAAAAAGACACTTTAACAAAGAATGAGTTACTGGCAGATTTAGAAGCACACAAATTTTGCTCACATACTATTAATAAACTAAATGAAAGATCTTTCTGACTTTCTCATAATGTCTTTCTGGCTTGATATATAACATTCTATTGGTGAAATATGCTATTCCTATCAAATATATTCTACACACTATGTGTCTGAGGTCAGCATTCAGTACCTAACATGAAATGAGACTGAGCATGGAAGAAAAGTGAAATAGGTGTTATATTACAATTTTTAAAAAAGTTTTCATATGGAACTAACACAGTGAAGCTCATGTGAATTAAATCTGTCGTCTTAACACTCCTCATGCTTCACTAACCTTTATATTGTTATATTGTTTCTATATGAGATAAGAGGTGATAATTCTTTCATTTGCATTAGGTTTTTGCATTTGGGTGCAATGGTTAAAAAAAAAAAATAAAACATATTGTTCATTGATATAATTGTATGATTTAGTTGAACTACACACACTTAATACTTCACTTACTTGCCTTAATATATAGAACTGTTTTCAAGAACATTTCATTCTCATCATCAGCCAGGCTAAAATCCAACTCAGTTGTTCTTGAAAGCAGTTCTATATATTATGACAAGTAAGTGAAGCATTAAGAGTGTGTAGTTCAACCAAATCATACTATAATGTCAATTATATGATTGGCTTCACTGTGCAAGTCTAAATTTACATTTTAATTAACATATTGTCCATGTTCCAATTTATAGCCTTTAAAACAAAGCATCTGGGCACTGAAGAAAAGGCTCTTCATTTTTACTCTGATTCTTACACCTGAAGAACATATGGAGAAGTATTAGTCTGAGGGAACTGTAAAATCACTAGACAAAGATTGTGCTGTAAGAGACTACAAAATTCTTGCTAAACAAAGTGAGAAAAGTGAGCAATTGTAATTACTGTAAAGATGGAACCAATAGAGAGATTTGATCATCCCTCAAAACTGGTCACAACCCTTCTTAAATGGGAGACCAGGTACGTAAACCTCAATTGATAATTTAAACTATTACTGGTGCTATGAAATATAATGTCAAAAATCTGCAAAAAAGTAGGAATGGGAGATAACTGGAAAGAGTCAGATAGTTTAAACAAAATGCTTCAGCATTGAACATTGAATGTGGTCTGCAACTGATTGGCAGATTCATGACGTTGAAGAGTGTGACTGCATGAAAAAGCAGATTAAAAAATACAATCTATGTTTGAAATTTTATTAATGATGGTTTTACTACAGTTTTTGCTTCCTGTTATGTTTGTACCTACTATAATAGGTAATATCCAGCAATAAAGTTTACAATATAAATAATATAAAAATAATTTTTAATCAAAGGGATGTTCAAATCATATTATGTTGCAAAATAAGTGCATCAAAATGCTTTTATGCAATAGATTGATTCAAAATGTTTTAAGTGCAACTTTTAAATGAATATGCATCTTCATCAATTGAAAAATAGATTTAATTATGATTAATCCATGAACACAGCCTCAATGCTTAGGTTTAGATCGTAGCATTTAAATTTTTCATATATTTTATTTGGTTTGGAATAAAACATTTTTATTGTTTCATGTAAATTTTTAATTTATATACTTAATACATTTTGCAACAATGCTTATTCAACTTCATTAAACTATTTAATATATGTTCTTTCTATATTACCGCTGAAAATATGATGTCAATGGTGATGAAAAACAAACAGTATATAAATGTTCTATGAAGAGTGTGGTAATAGTACTTTAAAATTATTGGGAAGAGGGAGGAAGAAGAAACAAATGAAAATAGCAGAGTTTTTGTAATATTTCAATAAATGCAAGTAATTGCATTTGTTTTTCTTGTAATTGTTTTGCGCCCTCCCAACTGCCAAATAATTTCAAGATGATGAAAGGAATTAATGAAATGATGATACAAATGAATTTGATGTTTGTGGAATCTTAGGTTATGTGGCATTCACCTTTTAGGGTAGAGAAAATCTCCAGAAAAAGCCTTACCCAGGCAAATGTCCCAAATGGGAACTGTACATGTTCCCAACTGTTGGCAAGCAAATGTTAGTGCCTGACATAATGGGGGTTTCCTTGAGCATAGTAACATAACAGATTCTGGTACTTTTTAATTCTAAAGTGCTTCATTTTTAATTCTATGAAAATATCAGAAGTAAAGCAATTAAATTTTTTAAATATAAAAATATAAGAATCTTAGCTAGAATTAATTAATTATATTTATAAATTTATTATAAAAATATCTGTTTTTATGGCTATAGTTTCAAAATCATAAATTAAACTTTGCCTATGTAAAAAGAATTTAAGTTTATCAATTGTAGCTCTGTTTCAGTTTACCAAATATGTGGAAGTAGTGAGTAAAAAAACAATATATATATATAAGGCAAACTGACTATGATCCTTACATAGTATTAACACTATACACTTATGAGTGATTAAATGGTAACCCTTCATTTGCCTGCTCTGTGCTGATCAGCACAGAGCTACATGGGATACTTTGTTGCTATGAGAATGTTGTTTTAAACATTCTATATTAGCAAATAAAGGAATTATTTTTTTTTCTGCAGCAGATTATATTTTTCATTTCTTGTCAGCTGAATAAGGGAGAAAGCACAGCTCATATGTCTAACATCAGTTTATAATTTCAGTGCAAACAGAAATGAGCTAGTAAGGATATAAATTTAAAAAGAATTCTGTATCTGTAGATTTATTGTAACTTATGTGTATTATTAGACACTGTAGCTATACACATATCTTGAGAATTTTTTGTGATAAATACAGCAGCAGTAATAAACAGCCATATTTATATAGTCCATAGTATTCTTATATCCATTACACTTGAAACTATTATACTAGCATAAATGTTCATCCTCCATGCTGCCTCATGACCATTTCATTGTCACTCAGCTGAGCATTTTTGTACATCATATTTCTTTCAAGATAGAGTCTTTTTATGGCACATATATTTATTATTTGGTACATTTTTTCAAAATTCTAGTTATGTACAATGTTCAGTATAATATTGCATTTACAATACACTAGAATATGGTCAGTTGAATGTTTATATATTATTACCAGACACTGTGCTAGTTTGTAATTACCATATTAGTAATCCTTAATATAATGTTCAACAATGCAATATTAATGAAATATAAGGCAAATTAATAAAATAGAACTAATCTCACATTTTCTTTAACAGGAATTGCTCCAGTGAAACAGCAGATGAAATATCTGCATGCATCTTATGCATAAACTGATACAGAAGGACCCAAGAAAGTAAGAAAGTGGTCTAAACATGGTCATTAAGAAGTTTGATATACCTGACAACATAGCTTTTAATTCTTTCATACACCTACATCTATTTTGAAGAGGATGGTGTAACTGCTGGGCCTATTAGAAAACTGGATTCACAAAACAAAGAAAATGAAAAAGAAAAGACTGAATGCTTAGTTACACCCAACATTCAATAATATTTTATAATGTTCTTTAAACAAAAACTTGCAGTAAAATTATATTTTTTGTTTAACTTTATCCACTTAGTTATTCTGCCAAATATTTGGCATTTTGGCATTAATGGAGCAAATGGTGCTTAATCAAAGTGAAAATATTTAAGAATGAGTAAAGTGTTTTAATGTGGACCAAAACAAAAGATACTGGTCAATACTGTTGTCATATGGACTTATCATCCTTGATGTGTTCTATGATTCTCTGTGTTATATTATGCTAAAATAGGTAATCAAAAGTTATGCAGTTTTTAAAAAGGATAAAGTGCAATACTGGAGCTATTTTTTTCATAACAATGCTTTTTGGATAGATACTTCTATTATTTATTTCATATGAAACATATTTGTTTATATTGGTTAATTCATAGCCATGATATATAATTCAAAGCAGTTTTGAAAGCAATATTGCAGACTTAACAGATAACATGCTAGTATTTATAAGACTTTGTTATTCCTGGTTTTAAATAGTATAAAATGATTATGCTGTCAATAAAAGAAAAACATAGTGATATATTTGAGTGTGAAAATATTATATAACTATTGTAAAATCTTGAATTTGTTACCAAGAGCTTGGGAATTGCCATAAAAGTTTAGTCAGAAGCTAGAACATACTTCAATTTCTACCATGGTCCAATTATGCTTTTCCTCTAGATGGGGGATTAAAGAAGCCTTTCTTTTTTAAAATATGTAAATGTCAGATGACACCATGGCTCAATTAATAATATGCAAAACTAACTCAAACAAACTTGTGTACATCTCAGTTTGTTGTTCAGGAAGACTTTAAACAGTGAAGTTATTTAAAATGATGACATTTGATTGCTTTTATAACACTGAAACTTCACTAACCTTTCAAGAGAAGGGAACTTCCAGTGTTTTAATCCAACCAAATATCATCATTTGTATATAGCTGTTGATAACTTCATATAACCCACAAATTGATTCTCTCCTCAGGTTATAATCATACCCCTTTCATCAATTTTTACCACTGAAAGATGATTCTAAAGAGAGATATTTCTGTGTCTACATTGGAATTGGCCATAGATTTAATGAGTGGAGGAATAGTGTGTGTTTTGTCTCAAAACACAATAAACATTAACTGTTTGCCTTGGTACCTGCTAATAATTAGTAAACTGTTACAGAAATGTGTTTATGTATACCATTCATTCAATTTACTCACAAAATTGTGCTTCAACTAAACTGAAAACTGTTAATTGGCCATATAATGTGAAGTGGATGTACTTTAGCTGACCATGAAACATACAAGCAGATTACATTTTCATAAAGTTCCCAGTGGTAAAGAATAATGAAATAACAATTGTAAATAATTTCTTTTTTTCCTCAATCCCTGAATATTAAATATGTGACACAATGCAAAAACAGCTAAAAATTACTTTTGTATAATTAAAAAATGCTAAAAGGTGATCTATATAACTAGAAATCTGCCGGCCATTATACAACTGCTGCAAGGCTTAAAAAAACTAGCTTGGAAATTAGTCTTAAATTTAAAAATTCATAAATGGTATCAAGATTGATTTTTAATTAGACTAACAAGCTAAGAGAATAAAAATGTTTTCCATGCCTCAACAGTTGTATTAAAATTATCATGTTTATAAATTTATAATGTGTCCATCAAATAAAACTATTGGAACTGATCAAATACCAGTTGAATGATTATGCCTTTATATCTATCTTGAACTCCTTTTATAAATACTCAATAATAGCTAGTGCTGTCATTGTAATTATTTCTGTGAAATATACACAGGGATTAAAAGTGCAGAAAAATATACTACTCTAAGTACTCTCATGTGAATTTACAAGATATAAAGTTTAATACAATAAAATGTTATGAAAAACACTTTGTATGACCATCCCTCACCTTCATGATGGCAATGCCATTTCTCAAGACTTTTATTTTGGCAGTGATCTAACATTTATATGGCTAAATCAATAATGCTGGGCATCAATATAATAACAGCAAAAGTGATGTTTCTGAATATTTGCTACATATTTTTTCACTAGTAATTTAAAACTAAAACACTTAAAAGGCAAGGGCAAAGATTTCTAAAAGAGTGAAAGCTATATCCATTGGTCTCAATAGTCTCAAGGTAACATTTTTGCTTTAAGTCCCATGCTAACGAATTCAATCCTGGCTAAAATTAATGGTTTTTTTTCAGGATGAATGTAAAATTTCAGAGTGAATTTCCTCTATAAGGAAATTTAAGATGTTAAAGAACTCCATACCCAAAAAAGGGGTCCCTGCATCAAATTATAAGTTATTTCATTTTCAAGAAATAGGTACCCTGTTTCACACTAGATAATAACTGAGGTGATGGGCTTAGTGTTTTTCATTCTGTTCTCCGTAGGAGTGGTATAACTAAATTCCTTTTGGAATTATAGATGGACATTTTTTTGAAAACTCAAATTTTGCTGAAATATACAAACATAAAAGTGAACACCATGGTGAGCTCTGCAGATAGAGTGGGGTTTTAGCATTCTGTATATATGCAAAACAGAAGAACCCATTTATGGTTTTTTTTTTTTTTTTTTGATTGGTTTATTTACGGACGCTCTTTAACAGCTCAGGTCATCAGCGTCCCATTCAACTCAGGGCGTGAAACGGCCGACAAATTTTGCTCAGAGGCCTCTCTTTCAGGCTGGAGGTTCTTTTTCGTGCCGCAAATGTACGACACGGGACCCACGGCTTTACTTCCCTTCCGAAGGAAGCCATACTTAGGATTTTTACGCCCGAAAAAATCCATCGGTCCTGGCCGGGTTCGAACCCGCGTTTTGGGTTTAGGAGGCAAGTATGGTAACCACTACACCACCAGGACCGACACCATTTATGGTAGTGAAGATATGTACCAAAGTATATTCTGAAATTAGTAAATTTAAAGCACTCTAAAAAGAAAACACAATTTCAAAAATGCCTAGAAATATGATGCAATTGCATTAAAATTTATTCTACAAAGAAAAATAGTACATCAATGAAGAAATTACTATAAGAATCCAAAAATTCTATATCAAGATATGCGGCCCACAAAAATTTATAAATACTTTTGGAAATTCAAGTCTTGCTAAAAATAATAAAATAAATCAAAAGACGATGGTATGCCCTGCAGATAGAATAAGGCCTTCACTTTCCGAATGTGCAGAACATAAAAATTTGCCTTATAATGAAGATGTTCATTAAAGTAGCAATTTTAGAAATCTGCAGAGAAAGGCTTCGATTTCACATTTGTCCCCCACTTACAAATATGTCTTGATTACCTAAAAATTATACCAGGAATAAAACTAGCGACTCTCTGTGTCCTGGAAATAGAGCACGACCCCAGCACTATATAGGAGTGCAGAACACAAAAATCTGTCTTGTAGTTAACGGAGATATTCATCAAAGCATATCCATATATTGATCTCATCAGGGCTCAACATTCAAATTTCAAAGATGTCCTACATCATAAATATATAATATTATACCGGGAATACAACAAGCCAACCTCGACAGAGATATCATTTATATTTAATATAAAGATTTTAATGATTTTTGGCCCTCAAAATGGTAAGTCCATAATGGAATTTTTGACAATTTAAGTAACACCAAAATACGCAGTAAACTAAAATAAAATACCACTGTGTGCCTCGTGACAAAGTCGGCTCCTAGCATTCCGAATGTGTCAAACATATAATCTGCCTTATAACAGTGGAAATATTTATTCAACATGTCAGGAATTTGGCCATTAAAGGAATTTCCAGAGAGAGGTCTAAATTTCATAACAATCCCACGACTACAAAAATGCTTCATTGTCCTACAAATTATACGGGGTGTACAACTACAACTCTTTGTGCAGAAATTAAAATTAGGACCCATAATTCGATATCTATATTTTTAATCCTAATTTTTTAAGATTTATGTTAATAATTTCAAGCTGGCTAAAATATATAATAAACTGAAACATCAGACAACGGTGTAACCTCTGATTGAGTTGGACTTCAGCATTCCGTATATCCGCACAATATAAAAATATTACTTTCGGTAACGGAGATACTCATCAAAGTACATATATTTTAATAATGACCATTTTGTGGCTTTCCGCGAGAAGTCTAAATTTCAAATTTGTCCCAGACCTACAAATAAACCTCGGTTTATATAAACTTAGGCTTTCACGGCCGGCGTCAATCCAATAAAACGATGATTTATCCGGGCTTCTTGGCCGTGGTCTAGAGGTAACACTAGTACCTGACGTTTCGCCCGCCACTCCGTCGGGCATCCTCAGAGGTAGACTCATGACTGACAAACTCAAGAGTGGCGTTCTAGAGAACGCACCGTCAATATATAGGGGAGCGAGTACCTCCCCACTTCCCTATCATTGGCCCGCCTCTCCGCCAATCATGGTGCGGCTAGGGACCCCCCTACTGTACGTCCGTCCTGGCTTCTTATTGGCTTGATCCTGGTGTTCTCCAAGACCGGCATCCATGCTTTGTGAATTCGTGTAGCCTCTTCTTTTTTATTGAAATTGTCCTTGTGCTTAAAAATCTCAATGGCCTCACGGTACAACCTCGAATAACATGGGGCTGTATTGTCGAGAATATCCGTCTCCCCGAACAGGATATCGTGGCCCGCCAACATAGCATGTTCTGCCACCGCCGATTTTTCAGTTTGACCAAGTCGACAGTTGCCTCGATGTTCCTTTATCCGTGTACGTACCTGAGACTTATAAAGTCCTACAGAGGGATCCAACCAGTAGAATTCTAAGGATGACGAATCTATTAATAAAGAAATCGTCGCTAATGCAAGAGGTGCAAAGGACCATGGTTATGAGTGAAGCCGTTGCACCGCGGTTATACGGTTTGCCCAAGATTCATAAGGATTCGACGCCATTGCGTCCCATAGTCAGTACCATAGATTCACCAACCTATTGTTTGTCCAAACATTTGGCTCAAATGCTGCAACCGTATGTGGGCAACACGGAGACCCATATAAGGAACTCTGCACACTTTATAGAAAAACTTAAGGACATCAGGTTGGACCCACAGGATCAACTTATAAGTTTCGACATAACCTCACTTTTCACTAGGGTGCCATTGGAAGACACATTGGTACACATTGCGGAAATCTTTCCGGCTGACATCACGGAACTGTTTCGTCACTGCCTTACTACGAGCTATTTTAGTTGGGGTGGCAAGTTTTACGAACAGAAAGATGGGGTGGCTATGGGTAGTCCACTGAGCCCACCGATTGCTAACTTTTACATGCAGTATTTTGAGAAAAAGGCCTTGGAGTCAGCCCCGTACAAACCTAAGGTTTGGTGGAGGTATGTTGATGATACTCTTGTTATCTGGCCACATGGCGAGGGGGAATTACAAGGGTTTCTGGACCACCTAAACAGTGTCAATGAGAGGATCCAGTTCACCATGGAAAGGGAGAAGGATGGTTGCATTGCGTTCCTGGATGTGTTGGTTAACAAAAAGCCAAATGGGACATTGGGCCACACTGTATATAGGAAACCAACCCACACGGACCGGTACTTACAAAAAACGTCAAATCATCATCCACGTCAGAAGAGGGGGATCATCAAGACCTTGGCAGTACGGGCAAAACGCATCTGCGAACCGGGGACCTTGGAACAAGAAATGAAACACCTGAAGGTCACACTGCAAGCTAATGGATATGGTTATGGAGAAATCAACCGGACATTACATCCCAATAAAAAATGGGTTCGCACGGAGAACCCGAAAACTCAGAATTCAGCTTGCTTACCGTACATCAACAAGGTCACAGACAGAATAGGGAAACTATTAGGGAAATTTAATATACGTACTTTATATAAGCCTACCAAAAAGCTGAGATATCTTCTTCGATCAGTGAAAGACAAGCGGGACCCCCTTTGTTCAAGAGGCGTTTACCGCATTCCGTGCAGTTGTGGTAAAGTGTACATTGGGACCACAAAACGGAGTGTACGTACACGGATAAAGGAACATCGAGGCAACTGTCGACTTGGTCAAACTGAAAAATCGGCGGTGGCAGAACATGCTATGTTGGCGGGCCACGATATCCTGTTCGGGGAGACGGATATTCTCGACAATACAGCCCCATATTATTCGAGGTTGTACCGTGAGGCCATTGAGATTTTTAAGCACAAGGACAATTTCAATAAAAAAAGAAGAGGCTACACGAATTCACAAAGCATGGATGCCGGTCTTGGAGAACACCAGGATCAAGCCAATAAGAAGCCAGGACGGACGTACAGTAGGGGGGGACCCTAGCCGCACCATGATTGGCGGAGAGGCGGGCCAATGATAGGGAAGTGGGGAGGTACTCGCTCCCCTATATATTGACGGTGCGTTCTCTAGAACGCCACTCTTGAGTTTGTCAGTCATGAGTCTACCTCTGAGGATGCCCGACGGAGTGGCGGGCGAAACGTCAGGTACTAGTGTTACCTCTAGACCACGGCCAAGAAGCCCGGATAAATCATCGTTTTATTGAAACCTCGGTTTCTCTAATTATTTTACCGGGAGTACAACTAGATACCTTCTATGCAGAAAAAACCAAAATAATTCAAAATTTTATATCAATATTTTTGCCACAAAATCTGTCATTTTAGAGAGTTCATGATTCGCTAAAATAACAAAAAACATAAACGGATTTTCACTGCTTAAAGTATAGCCCCAGCATTTTGTACATATACAGGACTTAAAAATCTGCATTATGGTGGCGAAAATTTTCATTAGATTATATTCGAAAATTAGCTTTGTTTAAACTAATTCCCTGAGTTTCTCCGACATTTCATAATAGTAGATGAAAGAAAAATTCATCACTACACGCCAGAGACGAAAGAGCAGAGTAGTTAAGGCCCCTCCTTGACCACTTGGAATAACGATATTTCTGCCACCAGATGGTGCTAGTAGCACATTACTCCCTCCAGGTGGTATGGCCAGGCGGAGTGGGGGATACGACATTATGTGGCAGAATTACATTTTAATCCGAGTGGCCAAGGAGGAGCCATTTTATTTATTGAATATGTCCATTAATTACAAACTATACATTAGACAAAATGATGTGAACTAAAATGGCGGACGGTTAAGCTTTATGTGTAGCAAAACTATGAACTAAAAAATGTGAGGTAATGTTTGGAAGCATTTGGTGCCAAAACTGTGAGCTAAGGAAAATGATAGGGGATCTTTTGGTTGCAAAACTATGAACTAAGAAAAATGGTGGGAGAGGCGGTTAGTGGCAAAACTGTGAACTAAGGAAAATGGTGGGGGAAGCACTTATGGCAAAACTGTAAACTAAGGAGGTGGTGATAGGGTAAGCACTTGGTGGCAAAAGTGTGAACTAAACGGGATTAAGGTAATGGGTAGTACGGAAAGCCTTTGTGGCAAAACTGTGAACTAAATGTTCGGTGTTTACACGAAATTGTAACACTGATTAAAAATACTAAATACAAAATGGTTGCAATTTGAAAAGCGGTGGCAAAACCCTAAAACTAAATATGCAATTATACAGTGATTAAAAACACTAATTACAAAATGGTGGAGAACTATATCGATAGAACAATTTAAAAACAATTATGCAGTGATTAAAATATTAGTGACACAATGGCGGGAATTTAAACTACAATAATGTTGATAAACTGAGAACCATAAATATACGGTATATGTAGAAGTAAACATGTTGGTAAAAATGTGCGAGTATAGGATTGGGGAACTAAAATATATTAACAAGATGGTGGTGAAAATTTCTCACTATGATGTTTGCAATAATTAACATTGAAATAACAATAGTATAGTTATGCTGCAAGCAAAAAGTTAAAACGAGTTAATATTTATTAACTTAATAAACAATATTTTGGTAGTATATATACACACACACACACACACACACATATATATATATATATATATATATATATATATATATATAAGATGCTGATAGGGGTGAGAAATGTGTTGTAACTGCCAAATAAGCCGCTACGATGAAAAAAATAATAATCACTGATGGTGAAAATATAAACTAACATTTACTAATAATATTAGGACATACCTTAAAGGGGGTGATGCAGTGGCGGTTCGAGTACGGCTGCCTATCAGCTACTGAAGAAAATTAACATATGTAATCAATAAAGTGTAGCAGGGAAAGTCATGTGATTGCTGTAAACGTTTTCAGGTAAATGAAAATAAGTTCGATCCTTTAAAGCTAAATGATATCACCCGACTATTTACGCGAATGGAGGACATAAGGTGAATTGCTAACTATGTGGTGGTGATAGAAATAGAAGGAAAAAAAACACCCAATTGCGGAAGCACTAAACAGCATCTCAACATGTTGGGAACCAAAATGTACCTGTTTGCTAAAAAGAATTGGTTACAATAATTAATTTGCTAAAGGAAGTTATGTTGTACGAAAAAAAATATTATGTTGGAATCAAAAAATAGTTTCACTCTTTGATTTAGTTTCATAAACAAAAATAATATTAGATATAAATTATACCTCTTTTGCTACATCCAAATAAACTGTTTACAATATTTAATTTTGGAAAAATAATTGAATCTCTGATTTACTTTTATAAACAAAAATCAATATTCTAAAAATAGTAACTTTGGAAAAAAATTGTAATATTTAACTGCGCAAAAAAGATTTTATGTTCGAATCAAAATATATTTTCATTCCTTTACTTAATTTTATTAAATAAGAATGAATATTAGAAACAAAGTAAACTATTTACAATATTCAACTTTGCAAAAGTTTTATTGCATGGCCCTCAACTTCGAAAATGCCCCACGCCTACAAATTCCACGATTGCCGTAAAAACTAGCCAGAAATTCAACTTGCAACTCTCTAAGCAGAATATCAGATTAAGTTCGGAAAAAAAACTTTATATATTTTTCTCTCCCCAACAAATAATGGCATATCTATAGACTGGCATTATTGATCATTCAAGTCTCGCTAAAACAACAAAGCGGAATGGTTCAGGTAGTAAAGCTTAGCACTCGCATTCTGGAGGTCTCGGGCTCAATTCCCATTACGCCGGCATTCTGAGCTTGTTTTTTTTTTTTGTTTTTTTTTTTTTTTATAATGGATTCCCCATTTCACTTAGATGAATGCTGAGCATTGATATTTACTTCCCACGAATTTTCTGCTCTCCCATTTCCTTTCATTTCATTCCATACCCTCAGTTAGAGAGTCGGAAGCTTCAGGTGAGGGGGAAAAGTGCCTCGTGACTTGGCAGAAGCTTGCTTTCTGTAAAATTTCGTATCCTAGCGTTGGTGCGGTCTGCATGAGGCCTCCCCGGCGACCTCGGGACACCGCATGCTACCTTCATGGACAAATGGGGATGGCTCTCACGGGGGACGGCCAGTGCTTGGGACATACCATCTTGGAAAAGTTAGAGATACACAGATCCCTGGCCGCCCGGTGCATCCTCCATCTCATACCTTCCTTCTGAAAGTGACTCCTAGGGATTATATGTACAATGGGCTCGTCTAGCGGCCTCGGTGCATAAATTCTCCTCTGTAGATCTTCATACTGTGATACTATTCTATCCTGGCTAAAATACACAATAAAGTAAAACAGTATATATGTGCAAAAATAAACAAAAACTGCCCTATCGTAGCGGAGAAATTCATTAAAGTATGTAAAAAAAATGGACATTTTAGCGCTTTCTTGAATAATTTTCATGGCCCCAAGCCCACAAATATGAGTTGATTACCCTAAAAATTATATTCAGAATCCTACTGGAAATCTGCGTTAAAATTATACTATTTATAATATTATTAGAAATACTATTAGAAATCTAAGTTGAAATTATACCCAGAATACTACTAGAAATCTACCTTGAAATTATACCCAGAATACTACTAGAAATCTACGTTAAAAGCACCTAGGTATCCAAAGTGTGATATCGAGATTTTTCGCCCTCAAATTGTGACAAGAGAACGGCCTTTTTTAAAGTGAAGCCTCTATAAAATTCACAATAATCTAAAAAAGAAGGGCACTTTCTGCTGCAGGGTTCCGAGTATGTAAACAACGTAGAAACCATTCTACGGTACCGAAGATATTCATTAAAATAATTCATAAACTGGCCATTTTAGAATTGTCCAGAGAGCAGCCTCAATTTCAAGGCGGTCTCACACATGCAAATATGCCTCGGTTACACCAAAAACAATGCTGTGAATAAAACTAGCGACTATCCATGCAGGAATCACCGCAAGAACACAATTTTCGATATGGAAATTACCTCCCCCAAAGAGTGACTAGGTCGGCAATTTTTAAAATTCAAGGCTGGCTAAATATACAATAAACACAAAAGCTCAAACTATTCCCTGTAGACACAGTAAACAGTCCGAAAATGTGCAGAACTTAAAAATCTGTCTTACGCTAGCTGAAATATTTCTCAAAATATATCCAGTATAGCCTTTTTAGGGCTTTCGGGAGCGCGGACAAAATTTTCCACACTGTCTCACGCCTACAAATATGTCTCTATTGCCCCAAAATTTATAACGGGAAGACAACTAGCGATTCTTTACGCAGATATTACCATAAGAATGAAAAAATCAATATCGAGATTTTCGCCCACAGCTATTTTCGAAAACAAGCCACGCTACAACGCCCAATAAACTAAATCAGTAGACCACGCTAAGTCCTGCCAATTGAGTGAACCCCAGCACTAAGGAAAAGTGCACATCGTGAAAATCTGCCTCACGGTAGAGGCGAAATTCGTCAATGATTGTCCCAAAATTGTTAATTTTACAAATCTTCTGAGGGAGTCTGAATTTCGAAATTGTCTTATGCCTGCAAACATGCCTTGGTTTCCCTTAAAATTACACTTAAACCAGCAACGATGACGACTGAATTAAAATGGCTCTGCCCCCTTGATGACTTTAAGTATGTTTTCAGTTTTCAGAGATTCCAGATATATCTTTCAGCTGTACAAGTTGAACCGGGAGAGTTAAAACAAGTGGTATTAGTTTAGTTAATTCTGGAAGCATTTCTGATGCTTGGTTATCACATTTCAGACACTGTACTTTTGAAGAAAGTTTATCTAAGGGGTTCGTATTCACTTTAATTTTTAAACACCCATCGTCATGTTATGATGCAACGTCAGCCTGTCAGGAACGTCGTTTTAAAAAAAAATAGTTATTTCTATAATATCATTAGTTTCATTTGTCAAGAATTTTTTACTGTTCACCATGATACATAAGGCAACACTTTCAAATCTAGTAACAAGGCACTGAACAGACACATCAGTTAATTCAAAAAACTTTGAACAGTACATATCTTTAGGGAGGCCAAATAGTGCGCAGCACTTTCAGGATCTAACCTTTTTGGAGTCTGTCTTGGCATAGTAGCTGCAGATCTTGTAAGTGAAGGGATTGCACATTATTTAACATTCCTAACCAATATGTGTCATAGGTGGTTCTAATGCATGTGAATAAACCTGCTAAGCAATTAAGAATATGCTTGCTAAAAATTTTACTGTTTTCTTCTGTAGCTGCATTAACAGTATCAATATGGGAAAATATCTTGCATAACAAACACAAATAGAAATTAAATGACTCCATTTTAGTATAAAAGTAACTTGCTTTGTAACCTAAATCGGATGGTTTTGTTTGTGAAATTCCTCAAGAAAATCCATCATTTGTTCATAACTGGAATGAAATTATGATGATAAAAAGTGAACCACCTCTCAAGTTCAACAGAATGGTCATGTGTTGACTGCATCATTGCCTTGTTTACTGGTTGAAGAATGAAAGTCTTTTGGGTGAATTTCTCATAAATACAGTTATGTCTTTTATTACGTTCAGCACATCCGGGGTATCAGAAATATTCCGTACAGTATCTTGAACAAGATAAAGTGAGTGAGCAAAACAGTGCTCAGGGTTATTTTTCTGACAGTCAAGCCTGAACTCCTGAGTACTTGCCTGCCATGTTCGATGCATCATCGTAGCATGGGCCTCTGCACTTATTTTTGTAACAATCAAATAGTATAATAAAGCAATTAATAGTATGAAACAACATTCTGGCACCTGTCTTGGATGTTTTGCAGAATTCTACAAAATTATCTTGAACTTCAAGATCGTTTGTTCTGAAGCAGTAACATCTGCTCCTTTACAGAAATATCAGAAGATCACTACAGAGTAATTTTTGGCTGATTTAACAGTTTTTATAATGTCTCTCAGTATTTTGTTCTTATATCAGACAATACCATTTATATCAATTGCAATCCATTCGCTTCTTAAAGAATCTGGGAGTGAATTTTCAAAGTTCCACATTTTTGTATGGATTTATTTTAAACTTTTGTTATGATTACATTTCTGTTAAGTTAATATGCATACTAACTTTCATTCAAATTGAATAAATACTTTGGGAGCTATAAATTATTTCATAAATTTTATTACGTAAATGTGCTGCATAATAAAAACATCAGAAGCGACTCATAAGTTGAGAAAAGTGGTTGGTAGTTTTGCAATTTGAGCTTTGAACCACATACAAAAATTATATACAAAGATATTTAAGTAAATTTGAGTGTGAAATGTGACAATTTTTTAATCTATAAGAAATTTCAATCTTAAAAGTAATTTTTTTATCCAATTTTTTTGGAAGTTATTATTCGTGTTAACATGTATTTTTTCCATTGAATATTACAATGGATACTTCAGGGTGAATTTAAACAAAAACTGATATGCGGGGAGGAGGGTAGGGAGTTGAATGTATGAAAATGAAATTTTGAGAAAATACTGTTTTATAAAATGGTATGCTGGAAAAATGTGCAATTTAGAAGGATGTGCAGAGCTCTTTAAATGCCTGTAGAGCCCAAAGGTGAGGGGGACACCCAAAGGTTCAAGGAACCATTTGTAGTAAAAAAACCAATTGATTTTTTCACCGATTTTGGCCAAAACTCACTCCTTGTATGCCCTAACTTCTGGACAATCATCACTAGCACTTCTAACTAGCAATAAGTTGATTAAATTACTCATATCATCTGTGAGACTTCTTATAGCAATACTCTGCATAGCTAGATATTATAACCATATTATCTTCAATAATTCCATCCTAGGTTTTTTCATCTGTAATCCCTTTGAGGTAGAAATCTGTCAGAACTCATTCATACCGAAAATGACATTAATTATAGTTTAAACACATTCTCTATTACAGACCTTTATGAACCCCAAAAGTTTTCCAGAGCTCTCTACCAGTTCTTGAAACTAGTGTTTATAAATGCCAAGTCATATTTAGTGTTAAATTTTACCAGATTCTTAGAACAAGTTTCCAGGCAATATTTACAATAAACATCTGTAGTTTATTATGCAGCAGCCATGGGTAGGTTGATATCCACTTTTATGTAATATTTCTTTTATGCATTTTCATAAAACATCTATCTTGTTTGCATCTGCAAAAATATTACTGGTGGACCTATTTAATTTTACAGGTGGTTCACAAACACCATAAGCAGCACTAATATCTTCACATTTTTCATCATCACCACTGCTAGAAGTAATGTTGTGCAAGATGGCACTGCATCGCTTTTTAATAATATATCAATTCATGTTATATGTACAGCTAGTACTGTACTGCCATGGGTGGCCCAGGTTGTTAAGGCTCGGATTTGTGAGCGGGAGGTCTGGGGTTCGAATCCCACCAGGACTGTCCTCCCTGACTGAGGTTGTTTTCAGGTTTTCCTCAGTCCTCATAACTGGAAAAAGCTGGGGAGATACCCTAAAATTAGGCCTGGAACGTTTCCTTGCTTAAAAAAAAATCTTTTACCAATATACCATTTCATTTCATGTATCATCAGTGTTCACTGCCTGTGGTCCTCAGTAGTAAAAGCAGGCATTAAACACCATTAAAAAAAAACTAATACTGTTACACTGCCATGTCTACTTTGAACTGAACAATATTGCCATTTGCCACCAGTCACTCACTGAATCTGATAAGCCTCGCAACATATGAACGCTTAATCTATTCACATATGTGAATGATACGACTAAGCAAAATCAAAGAGCTACAGATATAGATTCATTGTATATAGCACTGATGAACAAGAATTCTGGTATTCGCCAGTTACATCATTCATGCCAACCTCATCTAAATGTCTAGAATTAAATGCTTTAAAAACATTATGATGAAATAACATAACTCATGCTACGCCATGCATGGCAAGTGGGAATTCACCAATTGAAACAGCAGATACAATTTTAATTTCCTTTTTATAAAAGTCCTTCGCTATTCTACATACTGTACTACTCTTAGCTGCCTCAAATATAGAATGGCTCATTCTTATAGCTCATTCCTTCCTTTTTATTTCTGGTAACCACCTATAACCACATCTTACTAAAATGTTCTCTCTCTCATCCTGGCTACCCAACTAATCCACCTCCCCATCTCCCTAGTTACTTTTTCTTCTTCTTACTAACATTCATTCCTCCAACTTTTTTTCAATTCTCTTTTCTATTTTCCTGAAGTGCTTCATATCTTCCATAAATCCTTCCAACATAGCAACAAGCTGCCCCAACCCTGGAACTGATTCATTTCTGTACTACCATTATTGTTATTAATATAAACTAAGGATCCATGTCACTTTCCTGTATCCCTCCAATCTACTATGCTTGAATTTTCTTGCATTAAACACACCTGATTCTCATACAGAAAAAGTGCACTCTGGTTGCCATCTTTCAAAGTGAGAGTGCATATTGAATATGCACTTCTCTATCTACATCTTGCAAACAACTCCCTCCTGAAAGCATGCAGCCTTTGTACCGTTTCAGTATTCACAGGACACAGGAGGAGGAGGAAGAATGAGGGTGATTTACAATAAGCAGGAACCAGAAGCATTCTCAAAACTTGATATATTAGTCACTGGACTCTAAAATTGCAGAGTCCCTTGAAAACAGAAGAGGGAAAAATGAGGATTGTGATCCAATAATTAAATCCATGCTATTTATTACAATTTATATCCTGATTATATATTATTCTCTGATTTCCTGCACTTACTGCTGAAGTACCTAATTTAAATTTACAGTAGATATGTAACCAAGCATGTTTACAACTTTCTTTTTATGATATTTATACAGCTAGGCTTCCTTCTCTGAACTTGTTTTTTCCAAGCAAGACATTAATTAATACAACAGATCCTTTAGTGCATGAAATCTGGGCTTCTTTGATGATGGAGCTTACATCTGCTTCTTTAAAAGCCAGATAACCCTTCCCTCCAAATCCTTCAGCAACTTTGTGATATTCTGTGTGCTGCAACATAAATAGTTTTAAACATTTTTGTTTAATTTTGTTTACAAACAAGGGAATAAAGGTGTTAATATTTTACAGGAACCACAGCAATATATGATACTGGTTCATTAACATGGTTACTGCCACCTCTGCTTGCTCACCTTCAATGCTAAATAGAGCTAAATAGTTCAATTCAGATCCTCATTCTTAATTTCTTATAACATTTATAAACATATTATTATTATTATTATTATTATTATTATTATTATTATTATTATTATTATTATTATTATTATTATTATTATTATTATTATTATTATTATCATCATCATCATCATCATCATCATTATCATTATTTTACTATTATTTAATATTTCTGAAAGCACAAAAAAAAAAACTTCTGCAAGAAAGATTTATACTGAAATACATACAATGAAATACATGGCGCGGGAAAATTAAACATGTTCTTTGTTAACCAAGAAGCATTAACCATGAAATTTGCTTGATTTCAGCTCCTCCAGACAAAGCTACACACAGTTTGCTCAAGAGCTTAACTAAAATTGTTTAAAGAATGATGTTTTTAAAAATATTCTAAATAACCTGATGTAAATTTAAGAAATTAAAATGTAATTTGTTTTTCAGGTAACTTGGTGAGAAAATAGATGTTTATTCATAGTATATTTTGCTGTTGTTTAAACATCAGGAAAAAGTAAAAAATCTATACACACATTTCACCACAGCATCTCCAATTTGAAAAATATTTTCTGGGATATAAATATTAGTAAAGTAGGAGCAATGACAAAGAATTTTCAATAATATTAATAAATTCTCATATATTATGCAATGAAGTTTATCTACTATTTTAATTTTATCAATTATTTCTTATAATTTCCCATAATCCCATTCTTTATGAAATTTGACATATATGTTTTATTTACCTTTATAAAGATATCAATATACAGTTTCTCCAATATTCAAAAATATTTATGCCTACATGCCCTTTTGGCCATTCACTTTAAGGGGAAAAAAATAAGCATATGCCACTGCATTTATGATGTTGAGATATTATAGTTAATCAGTCATAGACATATATATATATATATATATATATATATATATATATATATATAAAAATTTCAAAATTGAACTCTTATCAAATAAATGTAAAAAAATTGAAATTGATACCTTAGTACATTTTTTGCAATATAATCTTGAATACTGATATAATAATTTAAGCTTGAAAGAAATGTTTCACATACCTTAAACTCTAATTTAATCATAGTCCTGAAATACATACATTTCTTATTCACTAATTGCATAATTGAATGTTTAAACTTATACTTTCATTCACTGCTGCCAAAAAGTATCAAAACTGGTACTTAACAAAAAGTATGATGAAAGGGAATATGGCATCTGTCTTCTGATTATGGGCATGAAAAGGGGGTTCATAGTCACCTATTTTAACTATGAATTTGACAGGAATGTCTGCTTCTTCACACAACAAAATGCATTCAATATACCACTGATTCAGAAGTCTGCATTTTAAAACTTTTTGTTAGATTATTTCTTAAAAATAGGTACTCTTGAATAAATTTTATGCTGATTATAAAATTGGTTTAATTTTTTGCATCACGTCAAATGTTTACACAAAATAATAAATTATGTTTCCAATATTTGAGCTACTGTAAGCATACATATATGCACACACCATTTTGCACAAGAACAATTTTTGTTATGTACACATTTTTAAAACACTGTAAACAATTGCCCTTTTTACATTTTTAACAATAACATAAATAACATTTTTAATACCTTGTAACACAACAAAAAGCAAACTCTGTTTCATTAATTTTCAAACTTTCTCTTCTTTGACTTCCTTGCAGATCCCCCATCTTTATTGTTCCTCTTCAACATCCAATAGTAGTTATCCATCATAAACTCATTCCATCTCCCCTGGTATCTTCTCCCAATCTCCTGAATATCCAGGTGAAAGCATTCACCTTGCTCTTCACTATAATGTCCCATATTTTCCGGAAAGTAATCAATGTGGGAATGCAAGTAGTAAAGTTTTACATTCATGTTACATTCCAATTCTTTGAAATTTTCCAAAATTGTTTCGAACATTGGCCCTGTAATTAGGATCTTTGTTATTCCCTAGAACACTTTCAGTAACAGGTCAGAAGGCGACATACGTGTTTCTCTCTCATTCATTGTTTTCTGAAAATCCTCATCCTTCATTCGTTTCTTAATTTGAGGACCAACAAACATTCTAGCCTTCAATTTTTCTTGTGTGATGAAGAAAAATTTATTAGAAATATATTTGAAGCAGGGCCCATCCAGTGATTGATACCTTCATTAAGCCCAATTTTATATGTAGTGGTGGAAGCAAGATATTTTGGGGATCTACTAGCAGCTCATGCAGAATGTTTCTAGTTCCAGTCACAAAATTTTCTGCTCTGGCCAAACTCTCACATTCCAATGCTTTTGTCTTGCCGGACTATCCCATTCACATAGAAAGCAAGGCAATTTGGTGAACCCAGCTTGTTGTCCTAATAGTATTCGTCGTACAACTTTGAATTCACCACATATAAGTCATTTGTGTTCCTCATACTTAATACTAATTAACAGTAGCTCTCAAATGTCTCTTTCATTTCAACTAAATGGGCCACAGGGATGAAGCCCATACACATTCTCATAATGTAGTAATATGCCTTTGAGTCTCCTCTTTGATTAGTATATGAAAGTCTCCACTGAGTAAAATCATGTTAAATGCCATAGAAATGCATAAACTCATTTACATTATTGCAGTAAACCAAGGAATCTTTGTGTGAGAAAAATGGAACTAGTTCTTTTTCTCTGTGTCTGTACCTGAAAAATATGTTCCTGGTTCCAGAAGATTCTTTCTTTTCAATTGGGAGGCAAGTAGTTCTGCAGGTTCCTTAGGCAAATTCAGATCTTGCACTACGTCATTCAAGTTCACTCTGAATCATTGAGAAGTACAGTTGTCTTCAGATTGGTAGATATCAACTGTATTATCTTTTGTGATTGCATCAAGTTCACTTTTAACATCATCTTCTGCCACGTCCTCTAAAACAACTGGAGGAAGAGAAGTACACAGGTGTTCTCCATGTGAAACTGGCCTAGTGGCTGAAGGAATGCTTGGAAAGACAATTGTGTTCTTATTTTTAGAATTGCACCCCTGAACATTAACTAAGCAGAAATAACAGTCATTAAGGTGGTTTTAAGGCTTCATCCACACCATAGGAAATGCAAATGGCATGCACGTTTTCTTTCCTTTTGTCCACAATCTTAACCTCTCAACACAATGGCAATAAACTTTCTTTGGTGCCCATGTCTTATCCTGGTCACCAAGCTTCTCTTCAAAATAAGCATAGTGACCTTTTGTCACAAAGTCTGTTATGTCCATTTTTTGCTTCACTACGGTATAATTTCCAAAAATTTAGAAAAAATATTAGGATTGTTCGCATACTTGAGTACAGAAATTGCAATATCTGCAAAGAGAGAGAAATAAAATGAGAATAGTACTGGTAATGCAAGCTTGAGATGAACACCTCTTCCAAGATCACACAAGTAGCAGCAATATCTGTGGTACCAACCAAAAGGTTTACAAGTCTGTATTGAGAAATATCCTTCAAACAATACTCAATACCTATTGGCACATATAATGCACCCAGGTACAAATAAGGTACAAATGGATATAGAACTTAAACAAATAAGAGTACTGGTTTTAAAAATGCTTTCATTTTTCAACAGAATCTACCTGCACATTGAGACACTTGTCCCATCATTTTGGAAGCCCCTAATATCCAGCAGCATAAAATTCTTTGGACTGCTGTCAGAACCAGACTGACTTTTCTTTCTACAACTTCATTGCTGGGAAAAGTCATGAAAAATTATGTTTAAGAGAGCAGAACAAATGAAAGTCGCTTGGAACAAGGTCAGGGCTGTATGGAGGATGCTTGAGGACTTCCCACTTGAAATTTTGCAGTGTCTCATTTGTCTTGTTGGCAGTATGAGAAAGTAGTCATGCAGAGCAACAACCTATGGTGAGGAGTCCTGGTCACTTATATTGAATGGCCTTACAAAATTTCTTGAGATGGTGGTGATGATTATTGATTAAAGAGCTCAAAACAGCTAAGGTCATTAGCACCCAAAATTTCCTGAGTGTGTTACAGTAGGAGTTTGAATTTACATTTTGTCCTTGAGGCTGGAATGTACTAAGCAGTATCCACTCATGATCCCAGAAGCTGTGAGCATCACTTTCCTGATAGTCACTTTAAACATTTTTCACAGGCGATGTAGGATGTTTCCATTGCATTGAACACAAACTTTGTCTCAGGATGGTAATGGTGCATCCAAGACTCATTATCTGTGACAATTTAGGCTAGCATATCATGTCCATCATGGTAGCAATGAAGATACTGTAATGCCAGACCAATTCTTTGTATTTTGTGTTGGGTCAGCATGTGTGGCACTCACTGTGCACAACTTTATGAAAACCTAAACATATTGTGCATTATGAAGTAGGCCATACCATGTGAACAACCCAAAGCAGTGTCTATAGTTACACTTCTGAACTGAGGATTGGGGCTTAGCAAACATAGTAAAATATAGTTATTTGAATGGTGAACATTAGTATTTTAATTAGAATTTTTGTATAAGAGTGATTTAAAATATTAGACAGAACCTGGGTTAGAACCAGACCATATTGTAATACTGTATTTGTAAACTTAAGGCTATTTAAATAAATTAATGAATAAATAGTTCTTACACAATGCTCTATAATTGTTCCTCTTATAGACAATTTGAGCAACTATGGAGCGTCAATTTTAAGAGTGTATAGAACATACTGTATTTTCCAGAAGATATTTATAGACCTTTCTATCTGGTATAGCAGCAACCAGCAGTTTCAAATTTTGGAGAAACTCACACATACATACATAATGAATATTCTTGAATTTCACTGTTAAACACAATTTTGAACATAGAGAACAAAATTTGGAGAACAACATTTTTATATCTGGATGCCAATGTTTCAATTCAAGATGTAACTACTTAAGGTATACAAGCAATAATCTTATTTGCTTTTGTATTCTTCCTGAATTTAAGAGTTTTTGCTGAAACATGCTTTTTCTTTCCAAGACACATTCATTTCATTGCCTTCAAAAAAATTACATAACTTCAAGCACAGTCTGCACTGGAAAGTGCTTGCACAGGTGTTTTATAGCTCAGAAGAATTCATCTGTTTTTTTCAAGTGCTCACGCATTGCCATTTTTTGGAAACAGGATGCACAAAATATGGGCTCAGTACTGAGAGTTGAGAAATATTCATGAATGGGCAAATTAATCATGTACAGCACTACTTGTAGTGATAAACTACATCCATAAAGCAAATTCCATTAATTCTGAGATGTTCAGCAATATAGAAATATACATTTTTCTGTAAAATCACTTATTTGAAATTTTAATGTGCCAGAACTTCTACAAAATCTTCCCCTTATTAAAATATGTTGTAGAGTTATAATTATGGATAACATATTGTTTCAATGTTGTACATACTCAAATTAAAATAATTTACTTGAGATATCTAAGTGTAGAGTACTGTTTGATTTGATTTCGAATGACCCAGTTATTCTTTACCATGATGAAATATTTAAAACAAGATTGATTTGTAAATATGACTTTCATTAAGAGTTGACAAGTATATCAAACTTATTTATGTTGATGTAGCATACTACCAGCCTTATAAACATGAACTGCTAAAATTAAAAAGTAGTAATTTTTACAATGGGTATTAAGTTAAATGGTCTTGGTTTAACATCCAATTATTCTGTTCTTTTGAATAATCTCTCTTGTTTTTCCTAAGAATGAATGCAGTAAAAATCTTTTCACATAACCCTTTTCTTTTGTGAGCATTTAAGATCACACCAACCGCTACAGATCTTTGAGACAATGAATACATGAATGAAAAATGATGGTGTAAATGAGCCTAGTAAATTGTAGTGCTTTAAGATACCCATTATTCACCGAGTAATACAAAATTCTGGAAAAACCTTATGCAGGCAAATAGTTCTGACCATCCTAAACTTAGGTATTCATTTTTTTTACATTAAACTACACTTACTTACATAAAAATAAGATGTGTTTCAGGAGAATCTCTCCCATCTTCAGTTGCTCACTGAACCGCCGTTACTCGAAACAAGGCTGGACACCCGGATGTTTCTATGGTGGCCTATGTTGGTTGAAGTAGGAAATTGCTGAGTTCATCCATAGGAGGAAACTCAATATAAAAATTTTTTCCCAAGTGGAACGCTCCAATGGGTTGTGAAGATGTTTCAGCAGTTTAATTTCCAGTTTTATTTCATGATTTTTGGTCCAAAAGTGAGCTACTACTGCTGATTTATCCACCTGCTTAAACTGAATATTCCTAAAATGTTCTTTCCTCCGAATTTCCAAATTTCTCTTTGTTTTGCCTATGTAGCTCTGCTCACAATCTGCACATTTTATTTCGTAAGTTCCTAATTTCTGCTCTGTTGATATGAAGTCTTTTACTGTGCAACCTAGTAAATTCTTGATGTTGTATCTGCTCTTTGGGGCTTACATTATCCCATGTTCTTTGAAAATTTTCTTGAACTTGTGGTAAATTGGATGGTAGGTTAAACTTTTGAATTTGTATTCTTCTTTTGTGCTTTTCAGTGTGGAAACTTCCCTCATCCCTTTTTGTCTTTTAGATTTATTGATAATTTTTATCACTGTGTCTTTGTTGAAACCATTGATTTTATTATTACATCTTTATTATTTGTTTGTATTCTATTTTGTACTCTGCTTCTGTGAGTGGAATATTCATCAATCTGTGTGCCAAACTGTAAAATACTGTTTGACCATATTTCAAACCTAGGCCTGCCAGTATACACACTAGCATCTTAGTCATAGCAGTGAACTTTAAATGAATTTCTTTACTTGCAGAATTTTTTATGAATATATTCCTTCCTCTTACTTCTTCCTCTGATTAAGATCATATGTGATATATAAGATTATGTATCTCCATTTTGCTCGAAAAATTTGTTTGAATTGACATGCATACATCTATATTTCAGTTAAGTACATTTTGAACCTGCATGCAAGAGGCTCTAAAGAAAAATCAGCATATTTCTGATTAAGAAATATTTTGCAGTAATATCTCTTATGTGGCGTTTTTACAGTGTAAAATGCATACAGGTAAGTCACTGCTATTGTTTTTATGAAAAATATTGTTATAAAATATTGCTCTTCAAAATAAGTGCTTGTATTCACAAAACAAATAATGATATATCAAATTAAGATGTTACTTTGCAGCATTAGCACACAAACTTTATAATTTTTATAATAATCATAATAATATACTTACTGCAAGTATAAAACTTTACTAGTTCAATTTTTGCACTTATATTAGTATTTTATACTAATGACGTGACTAATTCCTAAACATTCTAGAGTGAGTTGGCTATGATAAATTGGCATTTATTCTACTCACAGCTAATGCAATGTAATTTTAACCCTTCAGATGAACAATTACTACTAAATTGAACATGGAACTCTTAAATAGGGGTTAGCAAATGGTGCATTTTCCTAAACCCACAATGATAAAGGAAATCATGTTCAAATGGTATAAATATTTAGATATTAATAAAGAGAAAATTCTTAATATATACAAGATCTTGCCTTTATTAATGATTAACTTTTATCTCTTTTTGGTTGGAGGTTGCCAAATTGACAACCCAATATAAGATGGGAATGCTTTGTTTGAAGAAATTGACATGGTTTTCATGAATGACATTGAGGAAGTTTTACCTGAAAATTTGCTCTTGGTAGCAAGCTGTAATGAAGATGAGGAGCCAGCTGTGATTTCTGTATTAACACCAATGGCAAACAGTTATCACCAAGATGAGAAGCTACTAGAAGTGGTATATGATCTTGAAATGAAGACCCAACTGAAATGAAGATGGTGGGTATAGGTGAGGATATAAATGAAGAGCAATGACAAAAAATAAGCGAATGGAATAGTAGGAAAATGCTAAAAATATTAAAATATTCAAACTAACTACATAATGCTACCGGCATATGCATTATATGGACTTGATGACTGGCTTCTCTGTGTATGCAGCACCATTCTGATGGCCTAAAGCTCAAATAGCCTCATTATATAAATTAGGTTCTCTCAGTGGAAGCACTGGAGGTATGGGCTTGCATAAACCATATTGAAAGATAAGCTCTATTTTTTCTAATAGCAAAATCTTCATATATTTGCATTCCTTTAACAAACAGCAGCTACACAAATAACATACATTGTGAAGCATTAAGGGTGTGTAGTTCAACTAAATCATACAATATCAACAAACAACATGTTTTATTTATGTACTCTATTTTTATAGTTTTACTATTTTGTTTAAGATTGATACAACAACCAACTCTAACCTGAGTTCTGCTTGTGCATCTACCATGTACATATACAGGTTTAGTTGTAAATCTTGTCTTCCCACAGTGTTTAACATTTTGACGTGCCAGTCAGGAATAACATATTTTTCAACTCCACTTGCACCTATTGTCATGTTTTTAAATATTGCTTTCTAAACACATTCCTTGCTATTTTCATTTGCAAGACTGGTAAAACAGAGAGGGCTTTATGGTAACAAATTTTTATGTATCAGCTTGTTCTTCTATTGCTTTTCAGATTGAATTCAGTTTCATGTAAATTTCTTCCTCAGTCTTCCAACATCCCTTCTTCCTTCTGGGTGCACCTCACAGACAGTGGTGGTATTCTGTTGTCCTGCATCCTTTGTGTTTCAACATTTAAATATAAATGAACTCTGATATTTCTCATATTTATAATGAATTAACTTTCCTGAACAATTGCCTCCTTCCAGAACTGCAACTCAATATTACTACCATGGGTGGTCGAGGTCATTATGGCCGCAGACTCATGTGTCTGGGGTTTAAATCCTGTCAGGATCGTCCTCCCTGACTGAGGTTTTTTCCAGGTTTACTCAGTCCTCATTGCTGGGGAGGTACCCTGAACTTAAGCCTGGAATGTTTCCTTCCTTAAAAAATCCTTTTCCAATATCCTTTCCCCATATACCAATATATCATTATCTCATGTATCATTAGTGTCACTAATTGTGGCACCTCAGTAGTAAAAACGGGCGTTAAACACAATTAAAAAAAAATCTAATAATATTGTGCACTAATCTATTCGTTCAGTGCAAAATAAAAATAAAAGTGAAAACATGGTTTTAATAGAGGAATAACTAGATGAAAACTTAATATATGCAGAGTAAAATAGGAGTGAGAGAAGGTTTTAAATTAAGTCCGATGTTGTGTAACTTGTATATTGATGCCATTTTGGAGGAGAGACAAAGAGAAAATGTGCATACACCAGTGATTAAAGAAATACCAGGCTTATTTTTTGCAGATGACTTAGTATTATTTGGATCTATATCTAGTGGAGGATTGTCAAAATCATTGGAAGTAATTCATAATTTTTGTAAGAAATGGGATTGAGAATAAATGAAAAAAAGGTCAAAATTATGGTTTTTAAAAGAGGTTTTAAACTGAGAAAGGGTGGGAAATGGCAGATGAATGAAAGAGAAATAGAAGTGGTAAGAATATAAAAATAGAATCGCCTATATGGAGAAATACTAATGAATCTCCCATGTTTTTTTTTTTTTTTCTTTTACAAGGCAAGATCTTTTTCATTTCAATATATGGAGAGAACAGGCATGGCAATAAAAATAGAATAGCCTACATGGAGAAATACTAATGAAAAAGATCTTGCCCTGTAAAAGAAAGAAAAAAAAAAAAACCATGAGAGATTATTTGGACAAAATCAGGAAAAAAGGTTAAAAGGAAGGACTCAGAACAGAAATAATTTTAGAAAATTATTAATGTAGATAATTAAAGAATGAAGATAGGACTGTAGTGTGATTTATGATTGTCATTAATGCAATAAAAGCCCAGAGTTATCAGCAATGGGACTAGGATAAGACAGGCAAGCAATTCTAGAAAGAATTATATTTGAAGTAGATATTTAGAGGATTCTTTTTTTGTTCTATGCTATTTAAAAAATGGGTTGAAAGTTACAGATTGATGTATTTTGTTTTAATGTTTGGATAATTTTTGTATCTAATTAGTTTAAATAGTACATTAGTAAAGAGGGTATTTAATTAAGATAGTTGGGCTTTAGTCTCTTGGAATTCCAGTAGACTATTACTGATAAGTCACAGTCTAGGGTCCAGTAGAAGTTAAGACTCCAGCAGCAATTTACTACTTTTGCAAATTGCACACTAAGAGCCAGTAGACTGCAATATGCAAAGTGTAAAAGAAAACATTAGTAATGAAATCTACAAAAATTATTATTAGAAAGTGGTGATTTTGTCTGTATAAGCATCAAAGATTATTAGAAGTTATTTTGGAGATATAATGTGAAGTTAAAGGAAAAAACAGTAAGTTATTGTTTTCTTTTTAAATCCACAGGAAGTTCAAAACACTATTAGAAAATCTGCGCTTTAATTATAAATCTTGTCTACTATCATGGCATTTTACATCTTGCATACTGAGCCTGCTGCAGCCAGCGGAGTTTATTATATAAATATAAGGCCTCTAGAATAGGAAGGAGTATGTGCCAAGTTTAGCTTTAAAAAATACAGCAGAACTTGTGCAATATTTTCCTACCAGGTGACAAGGGAGTTTCATGTAAACTTTATTCTTTACTGAGGCTAATGAACCAAACAAAGAATAAAAGAGGAAAGTTTATAGAATATGCAAAAGAAAGAAAGACAGAAAGAAATGGGGTTTTGGTGGATATGCCTCTCCTATTCTATGACCTCTTACATATAATGAATAAGTTTAAATTGCTTCTCTTGAGTACAAAGGAGTTTCACAAATAATATATCTAATATTATTCATTGAATTCATTTTCTCTACATTCCCTTGCTAAATTGGTTATCAGTAACCACTCCCATTTTATTGACTTCAAGAGTTTCAAACTCTTGAGCTATAATATATTGAAAAAATTGATCTCTTTCAAGATCATATTCCCATTCTTTATCCTTAGACATTAAAATCTTTTAGCACTGCTTTAAATTTGACACTAGTGGTCAAGTTTGTAAAAGCATTTACTCCTGAACAGGAGGTTTGTGATTCAAATCCTAATAAGACCATCCTTGATGATGTTTTATTTTCCTCTAGTATTTCCTCATTCCTCAACCATGGCAAATGCCAGAAAGATCACCTAATCTTACGCCTGCATTGCATCCTTCCCAAACATTAATTTCCCAATTCATCATTCAATTTCATGTATCAAAAGTGTTCAATGCCTAAGATGCCACAGTAGTAAAAATGGACATTAAATATTAATAAAAATATTTTAAAATTTTACATGTGTTTCATTTTAAGTTTAATAGTTTGAATATGTTTCTGAAGCAACTATTTCTGAGCAATGGGAAAAGAATATTTTTTTTAAAATTCAACAGGCACATGAATGAATATACCTGAACAATAATTTGGTACTGTTACTGTCATTGTTGTTGGGAATTGGCAAAACTACTTTTGAATTAATTTCACAAATGTTGCACTGGAAAGTGAGGTAAACATGGATATGATTATAGAGGGGGATAAATATAGTAGCTAAAAACAATAAGAAATGATCACTAATTTGTGATAAATTTTATAATTTCTAAAAAATAAAGTTTAAATAGCTACAGTATATGCTCAGATAGACTTACCGAAAGCTGACAACCAACAGAACTGCCAAACAAAGGAATCTGCTCACGGGCTATCTGTGACCATGCTGCATCATTACCAACAATTGCTATCACAGGAACATGGTGACGTGCGAGTGTATCAATTTCAGAAATGCTGAAGCCACAAGAACCATCTCCATATAAGATCCATACTTCTGAATCTGGCATGCAGAGCTTTGCACCAAGTGCAAATCCTCCTCCAACACCAAGGGTACCAAATGGACCTGGATCCAACCAGGTTAATGGTTCTCTAGGCCTATTGCAAGAGCATATTAAATATAGATTAAAAGTATTTTAATTAAATATTTCTGCTAATATTTCATTTTCATGAATCACATACTAATTCGGAAGATTAAATACGTCTTAAAACTGACAAAACATGAGATTTTTCCCTGACTTTCATTTAATTATATTTCTAGATGCTGATTTTTCATTAATTTACATATAATTTAAATATATTTATTAGCTTTCATAACTATTTGCTTCAGTAGTCTGCCAACAACTGATTGTCCCCCAAAACATGTCCTAAATTACTTACATGTATAAGTAAGTATAAGTAAGTGGAGTTAGTGTTAACATAGTTAATAAATTCTAATAGGATATATAACTACTCCATTGTCTGCAGCTTTTTAAGTACAATGCAAATAATAAATCATTATTCAAAATAATACAGGGAGAGCCAATATTTTCCCATATGC
The DNA here is from genome assembly GCA_030762175.1 of Metallyticus violacea. NCBI lineage: Eukaryota > Metazoa > Arthropoda > Insecta > Mantodea > Metallyticidae > Metallyticus > Metallyticus violacea. The sequence continues at coordinate 335,745,301 of CM060846.1, read as the reverse complement.
TCAGCATACAAAACAACAGTCAGCAAGTGAATCTAAAATTATGGGTACAAACATTAAAAATTGGGGGGGAAATCTTTGATTAATACTGAAAGATATGCACATGCTTATGTATATTGTATTTAAATTTAGAGTGCTTTCATAAAGACATTGATTCATGAGAGTGCAGTTCACATAGTGGCTGGAAGCATGCTGTTTGCTGGCTGAATCTGATATAGATAACTCTCTCATACAATTACAATTACCATTTACTCTTGACACAAATGCTGGAAATTATGTCTTTGTGCCACCATACATCTCTCATAATTTTTAAATGTTTGAATTCAAATGCATTAGCTTTTCTAGTAAAATTGCTATAATTTCTCTTTTTATAATGTCTTTCAGTTCTTCTGACATATGCAGGTTATTTTTATACACTTTATTTTAAGTTCCCTCATAATTCAAAATTGCATAGGATAAGATTTGGGGATTGAGCTGGCCATTCTTCATTACTAATGACTAGAACCCAGATTTTATATAATACGGATTCGAGAAATATGTATATGATACATAGTTAAAACTAGTTAAATATGTAGATAAATATGTAATGAAACAGTTGTATATAAAATAAAATATTTAATTCCTTTACCAGAAAATAGAATATTACAGCTAGTCAAATTAAGATTATGCTGATCAGTTCAGTTCTGCTACAAATAAGAAATTACAATTATTGTTAGAACTTCCAAATGAATGCTAAAACACTGAAAGACAAGTGTCCTCTATTAAGCATTATATAGGAAGGGAATGCACAATTAATTATAATATACTTTTCCAAATGTTCTGTTGTCATGCAATGTCATCTGTCTGATAATATAAATTTATATATATAGAAAGAATACTCCACATTGCAAGAAGTCCCTGGTGTGTTTTTATATAAAGGGGTTGTGCCAACAATAACATTCTCTGGGGTTCTATAGTTTCACCATTAAATAAGTCAGGCAAAGTAAGAAGAGTTAACTCACAGTTAATGATGCAGGCAAAGGCCTGCGAAACATGTTCTGTATAATTCAATGGTCAGTGGAGCACAAGAGTATTAAATTGACTCACTAGCTAATTAAGAATAAATAAATTGCTTCCTTATATTAGTTCCAACACGAAATTAATTTAAAATTTAAAGTAAGAAGAGTTGTATACCCAGGGTTCTTATTCAGCACAGATACCACCCAGTTCACCTGGTACAACACTACCTTCTGAACCACATCTTCCATTATGCCCATGACTTCTTGGAGAGACATAACTGAAATCTCTGGTTTCTTGATACTATTGGGAAGTAAACAGAACTGACTTGTGATATATTAAACTGAACTGAGTGCACTTCAGAACTGTTGAATGCTGACAAGGATTCACTCACAGACACTGCAGGATCAGAAGAAAAGTGCTGCTTTGCTGACTTCATGGCTTCAAACTGCTTACTGTAGAAAATCACAACTTCAATCCAAGTTGTCCATCTTGTTATCACAGGCTTTGGAGGCAGAGGTACGTCAGGTAGCTGCTGTTTGTAGCATTGTACATAATAGGTACATTTAAGAAAACCATTTTCGTTAATAATATCATTGTATTTACTTCCTGGAATTTTTCTTGATCTCTGCTATTCATTGCAATGCATGAGCTATACAAGTATCATACACTAAATTTGCATAAAATACATTAAGCAATTTCCCTGCTTTCAACATGTATGCAGCTCCATCTGTGTACAACAATAGGACCCTTTCTACTTTAATGCCAGCTGGCCATAGCGCTTTAAGTCCATCATTAATGAATCTTGCAATGACTGTACTATTTGTTGCCTCCAAAAGTTTACAGATAATTAAATAGGGTTTAGATGCAGCCTGTGTCCAACTTGCCCACAATTAGATTTACAACGAAACATTCTAAAGTACCTGTTGTCTTATGAGCAGAAATCCACATATACAAATCACCTATGTCAGTTCCGATTTTTTCTTAGATGCCAACATAACATAAATCCAAGTAATTCTTCCTCGGGGTTAACCTGTCTGTAATATTGTAGTTGCAGCTTTTCCATAAGAAATATATGGATTCAGGTACTTGAAGTGTGTTCCAAGGTATGTTTGCTGCAACCATTGCTATGCACATTTCTTTGTAAAAGTCACTATTAGATGATGTAGGCTGTCCCTGTAACTGTGGATGTAGTAGCTGTTTTTTTTTTAAGAAATCCGTTGTTTATTTCTGGTATGTAGATAGCTTGGTAAATGTTGTTCAATTTGGGATTTCATTGTGCACACGATATGTTTATTGCAAGTTTGGCAGAAGACTGTTTTCCCATTTGTTGTTGTTTTTTTGTTTTTTTTTTTTAGTAGTGTTTAACGCCCGTTTTTACTACTTAGGCATCACAGGCAGTGGACACAGATGATATATGCGATGAAATGATAAATTGGGGAAGGATATTTTTTAAGGAAGGAAGCGTTCCAGGCCTAAGTTTAGGGTACCTCCCTGGCATTTGCCAGCTATGAGGACTGAGGAAAACCTGGAAAAAACCCCAGTCAGGGAGGACGGTCCTGGTGGGATTCAAACCCTAAATCTGTAGCTCACAAGTCCGAGCCTTAATGACCTCGGCCATCCGTGGCGGTACCATTTGTTGTGAAGGCACTATCAATAGAAATCCATGTTTTCAGTTTGGACAGTAACAAAGATATGACTGGTGCTATAGTTAACAGTTGACTGCTACAAATTTTGATATGTTTTGAGAACAAGAAAGGAAAACATTTGAAACAAGTCATTGTTGGTGGCATTGAACTAATGCAATTTAGCTTTGAATGTAACAGCAATATACGAGTAGCACTTTGAATGTAATAACAATGTATGGATAGCACAATTGTATTTAAATTATTTTTCCTTTCTTTCTACGATATTGGATAATTCAATAGAAGCACAAGATAAACCTAATAATTTATAATTCTGTAATAATGTTAAAATATATAAAATATGTAGAATAGGGTGAAATATGTAATATTATACCAAATATGTAAAAAAATGTAAAATAAAATTTATGGACAACATTCCTAATTGTATACCTTGTCAACATTTGCCTTTTATTTATGCATAGATATGCAGCATTAAAATATGTAATTACTTAAAATCTGAGCTCTACTAGTGACACTATCCTTAAAATTTTTCTGAATTAAAGCTAATGAAAATCAGCTCTATGCACTGTAGTGGAATCAAAAAATGTAGTGCAGTTAGTTGAAAATGCTGGTTTACATTCAATGTCTGATAATTTTTTTAAAAATTGTGTGATCATATTATCTCTGTATTCCTGCGGTTTCCTGATATTTTTATATATAGGACCTACAATTCTGTAAGCATTCACTGTACTCTATACACCAATTTTTTGGTATTCTAATGGCATCTTTGATCAAAATCAGGTTATTTTGCATTCTAGTACCTCTTGCTCTAAGTCACTACATGGGCATTTATATGGTAATATGTTTTGTTTATTAAAAAATTAAACATTTCTAACATTATCAAAAACCTAGTTGCAGAAATTTATTTTACTTACAATATCACATGGCTGCAAATACTGAACAATAGCTATAATACATGGTTTTTAATCTTAAAATTTTGGTGTAATTCCAAGCTCAAGTTTGCAAAATTCCTAATTTCTGTGCAGGACTTCAAGCAGATTTTTTTGACTTCATTCTCCTCAGTAAGCATAGAATGGTTTACTTTCAATTTCCTATTGAGAACTGGTCCTGTTTTCCTAAATCTATTCACAAGATTACAAACAATTTATCTGTGAGGTGCAGGAACACTGGGGAATTTTCTTACAAGGCTATCTCACTTTCCTACAAGAGTTCTAAAGTGTAATGATATATGGCATTATAACAGCACTAATACACAAATATAATGAAAAACATTTAATTTAATGACTTATCACCATAAGAACATCTTTCAGCACATAGATAATGCTCTAATTGTTTAGATTGAGGAACTGGTAGGCAGCACGTACTTCCCCACTGTCACTGCCCATGCTCTAGTGGATGAACATCAATTTGAAACTAGTGTACATTTTAAAACTGAAAAAAATATCTTGGATAGAATAAGTGCAAAATGACAACCCTCCAAACACAGAAAGCACACAACTGGTATGTGATATACAAAAAAGATATATAATAAAACATAAAACATTTATAATCATGTACTACCATTTTATCATCTGTTCATAATAGTTTAAGCATCATGTTAATTATCCAACATTAATGACAAAAAACTTCAAATGCCATTATCTCTTTAACTGTTATTTGTTAAAAAGGAGTGTTAATGGCCTGAAAGCCAGTTTTAACTATTTATTCCTTTCCCCATCTAATAAAATGCAATATCAGGTAACCAGATTATCTGTGAACCAGCTGGGGTGGGAATGCATAGCTGTGGAAAATATGCTTGACTAAGCAGCAAACATGCTGAAATAAGGCAGTTCCTGCATAATTTTTCAGGATCAAATATTCATTTTATTAAACAATCATTCTAGTATTGCAAGTTATAGTCTGTGAACTGCAAACACTTGTGTTCTGGCCAGCTATCATTGGCTCCATTACCCATTCTGTCCCTGCTGCTTGCATGTCCATCCATATTCTAGTCACTCAATATATGAAAACAATGTTCCTACCTCAAAATATATGCTGCAGTTCCCACAAAGTCTCCTCCATCAGCAATCAATATAGCATTATCTGGCAAAAGATTTTCCAAATTATACAATACTGCCAGTGGGTTCAAATTTTCATTGGATGCTTCTTCAGCCAACTGGAGGAAAGAAGAACAGAACTTCTGAGCATTTTCTGAAAGTATACTATATCTCTAGCTCATTTAGTTACATCTAGTCATTTAATACACAATGATGTAAATAGACTATTGAGAAATATATTAATATGTGTACTCAACCATGTCATTTAATAGCTCTGTCCACTTGATCAATCCAAACAAGTTCCTACATTATAGAAATGCTGGTAGATTGTTGAATAGGGTGTATGATATTTATTACCATAAAGAGAAATAAAAAATTAACTGTACAACCAACAAAGAGAAAAAAAGTTTTTATTCCACTTATTTGAAAGGAATTGGTTGTGAGTATCCCAGGGTGAATTTATAATGCAGCAGCAAAACTTAATATCCAAATTAGAGCACCATATTACATAAGTAGTAATAGTTGTACTATTACTGTAGCACTCGCCAAACCAACAAAAAATCACAAATTTCTACACCTGGCCACATACAGAAAGCTTCCTAGGGATCCAATAGCCTTGCATCCTAACTACTAATCAATTCATAAAAGCATCATCCATCCCAGCTAATGATCAACTGAACCTGAAGAAAACTGAAGCTCTACCATTAAGACTATATGACCTAACAAAAATTCCCAAACTGAATATCCCTCTAAGGTTCATTTTCAGTGCTATTGGGCCACTAACCCATACAGATATCATTCTTGGATGTCATGGTGAAGAAGAAGGAAGATGGTATACTGGGCCATAAAGTATACCACTAACCCACACATACAGACCGTTATCAACACAACACAAATCACAATCCAAGACAAAAATTGTACATAATCAGGACACTAGTAGATAAGGCAAGGCCTTCCATACATCATATCTGTCAGACCATATAAGTAAACTAATAATTTACTTACCATATAAGTAAATTAATTTGGCACAGTTTTCATGCCAACCAAAAAATTCTAAAATAAACTTTGCTCAGCCAAAGATTACAAACATTCACTATCAACAGCAGGAGTATATGAATACTGTGCTCCTTAGTATGTATATATAGAAACCACACAGTGAAGCACATAAACTAGCATCAATGAACATAAACGAAATTGTCACCTGGGACAAACAGATAAATCAACACTATTTTTATGAGGAAATCACTCCATATTTCACTAAATTTGTTCTACTTACTTGGAAGTGTTTCAAAGACTGTTGCCTTTGTCATCAGCATGGTTCCACTGCCAGCTTCCCAGCATGATATTAAAATGTCAATCTGTAGATTTTAGGAATTTAGTGTTGAGATTACCGCCACAGATGGCCGAGATTGTTAAGGCACAGACTCATGAGCGAGAGGTCTGGGGTTCGAATCCTACCAGGACCGTCCTCCCTGACTGAGGATTTTTCCAGGTTTTCCTCAGTTTTCATAAAAGGCAAATGCCGGAGAGGTACCCTAAACTTAGGCCTGGAATGTTTCCTTCTTTAAAAAAAAATCCTTTCCCAATTTATCATTTCATCTCGTGTATCATCAGTGTCCACTGCCTGTGGTGCCTCAGTAGTAAAAATGAGCATTAAAACACTATTAAAAAAAAAGTGTTGAGGTTACTGTTGTTTGGAGGATCAAAATGAACTAAATTTTCTTTGTTTTTGTTTATGAATATATTTTCCCATATTGTTAATTCTATGGGTTTTGAAGAACTTTAGAATTTTTATTCATATGAGAATTTCAGAATTTTTCACCAGAAATGATATGATATTGCTGATTTATCCATGGGTTTTATTTTACATTTCCCATGTGTTCCTTAAACCATTGATAATATTTCTTTTCATTTTTCTTATGTATTCTATATTGCTGTCTTTACAACTGCTTTGGTAGATGCTCGATTCTTTTCCTGGTGGAATTTTATCATTTGTGTTGGTTTTTAGGAGGCTTTTTATACTGCATTTGTTTACTGGAGCCAAAATAATGTTTGTGTTTTGAATTTTCTTGTTTTCTTATTGACAAGATCTATTGTGTAGCCATTTTTCTGAACTGTACCTATGATATAATGGTAGTAGATTTTTATTCTTTGTTGCTTATTAGTAGATTTCATCATCTGAATGTGAGGCTGTTGATTATTGCGAGTTTATATTGTATAGGTTATGGCTGTTTTTTTTTTTTATGTAATTACCTGTATGGATATCTTTTCTGAATATGCTAAATTCCAATATATTGCCATTTTTATAATTTTTATGTCCAAGATGGGAAGAACATCATTGTTTTCTATTTAAATTGTGAATTTAATGATGCTGTCTTGTAGATTGAGTGGTTTTATTGCAACCTCTTTCCACTTTTCATTTACTATTACAAAGACATTATTTACGTAATGGTACCAACTTTTGTATTTCGATGGAAGACCATCAACTAATTTCATTTCTAAGAAACTAACACACATATATGCGAAGAATGGTAAGAGCAGATTTTCCATCTCTAGGCCATTTTTTATATATAGACATTGCCTCTGAATGTGAAGTAGGTTCGACTAATGCAAATTTTGGTGAGGTTTAGATATTGTTCTCTATTACTTCTCCAAGTAGGTTTATTGAGTTAGCCATTTCTTTATGATAATTAGTAGTTTTTCTCTGGTGATGATAGGAAACAGAGATAACACATCATAAAAACTAGCAAATCTATGCTTTCTAGTTTCACAAGTCTCATTCTTTCTATTAAATCTGATGATTTTTGTTATGCTTTGGCTTTTGTATTTCCATAGAGTATTAATTTTTTTTTCAAAAGTAATTGACTAAATTGTACGAGGATGAAATTATGTATTTACTAGAGGTCTCCTTTTAATACCAGATTTATGTAATTTTGGTAGGCAATAGATTCTGGATGTGATACAGTCATCTGGTAGAATTATTTTTTTCTTTATGAAATCAACTGCAAAACTGCAATGTGAAATATATAGGAAAAACAAAAAGAAACATTACTCTTTGTTTTAAGGAATACATGGTAAATATAAAATATAAACACCTGGATAAATCAATAATGACACATCATTTCTGGCAAAAAAAAACCCACACACACAAATTCCAAAATGAACCAAAACTCTCAAAAGGTATTCAAAAACCTATAGAATTAATTGTATGGGAAAATATACAGAGGGTGCCTAAAAATGTATACATACTTCAAGCAAAGAAAAAATTGTGCTAACATAAAATAACTGAGTTCACACAAAGAGAAAATGATGAGTACTAATCATCTTAAACTTTTACAGTTACAACAGTTGCTCAAAATGCCCACCATTCGGCGTCGATACACTACTGAGTAAGTTGAACTACTGATTGAGCAACATTTGCAAAAGTGTCCTCAGCAATTGCAGCACAATTTCAACTACTACCACAAGTGCTGCCAATGAGCTGGTTTTCTATGGTATACAACATCCTTAAGAGTTCCCCATAGGTAGAAGTCCAATGAATATGACCCTGATCTGAAGAATGTGGAATTGGACCACTTCGTTCTATCCAGTGCCTTGGAAGATTGTCATCAAGGTAGGTACGTACATCTGGGTGGTAATGTGCTGGTGCACCATCCTGTTGGAAGTAAAATTCCTCATTTCCATAGTGTATGAATGGCAGGTAAGACAGACATGCATATCATGTTCAGGTACACTGGGCCAAATGAGGATTTTTGTTCAATTGTTGGGCTTTAGAAAAGAGAGGATCTCTATGAATAAGATATGACAGTTACTGTTCCTTCAAAAAATAATGGTCCAATTAGACCCCTAGATAGCAACCCACACCAAATATTAATTCCAGGTAAATTACCAGCCTTTCCCAAAATAACATGTGGATATTCTGAATATTCTATATGCAAGCAGACAGAAGTTATGCTTGTTAACAGTTCTGTTCAACTTAAATTGTGCCTCATCAGACCAAACAACTTTCCCTACAAAGACCTCATCCTCTTGCACTGTGTTCCAAAACAGTACTGCATTCTGCGATCAGGATCATCTTCATTTAATGCATGCAAAAATCTTGGGATGAAAACTTTCAACTTTATAATATGACATATACTGGTTCTGCTAATCCCAGTCTCACGTACACATTGCTTTGTAAATTTCTGCAATGAATGCTCAAAATGTTCCAAATCCATAGCCAAGGATGTGGGGCTTGTTGCTGTGCAAGGTCTCCCAGTACTGCCTTTGCGAACATCGCATACCTTACCATGAGTCTCAAATTTGTCTTGAATGTATGAAATTGTTACTCATGTTGGCAGTTCTATTCTGTACACACGTCTCCATTGCCTTTGAACTTCAACAACATTCTTAATTTTCCAATACCACTTCAAAATTGCTTTCCTCTGTTTAAATGATAATCTTGCCTCCATTTTGTTGTAGCAACACTAGCATAACATAATGTGAGTCACATCTGTTTACAGAACATCATACAATAATCTTGGCTTCATTTGTTCATTGTTGATTTACAATAATCTTGGCTTCATTTGTTCATTGTTGATTTACCTGTCATTTAGCAATGTTATCACAATGTATGTGAGCCACATCTATTTACAGTACATCATGCTATACATTACTGTTGTTTTTCTGTCCACCTTTAAAATATATTAAATAGATATCTATTGTGAAAATGTGTATATATTTTTTGGCATTCTCGGCATTCATGAACAAAAACAAAGAAAATTTAGTTAATTTTAATCTTCCAAACAACAATAAACTCATCATTAAATTCATAAACCTACAGAGCAATGTCTTAATATCAACTTACAGTGAAACCATGCTGATGATGAAGACGACAGTCTTGCAAACATATCAAAGTAAGTGGAATAAAATTAGAGAAATTTGAGCGATTTCTTCATAAAAAAATTGTAAAGTCGTAGAGGTTTATTTATAAATAAATTTAAAATTTAAAAAACTCTATGCCTAATTTATGCTCATTTGGAGCTTGCACATTTCCACCTTAAAATCAGGTAGTTTGCATCATTATTTTATAACATAAATGAGAATGAACAAATGGACCAATAGACTGACAGATTAATTCACCTCATGCACATAAAAAGAATGTTAAATAAAAAAGAAAGAAAAAAGAGAGAGAGATTTGACACAAAATCCAGAGGAAAACCATATGTAGTCCCAAGCAGACATAATTATTTTATAATATAAATGGAAAAGTCAGTGTAACACAATTTTGAGTAATAAATTGATAAGACTATCTTTTCAAATATTGTTTTAAAGTTTAATTAATAAAGAATAACTACTGTTTAATATAAACATTACATAAAATAAAGCAAAATACATAATTATAGGCAGAAGAATGGAAAATTAGAAATTTAATGGGAGGTCAGGGAGAAAATTATTAATATGAGTATCTCAAATAGCGATATCAAATAAGTCAATGGGTGAACAAATGAGCAATTAATTAAATCACTCATGAGATAATTAGCATTTATTTAAGCATTGATGAAAAATTAAAATTAGTTCCCACTTCATATTGATAATTTGGCAATAAATAACTAAATGCTTACCTTTCTATTGTTCTTTTCTTTCACTCTATCCCTTTCTTGCAAGTTGTGCAGCCAATCTTCATCCCATTTGAAATCAGACAGGGTATAAGCTAACTCCTCAAGATAAGATCCAACATCAGCACATAGAGCTAATGTAGGTTTCCAAAACACATCAGCATTCTGAAAATATTTGCATGTTACCAACAATTACATAGTTCCTTGGTAAGAAAATTTAACTACATATTCTACATACTAAAAATCATATTAAAATACAGAACTGCATAAGTATTATTACTGTCTTTATAAAATTCCCATATTGCAAGCACAATTTAGATTTTAAGTCATGCTGCTAAGAGGTTCTAATTTGATGGGGCAGTAGTGTTCTGAAAAAATCACAAATTATAATAAAAGAATGTTTGATTACTGAACATGATGTAATAGTCTTTGATGTTATGGATAACCCTATATTTTTCTCCTTCTTTCTCTCTCTCTTAAAGGAAATATAAAGATTTAGAAAACTCCTCACCTAATGATGAATAATGTGCACATATTAAATGTTTAAAAATTAAAAATTATGGAATGCTTATATTATACTGCTAAAAACCCTAAAATAGAAACCTACATAAAATATTGATTTGATTCAAACTTATTAACTACACTACTTTAAGTAATACATCAATTTTACAGTTAATAATAATAATAATAATAATAATAATAATAATAATAATAATAATAAAATTTTTGAGATAACACTTAAAAACTAACTACAATAGTAAGATGGCGCCAGAATATTTGGCAAAATCCTCAATACCTAGCCCCTCTCTCTACACCTTATTGCAAATTTGAAATAATTAGTCTACCCTTTTGGATTTCTAGAAGAGAGAAGTCTTCCTATTCACCTTCAGACTTAATGTTTACTTGTCTAAAATATCTACTTTCAATTAACATTATCTACAAAATACAATATAATTTTCTCAAACTTTATTTTCAAATTTCTATCAGTTTCAAAATTTAGATTGTTTTTATTCTTATATACAGTATTATACAATTCTTCTTATTGACTCCAACATGTTATGACTCCCTGATTGCCCACATGGTTAATAACTCATTAAATGCACCAATAACCTTACTTCTAATCTGCTTCTGCAGTTATTTTTTCTTTCTCTACCTCTTCACTTTTCTTATTCATTTCTTCTAAACTCTTTCTAGAGCTCACCCTTAATTTTGCTTCTCTCATACCCTATAACTGCCAAAATTTTGAGTGCTACAATATCCTTTTTCATTGCACAATTTTTGAATCCCAAATAGCCTCCCAATATTTTTTTATACTCTGCATCAAACAGTGAAATGTTCTTTTGTCTTTTCCATACATAGTACATACTTCCAGATTACTATTTCTAAACTCTTTTGAGAAATAACACATGTGTGCAAATATGCAAACCTTCCCTTCCTTGCTTATCACATATTCCTTTCTTATTATTTTGCATAATCTTAAGGAACTTTGATTTTCAAAACTTTCCATATTTATTTTCTCCCTATATCTTCTATTCTCCTTCTAATCTTCTTCCAAAATCCTATTACATTATTTTCTCCCATTTGCAACACATCTGTATACCAATTGCTTTCAGTACTATTTTTAATCTTTCCAACCAACTATCATTATACAACCATGTTCTTTAAAATTCATACATACTTTAATGATATCTTCTCATTTCATATTTCTGTGCAAATATTTCAGAATTCTTTCAACCCTTTCCTTCTCATTGTACCCAATTGGGCCTACAACCTCTCTTGATGATTTCAATACCCTAAAAACTAGTATACTGAGCTTTTGGAGGAGGCATCAAATTATTAATTTCACAACATTCAATTTTTTCCTCCTTTATTACATATCTTATCTCTGCTTTTCCTAATAATTGGCTCCTCTTTCTCCATTTACCTCCACTCTCCATTTCCAGCAATTCCCATTAATATAAATTCTATGCTTTGATATTTATTTCTAATTCTTCCATTCCTTCTTCTAAATTTATAATTATTTTTTTCATCCTAAAAATCTGATATATTTGGAGAATAATACAAAATTCCCTAACCATAACTACTTTCACTCCTTTAATTTGTTAATTTTCAGCCACATGAATTGACTTATAGCAACCACCGTTTCCTTCTAAATACTAATTTCTCTTAGTTAGCTAGGGAATGAATTTAATACTCTTATGCTCCACTTACCATTGAATTATACAGAACATGTTTCACAGGCATTTGTCAGTATCAAGTTTTGCCACAATTGTTGTTGGTTGGATGGACTTGTTGTAGCTCTCATGAACATTTTATGATCTTTTGGAATTATTTGTCTTCTGTTGGGATCTTAAAGTTCATAACTTGATCTTCATATTTTTTTATAAAAATGTTTCCCAATATTCCTAGCTTCTCAACTCTTCTACATTTCAAAATATAACTTTTATCATCCATCTCTATCTTGAGCTTGAACTACCCTCCTTTTTAAACTTTTCCTACATTATTTGAGTGCTAATTGGAATTGTAAATCGCAGCAAATCATAATTAAGATTATTTTATGATTGAATCAAACTACAAATTCTTATTGGCTCCACTTACTTTGGGGATGCATATTCTGCTCTGGTGGAGGAGTGATGAAGGTTTATGTTTTCATCCCCTGAAGTGTCAAAGTTCATTAACCTGTCTCTGTATCTATAAATGTAGATTTTCTCCTTTGAATTTTGGTAGTTTTCTAAATCTATTAGCTAGCCATTTTACTAAATAATATGATGGTATGTTAATATTGTTAATGATGGACGCATACCATTATGCATCTTGTGAATTTATGGTAAACTGTATATTTTTGCTATTGTTGGGTTATTCTGTTTTATTTTTTGGGATACTTTTGAGATTAACTATGTTTTCAGAGCTTCATTGATTGAATTAATACATCCCTTTAATGTGTCTGACCGGATATGTACAAATTCTTTGTTTTTTAACAACTCTTGCATCCTCATAGTATATTCTTCATCTAATATCATTATTCTGTTCCCTTTATCAGTTTTTGTATAAATTACACCATATATATTTATTGATTTTATTGTATTTCTGTATGTCTTGTTTTCAGTGTATTTTTTTTTCTCTCTCTTAATATTTTTTCAGATCAATATCTATTACTTTTTCTTTATGGTTAGCCCTTTAATATCCACTTCTAAATCTACCAACTAATTTTCTATTTTATTGAAACATTGTACACATGTTTTAAAGCCTTTATTTAAAAGTGCTATCTCTTCCTTCTTGAAACTTTCTTTGGATAGATTATCTACATAATTAGCTTTGAGTTCTGGATTTCTAGATTTCTTAGGTTTTTGGTATAAATTTATAAACTTTCTTTTTTGATGGGTACCTTTTTGTTTATTCGAAATTGTATATATTCCAAAGCTGTGCTTATTACATTATCCTATACCATGTTTTCTAACTTCTTTGAAATCTTTAAGTGTTTCTCATATACTTTTAGATCTATATTTGCCATTTTGCATAATGTTTTGCCTTTTCTATTTGTATTACTTTTTTCTCTGCTGCTAATAACTTGCTACTAATAGGTATTTACGATTTTTCATACAAAATTTGAACAAGTATATTTCTTTAGGTACAGCTTTAAAATATGTATATCTATTGAAAGTAGTCTGCTTTTCTCTTTTAACCATATATATTTTTAATATCCTTTTTGAAGTTATGAAAGTGAAGTCATCAAGATTAATGTATCTTATATTGTTATCGTCCAACTTAGAATAGTTATAGTGAATTTATCCAAGTTTGTTCCTTGTGGGCTCAAAAGCCTAATATTAACTTAGGTGCTATTCAAAACTTGTACAATAAAGCAAATCATATAATTAAAGTTATTGTATGAATGAGTTAAACTACAAACTCTTATTGGCTTCATTTACTTGTTTATATTTAGAACAAGTTTCACAGACAGACCATTATCTGCATCCTCAGCTTACTGTTAACTGTTTGATAATTCATCGTGTTCCTTTGGGGGTGCATATTCTGCTCTGGTGGAGGAGTGATGAATTTAAAGTTTATGTTTTCATCTCCTGAAGTGTCGAAGTTCATAAACCTGTCTTTGTATTTATAATGGTTGATTTTCTTCCATGTTGCTAGCTCTGTGGATCCCTGTGCGCTGAATTTAATAATTTTGTTTACTTCACACGTCGTGGTTCTCTGTTCAGAAATTAGGTGCCACCGCTGATTTTTGCATCTGCTTGTATTTTATGTTCCTGAAGTGTTCTTTTACATTTGTGCATGTCTAGTCAGACCCATTAAAGGGATGTGTTAATTCAGTCAATGGGGCTCTGAATTCCAAAAGTAGTACAATACAAAATAAAACAGAATAACCCAACAACAGCAAAAAATATGGTATACCAAAAATTTACATAATGGGTAATTCTATGCCACACATCATTAACAAAATCAACACACTATCATACTATTTAGCAAAATGGCTAGCTAACAGATTCAGAACACTACCAAAATTTTAAAGCTAGAGTACAAACATTTAATTTCAGTTAATAGAAAAAATTAAAGATATAAAATTATAAACTTCTGATTCCTTAGTACCTTTCAATGTAGAACCTCCAAGTATACCTAATTCTAAATTATCTCTGTGATTGCCTAAAAACAGCAAAATTAATAATGACAACATAAAGGAACATATAAGACTCATTGAAATTTGCATGAAACAATCCTATTTTTCATTTAAAGGCAAATTCTATAAACAAGAATTATGACTTAACTATGGGCAGCCTCTTATCTCCATTTTTAGCTAACCTCTTCACGAACAGATTTGAAACACACATCCACACAGCATTTCCATAATTATTTAAAATCTTGTACAGATATGTTCATAATATATTTGCCAAAGTTAACAAAAAAAACATATTATTGATGCCACAAATTTGGTGAATATACATGATAAAAACATATCGTTCACATAAGAAACAGAATAAGATAACTTGCTACCATTCTTGGACATTAAAATAATAAAACATAAAGGCAACTGGAATTTGAAATCTACAGAAAAAACACACATGCAGACAATCACATTAAAGCTGACAGATTTAACCCAAAATCACATAAACATGCAGCAATGAACAGCTTAATGCAGACTCGTTAACCTACCCATTAATAAGACAGAACACTCCAAAGAATACAAGCAAAGAGAAAGAACCACGATTAAAAATGGATTTAGCAAAAACTGGTACACAAAAAAGTACAGAAGTTCAAGAGGCAAAAGTTTATTAAAGACACCACAACACTTTCAGCAGGAAAAGATATGATCATTTTTAAAAAATTGACATAGCACCCATGCGCAATGCACAAATTTCAAAATATTCTAAAAGATTTCAATATTAGATTGACACCAATAAATAGATTAAATATTAAAAATCTCCTGAATGACAATATTAATGAAAGTATTCCACTGTAGAAAAAAGCAGGCGTTTAGCAAATAAAATGTGCAGAATGCAGAAAAATCTATATTGGAAAAGCAAAGAGAAGCATAGGTACATAGCTAAAAGAACACTTCAGTAACATAAAATACAAACAGATGCAGAAATCTGCAGTGGCATCTCATTCCTGAACTGAGAACCATCACACAGTGGAAGAAAAGAAAAGAAAAAAAAAAAACAATTATTAAACCCAGCACAAGGAACCACTAGCAACATGGGAGAAAATCTACATTTATAAATACAGAGACAGGTTAATGAACTTTGACACTTCAGGGGATGAAAACATAAACTTTAAGTTCATCACACCTCCACCAGAGCAGAATATGTATCTTTAAAGGAACACCATGAATTATCCACCAATCAACAGTTAAATGAGGATGCAAAAGATGGGTTGTGAATATAAAATTCTAAATATAAACAAGTTGAGCCGACAAGAGAGTGTAGTTTGACTCAGTCTTAATATCTGATCAAACATTTGCTTGTCAGTGGCTTTTCCAATGAGTTATTTATCACTTCAAATATACTTCCTTCAAATGTTGACTCCCACAACCACTAATACACTTCTATCAACTATTATTAAGGCTGTTTCTTCTCCTTTTTCTTTCCTGTACAGTGAGATAACCCTTTTTGGTAATGTCATATACCTACCTGATTCTTCTTCCTCCTCATCCTGCTGCATATGTCACCTTTCTCCACTTTCCTCTTATCTTGGGATCTTCTTCTATTGTATGTCCACTACTACTACTTTTCATGCATCCAACTACTCTTCTTAGACCCACAGATTCATCATGTCTAACAATTTTTTTCTGATCTTATTTTGATTTAAAGTAAAACACTAAAAATCATGTCGTCACATTAAAACTCTCTTTAAGTTTCACAAACACACTTATAAAAGTAATTTTGGTACATGTTTCCTGAGGTATATTCCTCACATTGTCAACCAAAACAACGACTGAGGAGTCAATTTCAGCAAGGCATGTATGTTGCTGTTTGCTCTGGTGGTCTGTTAATGAACTTAAACAATATGTTGTCTACTTCCGGTATATCAAAATACATAAATTTGTATTCATATTTTTTATGTAAATTTTTTCCCATATATTAAGTTCTTTTGGATGTTGAATTGTTTTTAGTAATGTTATGTCCTTCTCTATTTCATGATTTTCATTCCAAAAATGTGCAGCCACTGCTGATATTTTTACTTGTTTGTGTCTAATATTTCTCCAGTGTTCCTTTAATCTTATCCCCAGATTTCTCTTTGTTTTTCCTATGTATATTTTGTCACAATCTTTGCAATTAATTCTATATACACCTGAATTTTCTTCTTTCTTCTTTTTTGTTTAATTTTATTTAGATTCAATAATTTACCAACACTATATCTGTTTACTGGTGCCAGAGTAATGTTATACTTTTTGAACGTTTTTTGGAATTTATGGTTAACATAAGGGTGATATGTGAATTTTTGATAAGTATTTTTTTTCTGACCCACTTCCTGTTTCTTTCCATCTACGTAAAGTTGTACCCTTTAACAAAAGCTTTTTTTCCTTTATCCCCAGCTTCTCTCATTTTTATAAAATGATAAATTTCTATAGTTTCATTGATTTTTATCATAATCCTTTTCTATATAAATCTTTGTATCTTTTAGTTTCCTTACATTCATTTAAAGCTCCCTGTTACAACTTTCATCTGTTAAACTTTGTTTACTTCCTCTTCTTCCAATTCTATGTGCATCTACAATTTCAACCCAGTCAATTTGAGCACTAATTTATTTTCCAGATTCTCCTCCACAATCTGTTCTAGCCTTTTATTTTTATATCTTTCCACTACAAACAAAACAGTATTAATTTTTGCCTTTCTTTGTATTTTTTCTTTACTGTTTGCATCCTGTCTTTGCACGCCTTAAGCCCCATATTTAATACTTTTTTAAATGCTCAGTATTCTTATAAATCTTTGTTCTTAATTTTTGCTTTTTCAATTTATCATTTTATTTTGTAGTTATATGCAGCAAACTCATCACTTGTTGCAAATAACTTGGTCCTTAGTTTAACTACACCGAGTTAATAATTAACATCATGGCTATTGCAACACTAGCAAAATCTGCTTTATTATCATTACTGGTACGTTCATTCCTTTCTTTTTTTCTCCACCAAAACATTCAACCCACACCCAGTTGCCACATTTTAATTCATTGCTCATGCTTACATACATGAATGGAAATTATGATGTTCTTCTGACATTGCAAATCACACCACTAGAAAAGTATTGGAAGACATAGGTAGTGGATTTAGGGTCATCATAACTGAAACCATCCAACCACAAATGAGTCATATAAAAGCTAGTCAACTGAAGAGATTGAACTTCATAAAGCAGATTATGGTCACTAATGTCACATTTCTCAAGATGCCATGCTTGCTTATTCCTCCAGCAGAAGGGTATACATATTCATTATTTATAGGTGTAGTAATACACACTATTGCATTATTCTGAATTTTAATTGCTAAATTAAGGCTACTTTTTGACTCGGTCCTGTAATTTTCTTTCCTTTCAGATAAAATTTTATTCTGTGCTTCCAAAGCCAGTTTTGCATCACAATTTTTAAAGAAAATGAATATGGGATGTTATTTATTTCCACCGAATGGCATGATATATTCATTATCCATAATTATTATGTATTTTGTTGTGATATTGGGCAGAAGTTATGTTTGAAAACATTTCTCAAATCTGTTATCTCCATTTTTTTCATGATGGTCATTCGTGAAGCATGATTTGAAAAAACAAAAGTAAAAAATAACATTACCATCAGCTGAGTCAGCATGAATAATAATAAAGCAATATATCATTCCAAATTGAACTCAGAGCAGAAGGTTGACAGAACCATCAAGATTTTCCCACGCACAAATTTTTCTCTTTATATAATTTACATTTACCCACATTTCAGCAATGAAAATTAAAGGTAAGCTTGATTTCCAGAGTTCTTGCAATCTTCTTGGATATTGGAATCAGTGGTTTATTATTTCAGGTTTCTGCTTAAGAAATCTAAATTTTTATTATTTTTACATGCCTGAATTTCAATTTGTAATAATTGTTACAGTGCCCATCTTGACCCATGTACATGTATGCTTTTAATAAAACATCTCTTATGTCCAGAACACTGGGAAGAAAAATCAAATTTATTTAATCCTTATGTAGTACACTTTATAGCCACTATAGTCAAAGAGTCCATTCTTGTTTTTTCTGCTCTTTGTTGAATTGTTTTTCTCCAGTATTCTGATTTTATCATAATTCATTTATGCAATTTTTTTCTCCTTCAAAATCCTGATTATGGTTCCGGTACATTTATCTATGGCTGCTGCAGTTTGTTCTATTATCTTATTCATGGTCAATGCTTGCTTGTCCCCTAGATTCATTCACCTTTGGAAATACATGTAAACATTGCTAATAATTTCATGCCCACTACACTGGATTGATTTTTCTTGTCTTCAAACACCAGCTAGCATGATGGCAAAGAAGAGTACACAAGTCAAACAGATTGCTAAAATTAGATCTGTATCTTGTAATGTTTTCATCCTGCTGATCCACAATTTAACAATACTAAACTGCTAAATATAACAATTTAGAATAATGCTAGATTTACTTAATTCATATCATTGTATGATTCAGTTGAACTACACACTCTTACATAAAAAGGTGCAGAAATTTAAGAGACAAAAGCATATCAAAGAAACCACAACACTTTCAGCAAGAAAAGATGAACTAATTTTTAAAAAATTCACATATAATCCATGGGCCACGGAAAAATTTCAGAATATTCTTAAAGATTTTAATATCAGGTTGGCACAGATTAATAGATTTAATGTTAAAAACTTACTAATAGATAATGTTAATGACAGTATTCCACAAGAAGAAAAATCAGGTATTTACAAAATAAACTGTGCAGAATGTGAAAAAATCTACATTGGAAAAACAAAGAGAAACATAGGCACACGGTTAAAGGAACATTTCAGGAACATAAAGTACAAGCAAATATAGAAATCAGCAGTATCATATCATTTTTGGACACAAAATCACAACATAATAAATAAAGCAAAATCATTAAATTCAATACAAGGACCTACAGAATTAGCAACCTGGGAGAAAATCTACATCTACAAATACAAAGACAGCATAATGAACTTCGACATTGTCGGGGATGAAAACTTAAACTACAAGTTTATCACACTGCCACCAGAGCAGAATATACATTCCCACAGCTCAACGAATGATCCGACAGTTGAACTTTAGCCTGGCTGAAGATGGGAACTAAATGTTCTTGAAACCGGTTCCATACATTTATAAAAAGTAAGTGAAGCTTTAAGAGTGTGTAGTTCAACTGAATCATACAATATCAATTAATATGATTAGCTTCACTGTGCAAGTTCCAATTTACATTTAAGTGCTAGATTTACTATTTATGCAATGACAATACATTATTTATACATAAAACAAACAATGAGAAACACTTTCACTTCACTTCAGTTTCAAGTCACAACAAGGCACAAGCATACAATGTAAGAGAGAGGCCAACTTTTAAGTAACTGAAGACTTTGGTGCCAGATATTATGATTGGTTTATTCAGTCAGCTGAAATACAGTGGAGGTTCTAAGTAGTCAAGTTAATGCTCAAGTGTCAAGTAAAGCCAGTAGTGGTATAATGTATTTATAAAGGTAAATGGTAAATACAATCTGTGTCAAATTCCATGATCCTGTCTAAAAAATTAATGTAATTGTGACAAATTATTAGAAATAATCTATTTAAAATTATAAAATTTAATAAAGTTACTTGCATTATTTCTGAGAACTTGTTATATTACTGAGCTTTTATTTTGTCACTGCTGTTACTTTACTCATATTTATATTCAGAAAGCTGTTCTTAGAATTGGATACAATGTTGTGGAAATTGTGTATAAATTTGTTTGATGACCCAGATTACCCTCCATCACTGTACATTCCAGAAATATCTAGTTTCATACATTCAAATAAACAAATCATGCAGCAGAAAAAAAGAAAGTTTGGGGGCAGGGAGAGAAAAATGAATGATAAACAAAGCAACCTTGCTCTTTTTAAGAATCTCAAAGTTATTTATGGATTTTGGAATGTAAATTTATAACAATATAAAAGCAGGTTTTAGTGTAAACAGAAAATCTTTGACCACATTCAATAATATGTAAGGGGTTTTATACATTATATCATAAATAATATTTGAAATGTTTTATAACTTTCTGAAATACTTTACATTCTTCCTTTTATATCATTACAGCATCAAAATTTATTTTTTTACTTATTGCTTCTTACTTATTCATCCACAAAGAGCCTCACCTTGTAAAGCTGTTGTTTGTTTCTGTTGACTACTATTATCTTGCTGTGCTTGGGCAGCACACGACCATATGAAAGGCGAAAATCTGCAACTGTACCAGCCAGAACAACAAGATCTGATTCATAAAGTGCATCCTTGCGACAATGAATCAACTGAAGTGGACTATTCTTTCCTAGCAGACCACGTGCCATGCCTCCAAGGTAGCATGGAATGCCAAGCTTATGAATACTCCTTCTCAATGTCTGCAATGATGTAGGTGGTAATATTGCCTGACTTCCAATTAGTAACAGTGGATGCTTAGCACGTGAAAGCAGTTCTGCACTCTGCTGAACTAAAACAGTTTCAATTGTATTTACCTATTACACCAAAAAACTGCAATCATACTGAAACAAATGCTACTTGTATATAAATATTGTACTTATGAAGCTGTTGACAATGGAGTGGTATTATATCCTAAAAACTTAGGTATTCATTTTTTACACTAAACTCCATTTACTTACATAAAATAAGATGCATTTCGGGAGAATCTCTACCATCTTCAGTTGCTCACTGAACTGCCATTACTCGAAATGTTGGCTAGACACCCGGATGTTCCTTTGTTGCCATCTGTTGGTTGAAGTAGTAAATGGCTGAGTTCATTCATGGGGGGGGGGGACTCAAAGTTCATTGGGTTTTCTTTATTTTTTAATATGATTTTTTTTTCCCCCTCCAAGTGGATAACTCCTTTGGGTTGTGAAGATGTTTCAGCAATTTAATTTCTGATTTTATTTCATGATTTTTGGTCCAAAGGTGAGCTGCCACTGCTGATTTATCTACCTGCTTAAGCTAAATATTCCTAAAGTGTTCTTTCTTCCAAAATTTCTAAATTTGGAAGAAAGTAAACTTTAGGAATATTTAGCTTAAGCAGGTAGATAAATCAGCAGTGGCAGCTCACCTTTGGACCAAAAATCATGAAATAAAATCAGAAATTAAATTGCTGAAACATCTTCACAACCCAACGGAGTTATCCACTTGGAGGGGGGAAAAAAAATCATATTAAAAAATAAAGAAAACCCAATGAACTTTGAGTCCCCCCCCCCATGAATGAACTCAGCCATTTACTACTTCAAGCAACAGATGCCAACAAAGGAACATCCGGGTGTCTAGCCATCATTTCGAGTAATGGTGGTTCAGTGAGCAACTGAGGATGGTAGAGATTCTCCCGAAATGCATCTTATTTTATATAAGTAAATGGAGTTTAGTGTAAAAAATGAATACCTAAATTTAGGAAATGCTACTTGTATTCCAGAGTTTGCCAGCAAATCAGTAGTCACAAATACAAAAAATAATTAAGTCCAAAGAATAATTAAACCGACTACTATCTGCTAATACATTCTAAAGAAAAAATATCCTACAAGAAAAACAGTCCCCTAGTTGGATCTTTAGACTGGGATTGCCTTGTGGACAAATGATCTCAATATTGGACAATTAGGATTTTTGCATGAAATTTTAGCTGAGAATCAAACTATCCGAGTACTCAAATTGTTATAGGTATTAATAATCCTGATAAACTTGAACTAATAAAACTAGATATATACATGTATAGGTTTTCACAGTATGTGGCAGTTAAATCTTAAACTTACAATGAGGACTACATTTCATGCTTTAACATAACAATATCTCATTCATCCTGTGCACAGCTCAGAAACAATGTCAATACAGAATAGGTAAAATGTTTGCTAATACAAGTTGAGGCAAAGCCCTCCTGGGAGCTCTAGACAGGAGTATAAACTGATTTACATACAAATACCATCATAAAAGGAGAACTAAATTGTAACTCCAAAGCATCTGACAATTCAAGTTCACCAGGTACATAATTATGGAGCTTTAAAATTCTCAACCCTGGAAGCCTACCCAGATCATTATTAATATAACAAGATTTTACAATAATATAACAGTAGAAAGAAATTACAAAAAATCCTGAATGAGAATAAAGAAGCATCATTGCTACTATCCACCTACTGAAGTTCAAAAAATCCAAAGGAATGTAACTAAATTAAGACTACCTATAACTTCTAGAGAGCAAACTGACAACTGCATAAGTCTGAATTTAAAGGAATTAGTACTGTACATTACATTAGGAGTCAATGTACATCCAGATAAAAGAACAAGAGCAGGAAGCAAATGTGGCCTAAAAGGAAAATGCAAAATATGTAAACTTTTCTCAACTTCATATTTGGATATGGATACAAATAGAAACCTAACAAGGATTAAAGCAGAAAGCAATAAGAGCCATTACAGATTCCAGAATGGAGAAGAAAAACAAACAAATTAATTTTGTAAAAAAGGAAGAGAGCAAAAAAAGTTTGCTATGCAGTGATAAAATATCAACTAATTGCAATACACTTAACAAATATTAATAAAATTCTAGTAAAATGCATTGTACTACAAAAACTGAAAAGCTTAAAGAAAAGTATCAAAGGGAATGCTTAAAAAAAATGTTAGTAGTCATACATATATAGGCACATTGCAATTCACAGTGCAAGACGACCACCACGGGTGGCCAAGGTCGTTAAGGTGTGGACTCGTGAGCGGGAGGTCTGGGGTTCAAATCCCGCCAGGACCATCCTCCCTGACTGAGGGTTTTCCAGGTTTTCCTCAGTCCTCATAACTGGCTAATGCCAGAGAGGTACCCTACAATTAGGCTTGGAATGAAAAAAATCCTTTCCCAATATTTCATTTCATGTACCACCAGTGTTCACCACCTGTGGTGCCTCAGTACTAAAACGGGCATTAAACACCATTAAAAAAAAAAAGCATTGCAAGACTATTGCATTGACAGTGTATTGGCAAAAATGTTGCAATTCTCTCTCTCTTGTTTTGTTTAATTGCCATAGTCTTTGAGATTATGAATGGAATGAATTAAATGATGATGTAAAGTAAGTGTAGGAAGAGAACATCTTCAGCTTAATTTTTGATATGGTAGATTATAAGTAAATGTTTTAAACTTTACCTAAGAGGTTGCCAAACTACACGTCTGCTCTCAGCAAAAAATTAGCTGGATGTTAATTGTAAATATTAAGAATCTATTGCTGTGTATATGTGTAAATTCTCTCTCTCTCTAGCACGCTTGAGAGCCAAACAGGAAGCAAGGTCAGTACAAATTTAGCTCTTGTATGGATATATTCTTGTGTGCTGTGTGACAGGGTATTATCATAAGATGGCATAATATAGTGTATTAATTATGCTAATATGGTTCAATTCAGGTACTCTATTTCCCAAAAAAATTTATTTACAATTTGTACATGCATACAGAATTGGCTCATGATTTATGGAGATTGTTTCAAGAGAAACTCCCTGATATTCACCTTCCAAGTCGAAGTTCGATTTGCAGATTGGTAAATAAATTTAATGAAATGGGAAGTATTTTTGGTAAAAAATATACAGTCACATACATTACTCACAGAAATGTTAGATAAAATTGGACATACTCTGGAACTTTCCTCTAAAATATGATTGACATTTTTCTCATCAAATGTAAATTTGCTAATTCTCTTTTCAAATGGCTACATAGATATTAAAGTTGAAACCTATAAAAGTACTGTAGAGTAAGAACTTAAACGGGTGATTCTATATTCAATATTAGATTTTGTGAATGGATTTTGAATAGTTTGCATAAAAATCGATGCTAATTTAATATTTTTATGGGCAAATCTTGGTTCCACCGAAGTGTGTATGTTAATTCACAAAACAACCAATACTGGTGCTCAAAAAAACCTAACCTGCTTGGTGAGAAATCCCTGCATACTCAAAATCTAGGAATGTGGTGTGCCATTAGTAACAAGAGAATAATAGGCTCTGTATTTTTAAGAAACAATTAATAGTGATAGGTATATGCAGAATATTTTGCAATCTTTCTTCCATGAATTAATTGAGGGAACATACATTCCCAGGACTCTGCACCAGCACATACAGCCCACATCTCTTTACATGCTATTCATGAAATATTTGACATAAGACTCTTAACTAACAATGTATGGCCTCCTCAGTTCCCTAATTTAATGTCCTGAGATTTTTACATCTGGAGGCATTAAAGGAAAAAGTGTAGAAGACAAATCCAAACACATTAGATGAACTGAAAAATAACACTCAGTAGAAATTTCTTACATTTCCCAGAGAGAACTGCATGATAGTTGTTAATTTCATTAGCCAATGCCAGAAGTGTGTGGAAAATGAAGGGAGGCAGTTCCAGCATCTTCTTGATTGATAATGGTGAGCAAAAGAACCTTTTAAGTATTAGTAATAACTTACATGACAATCATAGCTGCAGACTCTCTGACTCCTGTTCATCATGGTACCAGCTTGAACTGACTGAACAGCTGTTATGCATGGAGTGGTTCCGTGATGGAAAAATCACCCATTATAATATCAACAGTGATTATTGCTTATTTGATTTCCACTGCCAATACTTATGTGGTTTTAGAACATCCCATGTATAATCTCATTGCCTAAGTTAACAACACCTGGAGTTTCCAGAAGTGTACTGCAGCTACAGCACATCATTCTTCACAATAATAAGTAAGTTTACTATTTATAGAAACTAGATAAAGCTATTGCAGCAAAATTGTGTCCATTTTCCATTGCTTGTTAGCTATCATTTTCAGCAAGTTTATTCTGCTGTATATTTTTCTAATGTTGCAACAATGAGATGTTTCTATAGTAGTTGAAATTGAATTTTATTTCTAATAGCTTTAAATTAGGACAATCTATTATAGTTAGATAAGATTTGAGCTCTTTTAATATGATTTGTGAATGCTACAAGTGCTCTGTTTCTCTTGTACAGTGTATTCCATAGTTATGTAGCAGTGTTGAAGAACTGGAATAACAGATAAAGGAATCAATGCACTACAATTTTTTACAAAGAACCATCCCATAAAAGGAAAGACATAAGTTCCCTTTCACACCGTATATAAATTATTGTTTTTTTAAACATTATTTATTTTAATTTCCTTATTTTGAAATATAAGCTACAGTTAACAACAATGATATTTAGTTATTTATCACATACTTTCTTTTGGTGAAACATGCTGAATAATTGGAGGGAGTGCAGTAATCTCTCTATACTCCCAAGCTCCAGCAAAAACATTACTCAAGTAATTTTTCAGGTACCTAAAAATAAAAACAAAAAGCAAAACAAGAAAATAAAAATAATAAACTTGATAGTTTTACGGGAAAGAGTTTTAAATTTATTATTATGCTAATGCAAAATTGACATACCTTAACATTTCTTATTGCTCTAATTTACATAAAAAGAACAATATTGGAATAATTTTTAAATATAGGCTTATTTTTATTAAATTCATATATTAGAAGTCCCAGAATTTCTGATAAATTTATCTTTCACTATGATCATTGAGATGTAACATTCAATTTGAAACATGCATTCTAAATAAGTATTAATTTTGACATCTAGTGCATTATTTTACTGAATATACACCGTGCACCAAATTATATTTAAATGTGCACACCAATATTATTAATATGTACTTTGTTCATTTTGTAGTTGTAATAAACCAACAGTTTGCTTAATAAAAGAACAGAAGTGCATACAGAGAGAGAAAAAAAAACTGTCTAAGAAAAAAAAAAAGATTTAGAAAATGTTGTCTTATGCTTCTGCAGTTGGTGTTAATAATAAACATTTTGGTTAGTGGGTGATGCCCTGCTATTGTGATGATGTTTCAAACCTATTATGTTGAAATGCTGATTGGAACTTATACAGTGAAGCTAATCATATAATTAACTGCTGTATGATTGAGTAGAACTACACACACTTATTGGCTACATTACTTGTTTAAATGTAGAACATGTTTTGCAGACCATCGTCTGCATTCTCAGCTAATGTTGACTGCTGGATAACTCACCGTGTTGTTTTGGGGATGCATATTCTGCTTTGGTGGAGTTGTGATGAACTTAAAGTTTATGTTTTTCATTCCCCGAAGTGACAATGTTCATTTACTTATCTCTGTATTTATAAATGTAAATTTTTTTCCCATGTTTTCTCTGCAGTGCCCTGTGCCGAGTTTAATAATTTTGCCTTTTTCATTATGTCATGGTTTTCTGTCCAGAAATGACATGTTACTGCTAATTTCTCCCTTTGTTTGTATTTTATCTTCCTGAAGTGTTCTTTTACCCACATGCCTCTTTGTTTTTCCAATATGAACTTTGTTGCATTCTGCACATTTTATTTGGTAAATACCTGCTTTTTTTCTCTGGTGGAATACCGTAATTAATATTGTCATTCAGTAGACAATAAATGGATTTAATGTTAAAAATCTCCTGTACGACAATATTAATGACAGCAGGTATTTATCATATGATATGTGCAGAATGCACAAAAGTTTATATTAGAAAAACAAAGAGAAACACATGCACACTTCTTAACAGAAAACCATGGTATAGTGAAAATAGCAAAATTATTAATATCAGCACAGGGAACTACAGAGCTACTAGCAATGTGGAAGAACATTTACATTTATAAATACAGAGACAGATTAATGAACTTTGATACTTTTGGGAACGAAAACATAAGCTTAAAGTTTATCACCCCCCATTAGAGCAGAATATGCAGCCCCAAAGCAATAGGGTGAATTATCCAGCAGTTGATAGTTAACTGAGGATGCAGATATGTTCTACATTTAAACAAGTAAGTGGAGCCAATAAGAATGTGTAGCGTGACTCAATCACACTATAATTATAATTAACCTATTACATACTTTCTCAAGCTGTGTGGTATGTTGCTGTGGATATCTTATGTACAAGAATAATGCAAAGGAGTGGAGGAACAACTACCATCCTTATGATTAATTTGGTGGGCACTGGCCATTAGGCTGTTCCCCATAGAAAGGCTTTAAAATGTTACTGTTATACACTTCAGAGTATAACATGAATAAGGACCCTAGTATATACACTGTCAAATTATGAAGGTACAAATATATAAATAATTTGAAATAATTAACCTTTTTCCCCTTGAAAATAATCATATAAAGGGAAAAATATAAGCTTAAGTTGGTTATTAGCTTTTATGAAATATTGAATCTCCAGTGTTTATTTTGCATTAATAATTCAGTCCAGTATACACAATACAAAAAAAATTTTATTAATCAGTTATCTTGGGTACAATGAAATGCATATACTAATTTAAACATTAACACTTTAATTGAAAGTTTAGCAACACCAAAGAGACAAATATATACAATGCAAAATTCTGAATTGGCTGAAATATTTGCTGTAGTGTGGTACATATGAAAGCAGGGTTTCATGCAAAGTAGAACATTGCAATCTGGACAATAATATGAATTAGCTCTTCAAATGTTCTTACTCTTGATTTGATCTAAAGCAAAACACTAAAAATCATGTCAACACATTAAAACACTGTTGAAGTTTCACAATTAAACTTATTAAAAGTAATTTTTGGGACGTGTTTCTTGAGACTAATTGCTCACATTATCAACCAATCCAAGACTGACGAGTCAATTTAGGTACGGTGTGTATGCGACTGTGCTTGCTCTGGTGGTCTATTAATGAACTTGTACAATTTATTGTCTGCTTCAGGTATATCAAAATTCATAAGCCTGTGTTCATATTTCTTTATGTAGATTTTTTCCCATATATTAAGTTCTTTTGGATGTTGAATTGCTTTTAGTAATGATATATCCTTTTCCATTTCATGATTTTCTTTCCAAAAATGTGCTGCCACTGCTGATTTTTCTATTTGTGTCTAATATTTCTCTCATGCTCTTTTATGCTTATTTCCAGATTTCTATTTGTTTTTCCTATGTATATTTTTTCACAATCTTTACAATTAATTCTATATATACCCGAACTTTCTTCTTTTGCTTTGTTTTTAAATCTAAACAAAACTAAATAAAAGAAGAAAAAAGTGGTGGCACACAGTGGTACACAAAAAGGTACAAAAATTCAAGAGACAAAAACGTACCAAAGAAACAACAACACTTTCAGCAAGAAATGATAAGATAATTTTTAAAAAATTCATATATCATCCATGGGCTACAAAAAAATTGTAGAATATTCTTAAAGATTTTAATATCAGGTTGGCACCAGTTAACAGATTTAATGTTAAAAACTTACTGATAGACAATGTTAATAACAGTATTCCATAAGAGAAAAAAGCAGAGAAGAGAATTGCGCAGAATGTGAAAAAATCTACATTGGAAAAACACAGAGAAACATATTCACACGTTTAAAGGAACATTTCAGGAACACAAAGTACAAGCAAATAGAAATCAGCAGTAGCCTATCATTTTTGGACAGAAAATTACAACATACAACATAGTGAGTAAAGCAAAATTATTAAAATTAGTACAAGGACCTATAGAACTAGCAACTTGGGAGAAAATTTACATTTACAAATACAAAGACAGTCTAATGAAAATTCAACACTACCAGGGATTAAAACATAAACTACCAGTTTATCACACTACCACCAGAGCAGAATACACATTCCCACAGCTTGAAATTATCCGACAGTTGAATTTTAGCCTATTTGATGATGAGAACGAAATGTTCTCGAAACCAGTTCTATATATTATGACAAGTAAGTGAAGCATTAAGAGCATGTAGTTCAACTAAATCATACAATAATATCAAGCTCTTACTTATTTATAGGTGCTCTTTATCATCTCGGGTAATCAGCATCCCATTTAATTGAGGGTATGAAATGGCTGACAAATTTTTCTCAGAGGCCTCTTTCAGGCTTTAGGTTCTTTTATGTGCCCTAAATCTATGACGAGGAACCCACAGCCTTATTTCCCTTCCAAAGAAGTCATATTTATGATATTTATCTCCCAAAAAATCTGATTGAAATTCGGGATTGAACCCCTAATCTTGGATGTGTAGACAAATATGGTTACCACTAGACCACCAGGACCAATAAACTCTCACTGATTAAAATGTCTATGTTTGGTATGTATAGTTAGCAAAATATTTCTTCTAAATTTTGATAGACCTTCCATATCTTATTCAATAGTGAATTTGGCTATATGGCAGGATCAAAAATCTTCATTGCTGGAGAAATGTAAATACTTAAATTGTCTATATGCCACTGTTGTAAAAAATAAGGTTGCAATCACAGGGTCCTTATACCAATATTGTTGTCCCTCTGCTTTCCAAATAATACTTTGTAGGATGTTAAGTGCAAGAAAAACGTATATTTTTTTAATTTGTATTAAGATCCCATTTACCTGCTACCTGATTACTATTATTACATTGGTGCATGAATATGTTATTCTTCCTTGTTATTACATCAATAAATTCATAATAAAAAAAGTCCAAAAACACAATAATATCTTTGTTGAGATCAGCAGAAGTAAATGGAAAACTTGGAAGCACAGGAAAAAGAACATTTAGTGTATCAATTCCATTCACTATCATGTTTTGCTCAAGTTGCTGCAACTGTTACAATCAGAGTTAGTATCACTCTCAGTTGATATATTACTTCCAGATTCCTGGATGGAAATACTGTCAAGATCACAATCACTGCTCTCACAAAACTTGTGTTATCTTTTCTTACTTATGTGAAAATAAATGTTTATACAGCTAATGCATCTGCTGATATACTGCACAAATGTTTTAAATGTTCTGAATGTGATGAGAAAGTGTGCAAAATATCAAGTTTGATCAAGTGGTAGCTTCCAAATTGAACCTCAGAATGAGAATAAATTGGATAATAATTATAGCTACAACAAAAAAAGTGTTATGAAAGATCTTGAGTAAATAATTAGTTACTCATTTCTGAAAACTGAGTATTCAGTACAATGAAAGACTTACTAATATCATCCTACAATAATATATTAAACATGTTCACACTAACTGCACTTACTTCCATAACACTAGAACATGTTTCAGGGGCAATTGCTATCATCAGCTGTTGATCTACTACTCAATTTGGTGGCTGAATACCTTGGGTCATTGCCCCTGAAACATATCCTAGTGTTATGTAAGAGCAGTTAGTGTGAACATGTTGAATATTTTAGTATAGGATATATTACCATTCTACTGACCTCAACTTCATAAGTACAATTTATTTAATATACTAATATCAGTTGGAAATTCTGAATCTTAGGGCCTAGATATAATGCAATAAAATTTCTAGAGGAACTTACGTAGATCACTCTTCCTTTCTTTAATAAAATGGAAACTATTGGGAGCTGTGTCATGTCTTGCATTAGCTCAGTACATTTGCAGCACAAATCCCTGAAGGGAAAAGACATGGGATAATAACCTTTAGAGCCATTAGGAGTTGCTCAAAGACATACTTTCAACTTCTGAATTCATTTACATTGGCCATCACAAATTGTAGATGAGATGATGTAAATAATTCCTCCATGATAGAGCCTCTTAAAAAACTTGGAATTGACAATGAATCCGCCCAGATCTTTCTGGCTACATTTCTGTTGTCTGGCCTCTTTTGCCTTGTCACTTGAGCTGGTCTATGTGAGGAGAGTCTGGGAGAAGTCTCTGCTAGAAGAACCTGAATCTAACTATGAGATACATGACTACATTAAAGACATCTCCCAAAGGTAACAGGAGTTTAACTCTGGGCAGTGAGCTAGATCAATCATAGTTAAAACATGCTTTACGTTAATAATAATGTATATTATTATTATTATTATTATTATTATTATTATTATGAATATAATAAAGTTTATATTTACTGGATTCAGTGGTTAGTTGTGCAGCTCTTGAGCTATTTTCTTGATGTTCATATTGTCAATGACATTATCAGTAACTCATGGAAGCCTCTCTTGAGCGGTAGTGGTGGGGTTGGTCCTGTTGGTGTAGTAGTATCCATATTTGCCTCCTAAACCCAAGATCATGGGTTCAAACCCGGCCAGGATTGATGGATTTTTTCAGGCATAAAAATCATGAGTATGGCTTCCTTTGAAAGGGATGTAAAGCCATGGGTCCTGTGTCATAGATTTACTCAATGAAAAAGAACAACCTCAACCAGAAAGAAGAGGCCTATGAGCAAAATTTGTCAGCCATTTCACACGTTGAATTGAATGGAATGCTGATGACCTGAGATGCTAAAGAGCATTCATAAATATATTTAAAAAATAAAAAATAACTGGGCAATGACTGTCCACACTCCCCCCAGCTATCTAGTACACTACGACATCTCTGCAGCTATCTACTGCACAGCTTTGAGAAAACACCTAATATACCACCACCTACCCACTCAGCTTTTACGAATGATCCAACAGTAGTTTAGAGCTGATGATGTGGAAAAAGTTCCACGAAACATATGTCCTGAGCAAATCATGAAACCATATAGTGTTTTCTAAATATTGTACTCAGAAGAGATTGAACCTTAAACAACTGGAAAAATGTTCTATGGCTGAATGAATCCATACAACATAATAAATAAAGCAAAATTATTAAATTCAGTACAAGGACCTATGGAATTAGCCACCTGGGAGAAAATCTACATCTACAAATACAAAGACAGCATAATGAACTTCGACATTGTCGGGGATGAAAACTTAAACTACAAGTTTATCACACCGCCACCAGAGCAGAATATGCATTCCCACAGCTCAACGAATGATCCGACAGTTGAACTTTAGCCTGGTTGAAGATGGGAACTAAATGTTCTAGAAACCGGTTCCATACATTTATGAAAAGTAAGTGAAGCTTTAAGGGTGTGTAGTTCAACTGAATCATACAATGATATCAATTTCTGTCACTAGTTTGTAAGTACTTATTTAAACAGATACAAATAGAAATTATTAATATTAATACATATGAAAAGCTATTAATTCACAGAACTAAGATATGCGCATACCATATTCAAAACACATATGAAACATGCCATATATATTATTAAATAAAGCTTTATAATTTTATATTTGTAATTACTCTAGAGAAAGAGTGATTTATTTTAAAGAAGACTATTACTTTAGTATTTGGTATTTTGATAGCACAGATTGTTGCACACTATTAAAAAGAATGAAAGTTAAAAAATTCTCAATGTGCAGAAGTGTGACAAAAATAAAATGCAATGCATGCTCATAAGAAGATATAAATTCATGATCTTCCATGTGGAAATTCTGTACAAATAGAATTATGCTAAGAGAACATTTTTACAGAGTAGAATACTGGTGGGCATGATCAGCCAAAATGGTGCGTCAATAAGTCAATG
Source organism: Metallyticus violacea (assembly GCA_030762175.1). Taxonomy (NCBI): domain Eukaryota; kingdom Metazoa; phylum Arthropoda; class Insecta; order Mantodea; family Metallyticidae; genus Metallyticus; species Metallyticus violacea. The sequence goes on along the minus strand of CM060846.1, from coordinate 335,711,992 downwards.
TGTAAAATGGTGGAATTACATAATTTCAACCTACAGAATGAATTGAATCACCAACAAAACCATTTTTAAATGCTAGTATCTATGCATTTGAAACCTTACATGGTAACAGATATAGCTTGACTAATTTGAAACAAATATGAAATCACTACTTAAAACATGCAGTGATTAAGCAAGTATTCTGGCAGCTAAAATTTAATTACTCACCAGTGTGTAATTTTATTTTTCAAACCAATTGTCTTTCTTGTACCTAAAATCTCTTTCTGCACAAGTTCAAAAGGATATAAAATATCTATTGGAAGTTCTACATACACAGGACCTGTAGGTAAAAACAATTTAAATGAGCTCAAAATCATTGTTATGAAAAAGAAATACTGTAATTTATGACCCTAAATTGTAAAAATAATGCATAAATGCACCAAAACTTTATGTTGTATTATCTATTGAGTATTTTTTTTTGATTAGCAATAAAAACAAAAGTTTCATTTAATTTGTTTGTTTATAATATATTTGTATATTTTAGACATTAAACTTCTTTGGATATGAATTTAAATTGCAAAATAAGTGAATTTAAAGTAATTCAAAATTTACATTTTTTTTGCAATTTTAAAATTATATTACATGCAAATAGAAATTTTTTCCTATAATTTTTCTCAAAATTATAAGTTTTTAAACAAAAAGGTGATGTGTTTCTATGGCATAGCTTGGTCATGTTCTCATTCCTCACCTTGCCTATGTATTGCTAATGAGTGGATATTAAAGGTTGAAATCACAAGTAAAATGCCATTAATCTCTTTCCTTAAAACACCATATGCTTTAAGCCATTTTTATTCCTGCATAAGTGTGAAAAATGCAGCTCATAATGAATCATCATAATTAATAATCCTTGCAATTAATATACCAATGTAAGTATAATCCATTAATCACCTGGTGTGCCTGATCGAGCTTCCTGTATAGCATATTTCAATGAAGGAATGATATCTCGCACTGTAGACACATTAACACTGTGTTTACATATGGAAGAGAAGAGTGCCATCTGTTCCATTTCTTGAAGTGCCCCTCTTCCTTTCAATATGCCTGCTGCAGCACCACCTGTACAATAAATATCAAAAGTTCCTCAACCATATCCAATAACTTATACTTAGAGGTAGACAAATAATTGAATGATTCCAAGACACAACATTATAAATCAGAACTGATATGTTCATCAAAAGGGAATTTCTATAATTTTGCATCAGTTCTAAAGGCTACAGAAATCTGGCATTGCTGATGTTATGAATATGTAAGTGCTACATTATTCTGTAATGTAATCATTCCTTTTATCATTGTGGTATTAAAACCTACAACTAATAATAAAAATTCTTAATTTAAGAAATTTTGAAAAATAAGACATTTTTAAAAAATTCTGTTGGAACTCACACAGTGAACCTTGTTAAATGTAAATTATAATTAATCTGTCGTCTAACACACTCTTATGCTTCACTTACTTTTAAATATGGTGGTACTGGTTTCAAAGAGACATCCTCTCTATCTTCAACCAACTTGATGACTTGTTTATAAAAATAGTGTTTGTGCATTGATACTTTTGAAGCAAATATGTAGATTTACAATAAAAATATATCTGAATAAGATGAATTATTTATTTATAAAAGTTTGAAATTAACTTTTACTCTAACCAGCCCCATGGTATAATGGTAAGCATTTCTGGCTAGTATTACTCCTGGAGTCCCGAGTTTGATTCCTGGATATGACATTGGGACATTTCCTTGATTAGGACAGTTCCCATGGTACACATGGTCTGGTTAGGTTGGGTCTAATTAGTTTTAAAGACCTTGATGATGAAGCATAATAATCTTCATTATGCCCAATGGGTCAATGTAGATGTGCCTTATAGGATCACAGCCTCAGAAAACAGCTACAATGCTACCACACTATGAGGGAAAATGCCCAAACTCCAATGGAAGGGCCAGTGTTGGGCCCTCTACCCTCCCCAAAATATGTTTATGCTTTCATTAAGTTAAAGTCACTCTTTTGAATACTGGGGTAAACAGAAACCAACTGAGCATTCATCTGAAGTCCTGGAATGCAAATAAATCTAGTTCTTGCTGTAAAATTTGTAATCAGAAATACACTTTCTGGAACACCAATAATGATACATGACGCACGAAACTAAGCTCACTGGATGTGCTCATAGCTTAAATCTTAATTTAAATTGTTTTTTTGACTCCCATTATCGGAGATCATTTACAATAACCTTGTTTAGTGAAAGTGAAGTGACAAATTTGTAGAATTAGATATTAGAAATAATGTTAAAAATGGTTTTCAGAGGTGACCAGAGAATTGCTAGCAGTTCAGCACAGTTGCAAAGAGGCAACTAAGCATTACTTAAGCACACTACCACCTTGGCTCCAGTACTGAGAGAATGTTCAAGATCTTGAAAATGCTAGTTATTACTAATAGTATAACAAATTAAAATTAACATTTTTGTCATTTACTTTAAGCTACATCCCCTTTATATTTGCATCAAGTGTGAGTGGATTAGCAGAATTACAAAATCTTTCAGTTAAGTTATTGTCATGCCATATCTACTTATGACAATTATAATAAGTGCCTCATCATTATTCATCTTTCTGCAAGAATATGGTTCTGATCTTGTTCATGACTTTCATTTCCACTACAGCAAATCATTTCATCACATTCATGACAATGTGCAATATGGATATTCCTATACATTTTGTGAAACAGTATAGCTTGATTAAAGTTCAGAAATAATAAAAACGGTGTGAAGTGTAAAGGCCTCTTGCACACAATACATGTGTGCAATATAGTATGTTGAGTTAAAAGTTAAAATACATATGCAATACAATATCCTTCTACTGGGTGTCGCTGGTGTCAGTCATTTGTTTTTCAGTTGTAGCAATAACTTGTTACTCAACACTTGCTTATAAACAAGATCATTTTAATTTATGATCTTGAACTGTTAGCTACTTGATTCTTACATAAAAGAACTGCTACAAACAAGAGGAGAAAGAAATATTGGATTCATCCAATTAATTGTTTATGAAAGGAAAAGGTAACTTTTCATATATTATTTGAAGTAATTCAAGGCAATCCCATTAAATAAATTCTTAAATTATTTCTCCATATCTGCCACATCATTTGAAGAATTTATTAAAAGAATATACATTACATAAGAATCACCATTATCCAGTATTTTCTTTTTTTACTATGTTTGCTTAATCAGGATTAGCCTTGTCCCACAAATTCTGCACAGTAGAAGAATAGAATATTTATTTCAATCTTTAACTAAAAAAGTAAAGCAATTGATTTATACATTTCTTACAATTGAGACTGACTAAAATTTTCTTGAGGCCCTGACACGTCATGACTCCCTGGTTGTCAACATGAATATAGAGTATAAAATATAGTGAACTTTTGTAACAGTGGTGTAAATTATTAACATTTAAGAGAAATTGAGTCGAAATAGTAACATACACACCACTAAAATTGAATTGAATGGAAGACTAGTTTCGGGAGCCATCGCTCCTATCATCAGTTCCTGGTCGACTGCCGGCCTCGTTGTTTGTGATAGATCGATTCGTCTCTGGTGGAGGTTTGATGAACTTTTGTATTAGTACATCACTTGGCGGGATTTCGAAATTAAAAACTTTCTCCTTATTCTTCCAAATATAGATATTTTCCCAGACTGTAAGTTCAGTTTTTCCTTTAATATATTTAAGTAATTTTGGGTTTTTATTAATGTTATGTTGTTCTTTCCAAAAGTGCCAGGCTACCGCCGATTTTTCTTCTTGTTTTTGATTTATATTCCTAATGTGTTCTTTGGCTCTTGTTTTTATGTTTCTTTTGGTCTTTCCAATATAAACTTTATCACAGTCATTGCAGTTCATCTGATATATTCCTGATTTATCTTCATCTTGTAGGCTATCTTCTTTTTGTTTTGAGTTAAGGATATTTTTAATGGAATAATTATTTTTTGGAGTCAGAACAATGTTGTATCTTTTAAAAATCTTTTGAAATTTATGAAAGGTTGATGGATGGTATGTGAATTTTTTGTATGTCCTGTTTTTTTCTTTGATAGGAGTAAGTATAGTGTTGTCTCTAATTTTCTTTTTCTTCTTCTCTCTGTCTATTTTCTTGTGTACAACTTCTTGTTTGAAGCCATTCTCTGTAGCTATATGTATTATATTATTCATTTCTAGTTTATATTCCTCCTTGTTCATTGGAATATTAACCAGTCTGTATGCAAGACTATTTAAAACTGCATGTTTATGGGGAATTGGATTAAAACTGTTACATTTAATGTAGTTATCTGTGTGTGTAGGTTTTCTGTATATGCCAAAATTTAGATGATTTTCTTTTCTAATTATCTTAATATCCAAGAAAGGTAACTGTTCATTGCATTCTCTCTCCATGGTGAATTTAACTGTTTTTTCCTGTAAGTTAAGCAACTTTAGTGCATCATCCAAGTGTCTTTCTGGTACTATTGCAAAAATATCATCAACATAACGGTACCAAGTCTTAAATATCCAAGGGAAACTATTTACTATTCTAGTTTCCAATGCACTCATGAAAATGTCTGCCAATATTGGTGATAGTGGGCTACCCATTGTCAGACCAAAATTTTGTTTGTAATATTTGTTATTGAATGTAAAGTAATTTTGTTCTAGACATAAGTTGATTAATATGATGTATTCTTGGATATCTTTTGTGGTTATTCCTACTTTTTGTAACCACTTTTTTATCAGGGAGTATAAATTTAGTGTAGGAATACTTGGAAACAGTGCTGTTACATCAAACGAAACTAAGGTATCTGTTTTTTCTATTTTTATGCTGTAAAAGTTAGTTAGTTGCTTAACTTACAGGAAAAAACAGTTAAATTCACCATGGAGAGAGAATGCAATGAACAGTTACCTTTCTTGGATATTAAGATAATTAGAAAAGAAAATCATCTAAATTTTGGCATATACAGAAAACCTACACACACAGATAACTACATTAAATGTAACAGTTTTAATCCAATTCCCCATAAACATGCAGTTTTAAATAGTCTTGCATACAGACTGGTTAATATTCCAATGAACAAGGAGGAATATAAACTAGAAATGAATAATATAATACATATAGCTACAGAGAATGGCTTCAAACAAGAAGTTGTACACAAGAAAATAGACAGAGAGAAGAAGAAAAAGAAAATTAGAGACAACACTACACTTACTCCTATCAAAGAAAAAAACAGGACATACAAAAAATTCACATACCATCCATCAACCTTTCATAAATTTCAAAAGATTTTTAAAAGATACAACATTGTTCTGACTCCAAAAAATAATTATTCCATTAAAAATATCCTTAACTCAAAACAAAAAGAAGATAGCCTACAAGATGAAGATAAATCAGGAATATATCAGATGAACTGCAATGACTGTGATAAAGTTTATATTGGAAAGACCAAAAGAAACATAAAAACAAGAGCCAAAGAACACATTAGGAATATAAATCAAAAACAAGAAGAAAAATCGGCGGTAGCCTGGCACTTTTGGAAAGAACAACATAACATTAATAAAAACCCAAAATTACTTAAATATATTAAAGGAAAAACTGAACTTACAGTCTGGGAAAATATCTATATTTGGAAGAATAAGGAGAAAGTTTTTAATTTCGAAATCCCGCCAAGTGATGTACTAATACAAAAGTTCATCAAACCTCCACCAGAGACGAATCGATCTATCACAAACAACGAGGCCGGCAGTCGACCAGGAACTGATGATAGGAGCGATGGCTCCCGAAACTAGTCTTCCATTCAATTCAATTTTAGTGGTGTGTATGTTACTATTTCGACTCAATTTCTCTTAAATGAATATAGAGGCCTGTTTCACCTACTTTTCCTCTTTTTCTCCCTTTACTTTCCTAATCCATTTGTCCCTTACTCTTCCCAAATATTTACTTACACTCCTACTTCTTTCCCACCCTCTAACTGTCAACATTTTTAATGCTACAATATTTTTTCCACTTTATTCCATTATGGATCCCATATACCCTCTCTCCAAGTATTTGTTTCTTTGCACTGCATGAAATATACACTTTGTTTCCCCACACATAACACATATTTCCATATTGCTGTTTTTAAATCCTTTAAGATGCAATGCCCCCATTTGCATCCATGCATATTCTTCCCTCCCTTGCTTATCATAATTGTCAACATACTTCTCCCTATCCAATTTTTCTTTAATATCTTGTATAATCTCTTTTATCCTCAAAACTTGATCAAAGCTCTTATATCTTCTATTCTCCTCCTTACTTTCCTTCAGAAACCTATTGAATTATTTTCTCCCTTTAACCATACATCACCCATACCAATCTTTTCCAATGTTTCTTTCAGTCTCTTCTACCAATTATTGTGCAAAACTGTTCCTTGGTATTTCATACAAGTTTGGATTATATTATCATCCTCTAGTTTCAGATTCCTATAACAGTGTTTCAGAAATATTTCACCCACCATTCCTTTTCCATCTGTTCTACCTAATCCAGCAATGCTGCCATTCTTGGAAATGTGCACTGTAGTAATAAATTTTTCATTATCAAAAAAACTTGTTTATACTTATAAACATACTGTATCACAGAAAGCTATACAACTGACCGATACTATATGCTTGTGTGAATGTTACAATTCATTGAAATGCTTGGCCAGCAGCATTCATATGAAGAGAATTGCTGGTAGCCAAGTTTTTCTTGATACATGAATTCTATACCACAATTCTGTATCTCATGATTATCAATCACTATCTGAATGGCTCCATTTGTGCATTTTCAAACTTTGAATCTATCATACACATATTGTCATGTGAAAGAGGCCTAACGAGTGATGACAGAAAATAGAGCAGAAGAAATTAAACTTGGAAATTCTAAATGAGTTCATTTTTATCATGTTAAATGAGTCAATATGAACCAGTACAAGTGATAGATGCAGCTGTTAATTTTTTAATTAACAGCTGCATCTATCACTTGTACTGGTTCATTTACATATAAACTTAACAAGTTACTAGATGAGAATATTAAATTTGGTATGCCAGGAATGGCCTCACAAAAGAAACACAATTTCCTGCATTATGTAGACATGGGAGGGAAAAAAACAAAATATTCTTCATGAAGATATTCTTCTTACTATGGCTCTACAGCTCATATTGGATCTTCAATCTGCTTCTTCCAGATTCTCTATCCTTGGCTTTAGTTTTCCAGACTTTCACTCCCAATATCTCCTCAGCATCCTCTCTAACGACATTTTCCCATCTCTTTCTGGGGTCTGATACAGGGTTGTTAGCTTTAAGATCAACCTCCAACCTAGAGGGCCAGCGAAATATTTATATCCCCTGGGACCGGGAGATCCAAATATACTCCCAGATACTGAGAGGCTTGGGTCCCTTGAGATTACCACTCCTCATGCCCAATTTGGGTCCCTGAGGGGCTTAATGAAGAGGGCAAAGTATTACTTTGTGTGGTATGTGAAAAGAAGAAAGTTGAGTCTGTACTGCACATAAATACATTAAGGAATAGTTACGAAGAAATGTACTTTAAATTAATAACTAATTACAGACAGTCTGGCAAATAATAAACTTCAAGTAATACATTTTTGAAGATCCTGTGTTTGGCATAGTAATGCTGCCTTATTCTTAAAATAATAGTAGAAGTTGAATTAAAATTTTTTTATCCTAAATCAATTTATTTGCACAGCTTCCAAGTTTTATATTGTGCATTGAAACTATTAGAGGCCAGTGTCAAGAAATGGATGTATTGACTTCATTTAAAGGGAATTTTGGAGAAGGTATTTTTTGCGTTCAGGAATTTTGCAAACGAATTCCAACTACCATTTCCACGATATGATTATGTATATACATTCAAATTTAAATGGATCCTTGCAATAAAATGTACAGATATCCTACACACACATAAAAACTAATATTTTAAAAGCCACTATTATGTTACTGTTTTTCCATGAAATTACTTATATAAAATAATACAATACAATTCACATTAAATCTAAATGTTTTGATGTGGATGATACACCTAGAATCGCAGATAAGTACACAAGGACACATCAGCATAATCAATGCAAATCATATTTGTTTCCTTTGCATATTCCATCTTTTTAGCATACCATACACTTCCAAAATGTATGCAACTTTTTGCTGTGGACAGGATTCTTTGGGAAAGTGTTTTCCTGTTAATCTAAAGATTGCAGGTTTGGTGGATTTTCTACTCCCTGTATTTATATGCCTCTGAGTGTTGTAGTCAGCAATTAGGCAGCATGCTACTGATAAATGGAAATCCAAGCATGTCATTGGATTTGGTAGGTTTAGAGCTCTCCAAATAATCAAACAATTGTATATAGTGATGTCCAACAAATAAAAAATAATTTGTGTAAAGAGAGATATACCTGCAATGTCTGATTCACTAAATCAACCCTGCCCATATGCACATTACATTCCTGTATATCAGGCTTGAAAATAGTCATATTAATGTATGCATACATTTTACCTGTATCGACCATCAGAATTTTAACTACAATTTGATAATGCTGTGATTACCCTTCTATCTTTCCAAGCCTATGGTGGGAGATGATGCACCTCCATTTTTCCTCTCTTTAGTGACTATATTTACATCCCTTGGCTCTGCCATGGGTGGCCGAGGTCGTTAAGTTGAGTACTGGTGAGTGGGAGGTCTGGGGTTTGAGTCCTTCCTGACTGAGGTATTTTCCAGGTTTTCCTCAGTCTTAATAAATGGCAAATGCTGGGGAGATACCCTAAACTTGGGCCTGGAATGTTTCCTTCCTTAGATTTCCTAATATATCATATCGTTTCATGTATCATCGGCATCCACCGCCAGTGGTGCTTCAGTGGCAAAAGCGGGAATTAACATTAAAAAAAAAACAAACAAACAAAAAACAAAAAAAAAACATCCTTTGGCAACCAATACATCATTCTCTTCTGAATGAAAATATTTAGAACCCTTTTTATGGTTTCACTTATATGAGATCTGTTCTGGACATGTTTTGTGGAACACTTGTCCACGGTCAGCTGTTAAATAACTGTTGGATCATGCATAGAAGTTGGGTGGGAAGGTAGGTATCTGGTTTGATTCTGGTGGACTTGTCATAAACTTGAATAAAGAGCTGTCTGTTTCCCGGATGACAAAATTCATTAAATTCTGCTCATGGTTTTTTTTGCATATATCCTTTTCCATATATTTAATATTGTGTTCACTTCCGAATTGAACTAATATTGAAACCCAATACCATTTTAACATACTGTTCCATTTGCATTCATCATTCTATTACATAAGGAAATAAATAACTTTAGTGAGCTGTACCACTTATTTAAGCACACAGTTCTACTGCTCAAGAACATGCAGCCTATGCAGCCAGACAACCTCAATCTGTATTTCTTATGTTGTCAGTCCCTTTCCCAGTGTAAACACAGTTATTGCAGAATATCCTGTATTACTTTCACAATGATCAAAATTCTTTATGTTAAATCTGGCCCTCTTATTTTTAATATATTGCTTCTAGCCTAAGTGGCCCTTCAAGAGCATCAGGCCTTTGGACAGTTATGTTTTCACCAGGAATACAGTGTCTTTTAAATTTTGAAATAATGTATATAAACCCAGCTCTTATTTGACATTATATGTCATTTACAGTTTCCACATTGGTGAAATGAAGGAATCAAGTATGGTTGAAAATATGGATGAAAATCAGTTGTTTGACACATATTTTCCAAAAAATTGAGTAGTTAGCATATAATCAAAAGACCAGTGCAGGTCTAAGTAGGCTTTTTAATAACACACACCAGAGTTATTAGACTAGTATAGTTAATTTTTTTTTCCTTAGATCACAATTATTATGATACTTGACACGTACAAAGTAATACAATTATAAATTATAAAAATCTTTAACAAATATTTGCAAACTGAGAATTCAATCTGCTTAGATAATACACATACATATTTTGACATTTGAAAATATTAGATTAAGTATCATGTAAATCTCATTGACTGTTACATCTGAGCACTTTTGAATTCTACCTTTAGGCCCTAATTTAATTTTTGAGGTCACATCTTCCTTTAATTCATGTTCACATACATTTATCTGACTAACTAATTTCTTGATTCAGCAGTAAAAACTTAATAAAAATAAAAATTGGTCGCTGTCACTTGTCATCTGAGTGTGAGCATCACAGGTGGTGGACAATGATGTTACCTGAGATGAAGTGACCAATGGAAAATATTTTTTTGGGGGGGAAGGAAATTTTCCAGGTCTAAGGTAGGACAATTCTCTGGCATTTGCCATGTATGCGGACTAAAGAAATATGGAATAAAACCTCTGTCAGGGAGGGAATCAAATCCCAGACCTCCTGCTCATGAATTCATTCCTTAATGACCTTGGCCACCTGTGGCAGTATATCTTAATAGTACAATAATTAGTATAACTGTACATAATATGCACATTTTCCACTCATATATCTTAAATACGAGGTGCATCCAGAAAGTAAGTCCCAGTGACCGATAAAGAGAACAAAAACATCACTAAGTATGAAATATTTATTGGAATAATTACATAGATTCACTGGCTACTTTTCAATATAGTCACCACCATTGTTGAGGCATTTATCGTAACGGTGCACCATCAATTGTATGCCCAAGTCATAGGAGCCTGCCGCCAATGTTCGGAGCCATGAAGTCAGTTCATTCTGCACCTCATGGTCATTGTGGAAACGTTTTCCTGCCAGAAAACGCTTCATGAGACGGAAGAGATGAAAATCACTTGGAGCGAGGTCAGGGCTGTAGGGTGGATGGTCGAAGATCTCCCATCCAAACTTATTCAACACATTTCGTGTGGCATTGGCTGTATGGGGTCTTGCACACACTTTTTTAAAACCAAGCCACCGGGAGACAATTTCGTGCATAAGTGAGCAAGACATCTGGGGGAATTGACAAGAGAGTTCTGAAATTGTGAGGTGCCGGTTCTGCTCAATTGCTTGCCGCACGCTTTCCAACGTTTCTGCCGACACCAGGGACAGTCGGCCACTACGGTCGTCGTCGTGAATATTGGTTCGTCCTTCATTGAATTGCCTGCACCATCGTCTTACCATACTGTCGCATATAATGTCGTGTCCATACACTTGACACAATTGGCAATGGATCTTTGCAGGACTTTGCTTTTGAGCGTGCAAAAATTGGATGACTGCACGAACCTCACAGTTGGCGGGAGACAATATCAGAGCAGCCATTTTCTCCTAGCACAGCGCAGTAACCACAGCCGTCACAAGGCTGAAACTTCACTGCATTATTCCCACATACTTCCTCTCTACTCCTGCACATGCGCATTCCTATCCTACTAGTGATGCCATATCTAGACACAATTGGGACTTACTTTCTGGATGCACCTCGTATTTTTTATTATTTTTATTTTATTTATGTTTTGAAAAAATTTTACTTTTGTTCTCTCTCTAATTTGCATTGTATTTAAGCATGTGTTGGTCAATGACCCATATATCAAATATATTTGTAATGCATAGAATTTATATAACCACATAGATGGCAAGCACAGCAATATAGACTTTATGACATTGCAGTATTGTATGTTTTCAAGAATTATAAGAAATTAGTGCATTATATATATAAGTTGAATAAAATATCTATACAAATAAAGAAAACCATTAATTGATATCATTGTATGATTCAGTTGAACTATGCACTCTTAAAGCTTCACTTACTTTTCATAAATGTATGGAACCAGTTTCCAGAACATTTAGTTCCCAGCTTCAGCCAGGCTAAAGTTCAACTCAAGTAAGTGAAGCTTTAAGAGTGTGTAGTTCAACTGAATCATACAATGATACAATTAATATGATTAGCTTCCCTGTGCAAGTTCAAATTTACATTTTAATTTAAAGAAATTTAAAGAAAATGTTTTTCTGCAACATGCAAAATTTAAAGTTTAGCCTATTTAAATGAGCATTACTATTTGCTGAATATCTGGGAGCAGCCAAAGGGTGATTAAAATTATAATCAGGCAAAGGGCTAATGCCCTGTTCCAATTATTAAAGATTATAGGTAGTTACAGAAAAGCTAAGGCCTTAACTTGATCTCAAAAATCATAAATGTACATTGTTAAAAACAATTAGATTAAAAAATTTATACTCTTTCTGACACATTCTCATTACTTCAATAGGTATGACTGATATATCTGGCTAGTTCCACATTCTTGGTCTGTTGGCCATTTTTAGGCTCCATGGAATGTTTTTTGCATAACATTGTAATTATTACTTATTATGTATTAAAAACCAACAAACACGTTAACAAGGCAATTGATGCTAATGTCAACAATGAAACATTATTGTGTTTCATAGGTGCCCAAGAAAAAATATGAACATAGATATTATATTGAGAAAGCACTAAATGCAGAATCAAACATTTACTCCATAAGAAATATTTACGCAACAAATAATATTTAAAAATAAAGAACTGCTTTCATTCATTGCTTAATTTCTAATTATGAGCTTACCTATAACTAAAACAGGAGATTCAGCAAGCTGAGCATTCTTCACAGCTGTTATTGTGTTAGTAACCCCTGGTCCAGCTGTAACCACTGCAACACCTATGTTTCTTGTTAACCTTGCAACTGCATCTGCTGCAAAGACAGCTGTTGCCTAAAATCAAGAAATATATGCATTTTAAAATTATTCTGCCTCATGAGAAGGATAAAGCCAAGAGGACACAATTATTTCAGATTATATACATAAGCACACAAGTACAAAATGTTTTTCAGCTTTCCACATTATGTATCTAATACCAACTGGTTGCATAATTTGAATTGCAAAATGATATCAACTATGTAGCTTCTCAGAAAATTCAGTTTTGGCTTTACAAGAAAATCTGAAGTATAAAACAATTGAGATTTTCTTGGCATTACATATTTATGATTTTTAACAAAATCAGCTTTTTTGGGGGTGACTCTCCCCATTCAAGAAAGTATTTTCAATGCAAAAAAATATAATCAGAATAATAGCTAGTGCAAATCAAGTCTTCCTTCAAACAAATTTTCTTACACTGAGAATCTTGCCATTCCCCTGCATGCACACATATGAGGCAACTTGTTTATAAGAAACAAGCTTGTAGCAAAATAATCACATATGACAAATAAAGTAATACATGAACACAATAAAGAGGAAAAGCAGATCTTCATATAATGGGAAACAACACAAAATATATTACAATAGTGTAACCCAAATGTCCACCAAACTATACAACAAATTACTACCCAAAATTAAAGCAATTGAAAAGTTAACTTCCTTTAAAAGAGCATTAATGGCAAATTTATTTGATAACTGTTTCTACTCATTAAATTAGCTTTTAATTGTATTTATATTGTATGAAATAATTTTTTTTTGTTATAACAGCTAACATTTGTAAAGTTGTTTAAGTTATTTATTTATTTTTCCTTTGATAAATCACTTTGATCTAGAATGTTTGAGCACGTTTTCACGATGTATTTCACACTATAACTATGTATATTTTCGCTAGCCTTATGCATAATTTTAAATGTTACGCAAATGCAAAGATTTTCTGACATGTCCTGTATCATTTAGCACATCTGTGCACTGTATAATTTATATTTTGCAGGTAAAGAACATGATATTTTTATATTCATCAAGTTTTACCTGCACACTAAGGGGACTAGGTAGTTATAGGGCTGCTTCGAGTGCTCAGAATGGACATTTTTATTCCTTTGTATTTTTCAAACTATTATAGATAATTATATGAAATTTTTAAACAATATAAAGGTAACTAAAATTATATTAACACATAACAGAAAATAATGATCTTTTTATGCTAATTTTTTAAGATGTTTTTTCATTTGCTGTGCTCTAATTTTTTTATCCAGTTTGTGCTCATTCAGATTTTTCAGGTTCTCAGAAACTGTTTGACCTACAACTGTCAAATTTTTATGTTATTGTAAACAATTTTTCTGAAAATTTACAGAACAAATTTGATCAATATGCCACATATTAATTAAAGAAAAAATTGTGATATTGCATTCAAAAATTGTTCACTTTTTGCAATAAAAATTAATTTTAAAATAAAAAAATAAAAGATACTGATTCATAATTGTTGGTGAAAATTGTAGCTTTTATCATTAAAAATGTACAGTATAACTTTCATTAAGACATCTCAAATAGTTTCTGAGAAAAACGTGCTTAAAATATGAAAAAACCAACCTATTGTAAATTGGTGTTGAAGTAGAACATGAATAAACTTAAGAAACTCGCTAATTGAAGCAATATTAATGAGACACCATCCCCAATTAAAATGTTAACATAATCAATTACAAATATTATAATTAATATTACAATTAGTGTATACAATTTATGTGTATTCATGTTAATAGTTAAGTTATTTGTGTATTGTATATTTGTTATTGGATATATCATGGGTAGTGAGAAAGGAACACTGGCAGGCAGAATTTTTACAAATAAGCCAGAGTACATAGATAGTAAATGTGTTTCATGTATTGGACAAAGAACAGATGACCATGAGTCTCCTTTGTATGCCTCCTTTAGTATGAGTTCCAAGAACCTTTGTATAAAAAAGGGTCGCCTCTCCTAGGCTTCTGGTAAATCTCAGTTTAGTTAGACTCTGAAAAGCAACCATAAAATACACTAGACAATAGAGTCAAATTATGAGAGTGAAATAAACCAGATATACCGACTTGTGGGAACCAAAGGAGAAAAATGCAACTAATGCTTAAAGTTAAAGCCTATGAAAGGTTCAATCAGGAATCTTAGAATAAGTATATGGATGCCCCTCGGCGAATAGAGAGAAATTTTTAAGTGGAATAATTGTCAAAATGGTACGAGAATGGTCTAACGACTGGATGAGGAAATTTTTGATAAAAGGGTAGAAAGAATTCAGTAATTGGACAGTGAGAGTTGAGCCATGAGTAAAGAGAAGAGTCGAGCGATAATTTGAGTGTAGATGATTGTGATCAGAGGGAGTGAATTTTAACTATATAGAGTAAAGTTATTTTGAACTATAGAAAGTGAAAGAAGAGTAATAAAGGGGAGTGTTATGATGGACAATTAGTTCAGTTAGGGAAAGTGAGAATTAAGAACCGCTCAACAGAACTTAGAAAGGTGATCCTTTATATTGAACAAGTGACAAAAGTAAATAAATAGCGTTTCAATCTTAAACTTTGTTTGTATACACTTCCTAGTTCCCAACTATTTTCCCCATAGACCTGAAAAGGTAATAACATTTCCAGCACTCTACCGAGCCTAGTCGTGGCAGAGCAATGCATTGAGACTGAGGCAGGAGAGAAGAACAACTTCATTGATCCTACAGAATACTATGGGTATTCTGATCAATTAAAATCCATCCATTTTCTTCCTTCTTCCCCCCCCCCAATTAAATGGTCACATAATTCAGAACTTCCCAGCCACATAATCCTTATCAATGGCCCTCTCTTTACTTTGTTTTAGTAGTCTTCTTACCACCTTGTTTGGTCATCATTTCTGCCTGTTTTTCACCTTCCATGACACATTGTTTGTGTATTCTTTGAAGAATTGTCTTCATGTTGCCACCAGCTTTTATCCCTAAATGATTTAGCACTTTAATTCTGCTGCTGGATCCATCATTAAAAGTAATCACAACATCCAGAACACCCTATCTTAAAATGCTAGCACACACGTAAGTAGTTTTGGGGATGCATTCCTTTATTACATTATGAAAAGTTTCATTTGGGATTTGAGATTGCCCATGCACATGTTTCTCTAGAAGTTCCTCTTTACAGAGATACCTAAAGACTGTCTTTATTCCAAATAGCACAACTTCAGGGGAGAATGTGTGCTTATAGGGCTCACCTACAAAAGCTTCTACATGTTGATAGCCACGCCATCTATCAGGACCTGCAGGATACAAACCATAATGTTGGGAAGAATTAGTGGACATATGAAAGTACACTGTCCAGATAGTCTTCTTTATTTCTCTGACAGTAGTCTTTGCAGTTCTTCTTACTGCCAGTCCATACAGCTGGAAAAAGTGAGTATCTGTCTGGACCAGAATTTAGCTTTCCATCAGACAATTTATCATCACAATAGTGCTATATATATTTTCTTTCAAAACACTTTAAAAATTTACCATTCATATACCAAAAAGAATTAACCAAACAACATTACTATTGCAAGTGTCAGTGTGGCATGATTGTTTTGGATGTGGCAATTATGCAGCCATTTTTAAATATTAAATTTAAAGGCTTTGAAACCAAAATGAAATAACACATATTGTTGAAAAGCTGAAACCTTCTACTTTTTCTACTTTTTTCAAGAAAAAAATAAAAAATAAATATTAAATTTATTGAACCCAAAATGAAATAATACATATTGTTGAAAAGCTGAAACCTTCTACTTTTTTAAGACAAAAAAAAAAATTCAACCCATGTAACAACCCCAGTCTAAATATTATGGGAGACCCACTGTTAGGCAACTTCTGCATCATCCTGTAACTCTCAGTAGTATGTTTGAGCATGAGCATAGTAGATTATTCACTCATCAGACCACAGCTCTTCAGTAGAATATGTACTTTTCTATGTTACGATGGAGAATATATGTAATGCTTTCTTAGCATATTAATATATTGTAAACAAGGCATGATTCCAATCTTCCAAGAGTTTGCATGTATGATTTCTGTTTGTTAAAAGAATTGACATATAAGGTTAAGAGTTAGTTCAAAGTGAGGTTCAGAAACTATTTAGAGCATTCAACTTCCAAGCCCTCTAGACACATAACTTAATAAAAAAGTTCAGCAAAAGGGAAGTATAACATTATTAAAGTAAATCAAGGGATGAAATTGTGGATATCACTGGTCCTCATTTGGAAAACTAGCCTGAAACTTCTTCAGCATCTCTAGCAACAATTAAGTGTTTCGTATTGTTCAGTGCAAAATGCTACAAAGTTATATAGTTAAAATGGAGAATTCTCAATTAGAATGTCGCAGCAATTTGCAGAGGCCCCTAGTCATCTGCAAGATTTTTTATGCTGAAGTGCAAACTGGAGGAGAAGGCAAAGGAGCTTTTCAGGGTAAGCAACAAACATGAACAAGACTTCTGGTGATAGGGATAATATCTGTGCACTTTTCACTAATGAACATTTCAAAAATCTCGGAAACAAATATATAAGATAGAAATGCTTTTATATGATGAATTGCAGAATCTGGATATTTTGTGCTGCACAGAGCTTTGGTCAAATAAAACAGATTGCAAATTTTAACCTTTCAAATAGCTTCTGGTGGAGGTCTGGCAATATTTGTAGAGAAACATTTATTTCACAGAAAAAACCACAACATATTAGAACCAAGAAAAGACATTTCAACATGCATTAACCAAAATAAAAGGTAAAAATTCTAACAAAATATAGGTAACCAGAAAATACATTAAAAATAAGGGAGATATTAAGATTTCGATACTGAATATAAGAGAATTTGCCTTAAAATAAGGGATACTTCTCTTAACCATAGATCAACATGATTTTTTTATTCTTTACAGAGCATTAAAGATATACTTACAGAATACCCACACATTGAAAACTCAACAATATGATTACATTTATAGCACAATGCTATACCTAAATGTATTTTTTATTAATTTATGGAAAAAATATATTTGCACAGTCAGTTATAACTTGAACATGACTTGCACATATTTATAATATCTGGATTATATTTTCCCTCCCCAAAAGCTTTAACATTTTTAGCAAGAATAATCATCATTTACGGTCACTTGCAACTTAGTTTTTATAAATCCAACAGAAGTCTTTATTTCTGGAACTGGCATATTTATGGTTTCTAAGCAAAAGTGAGCTCTCTATGCAAGCATTTGAGCTAGGAATGCTTATAAGTGATAAATGGTTTTTCCAAAATTAGTGACATTCCATTTTATTTACATTACTAGAGTACACCATTTCTGATAAGTACTATAACTAACATATCTTACTTTTTAAAATGTTCTTAACATTACAAACTCATTATACATACCACTTTCATTCAACCTTAAATACTTCTTATTTCACTAAAACTAATTTCTTTTATGGTAACCAGGAAGAACAGAAATGATTGATATACACTGTGCAACAGTGAGTTTTATTTAACATCACATTATCACATTTAAAATTTTGTTTGTATTGATATCAGAATATTGTCATTTTATCTTGGAATTATTTATCAATGACAGTTCTAACAGAAGAAAAGTTTTCATTATAATTGAGATCATGAAGATCATATTAAAGATGCTGTTTGTTTTAACCCATTACTGTCATTGTCCATTTTTTGGAACATTTTGTTTTAACTGCTTTTATTTATGTACTGAAACTGAAAACATAATTGTATCTAAAAATGTTAAGAGAGCTTCAGTTATTATGTTTCAGTTAAAAGAAATCACATGCATTTGTTACTTTCCACCAGGCATGCTTCAAAGTTAGAGATTTTCATTTTTTCAGCTAGCAGTATTTGAAAATATGTGTAAAGCTTGTGGTAGCTATATAATTTACATTATTAGTTTGAATGTGTTTGTTGCCAGCTAGGTATGTGTATACATTTAGTCTGACTTTAGGATTACATAAGTAAATGCAATATTTCAAGCATCCCAAAATAGGTGCATTGGTAGAATATAATATTTATCAGCATTGGTAGAATATGATAATATTTATCAGTGTGTAAGAGCTTTCATGTAAATAAATGTTCTACTGAGCTTAGAACTTATAGTATTGTTATATTTTACATTATATACATAATGAATGCTTTTATTTATAATTTATTTTATTCTATAATATTATTTACCATATTTGTTATGTTAGGACCGTTCTGCATGTAGGCATGCTTTGTGGACTTACTGTCAATGAGACAGAAGAATTTGATAATTATAAAGTAAATGGGGATGATATAAATAAAATGGAATTGATCATTCTGCCTTCCCTGGACAAATTATTTGATTCTTTTTAACAGTGATTAATACCAGTTTTTATTGTTGAGGCATCACATGTGGACACTGATGATAAATGAAATGATAAATTGGAAAGTTATATTTTTTAAAGGAAGAATTCCAAGCCAAAGTTTAGAGTACCTGCCTGACATTTGCCACGGAGGAAAATCTGGAAAAGTCGTGGAAAGTGTTCTGGCAGCAATCAAACCCCAGACTTCTCACTTATGAGTCACGCCTTAGAATAAACTGATGAAGATAATGAAGGAAAATAATTGTTGGATGGTATAGTGCTGTTTCTGATACGTTAGAACTGATAAGAGACAATTGTATTTGTGTGTCTCAGTGGTAAATGCAGAAATAAGCAAAAATCTATAGCTGGAGATGCCCAAGGTTGAAGAAATGGTGGTGGTCATTGTATCACCGTAATGTTAGATGTTTGTGTAGTAAATACTTGGCATGGTTACCAGATAGTTAACCCAGAGGAGAGGCTATTATTCTGAGTGTTCAGAGAAAAATAGTCACACTTTACCTATCTAAGGAGACGAATGTACACCAAAACATCAGGAACCCCAGATGGATGGAAGAGTGCTTACTGATGTAAGGTTTGATCCAGCAGGTCACCCAAATATGTCCCATTGTACACAAAGATGCTGTGCATTGGGCAAGAAAAAGCTGCAAGTGTTTGTAGCAGATGTAAGTTAGATGTCATGACAAGTGTTTTCTTCCATTTCACACTCACTAAGGCAGCAAAAAAATTAAGTGTTATGTTGCACACAATTTCTAGATTTATCAGTAGGAAAAACTGAAAGTTATTTCTGGGTGTTACAAGTAATATGTTATCTGATTTGAACATTCATTTTAAAAATTATGTAGATTTATTCCTCAATTATATGTTTTTGATACTTCTTTCTTAGTATTATAAGAAAAAAGTTTAGTATTTATAACTAAGATATCTCTGATAGTGTATTCTGCAAATGTGCTAAAAATGGGATGATCTGTAATTTTTTAAATAAAGCACTTAGGTATTTAAAAATGGTTTTATTCCTTTAATGTGAATATAAATTCATAAATGTGAATAATTAAGAAAAAACTTCAAAATATTTTGGCTACTAATGATTTAACCAGATATAGACTATTAATTATTAAATTTATTTGAAATATTGACTTTGATTTCTCCCACAAACATCTACATACCAAAATTCAAAAACTGAAGAATGCAAGAAAAAATAACAGTTTAAAAGGATTATGGAAGATTTAAAAAAAAAAAAATGCAAAAGTATGGCAGAAGTACAATAGTAAACAACTGGCAACCATATTTCAATCTGAACTTTTCAGTTAACAACAATGCAATGTATGAATTTGGATAACTAACTAATAAATACAGTGTAACTGAAATTAGAGAGTCTCTAACAAGCACAAATTCAAAATCACAAACCTACCCTGGTAGCAGGAGGTATAAAAGATCATTAATGAGGAAAACAGATTAGTTTAAATGTATGCTTGAAAAGTAATATTCAATCAGTAATCAGTAAAAAAATATTGATGCTAAATTCTTTTGATTCATAAACATGTTATTGGAATACAGCATTTCCTGTTTAAAGGATCTTCTCAATTATGAATATATTAGATATTTTAAAAAATGTATAACCAAAGGGATCATAATATCATGTAAATGGAAACAATCATATGAATTATATCAACTTCATACAATGTAAATCTTACACCATATAAAAAAGTATACATCAATGTTCTAAAAAAGCTATTAAGCAAAATCTTATTTCAATGGAACTTGATCATAAATATCAAAATTTAAAGAGAAGGTCATATGGGAGGTAGTAAAGACAAACAGAAGAAAAAAGATAACAGGATAAAACTGAATTACTGAACAATGATTAAAAAATTAAAACTCTCTAATGTTGAAAAGTTATTCAATAATTACTTTACAAATTTAAAAAATATTAAAATACCATAAACATATAAACAACATTTTAATTCATATCATTGTATGATTCAGTTGAACTACACACTCTTAAAGCTTCACTTACTTTTCATAAATGTATGCTGTACATCTATACATCTGCAAAATTTCACCATCCTTACAAAATATGGTGTACCCTAAGGGTCAGCTCTGGGTTCATTGTTACCTCTTCTTTATACAAGGTTGGATCATTAAGTAGCGCACAATAAATTTGGGAAAATGGATTATAGGATGGTGAAATTTTGCAGATGTATAGTTTAAAGTTTGCACTATAGACATCACACGTTTGATCAATTATAGCTCTTGTGACAGAAGTGAGAACTACGTTTCAAATATGGTATGCATGTTATTCTCGTCCACTTGTGAAGATAAATAGATGTAGTTCATTTTTTGTGGGCGAAAGGGCAAAACCTGAGTGGAATATGCAGGGAAATGTTGAAAGCATATGGGGAAGACTTGTTTGGGCAACATCTCCAGATGGTGCACATTCTTTGAAGAAGGTTGTGGAAACCTTGTTGACTCACCACATTCTGCATGACCATTAACAGCTGCAACTCAAAGGAATGTCGCAGCCATTGAGAATGCAATTCTGGATGACCAGCAGATCCATTTGCACACCTTGTCAGAGGTGTTCATCATTTCTTATGGTACAGTATGAAGTGTTGAATTTTTATAAAGTTAGTGCCCACTAGGTAGCGAAAAACCTGACAGATGGCCAGAGGTGAGCGAATAAAGACATGCTTGAACCACTTACTGCATTATGCTGCAGAAGGGCATGCTGTGACTGGTGATGAGACCTGGGCATACCACTACATGCCTGAAACAAAACAGTCCTCAATGGAGTGGAAACATCCTGATTCTCCAGCAAAGATTAAATTCAAGGTGATGCAATGTGCGAAAAAAGTTATATAGTGACCATGTTCTGGGATATGCATGGTGTTCTGTTAGTGGAATTTCTTGCTCTTACACAAGGGATCACTGTGAATGCTGTATCATATAACAGAACATTGGTGAAGTTGCGCTGTGCCCTTCGTGACAAATGCAACAATGCAAATGTCGTACTGCTCCATGACAATGCTCACCCCCATATTGTGGTTTCTGTTCGAACCAAAATCGTGAAATTTGGTTGGGAGGTGCTCCTGCATTCACCATACAGTCCACATGTCGCACCCTTAAAATTTAATGTTTGCCCCAATGAAGAAATTCCTATGAAGAAGTGCGATCAGCTATGTCCAGATGGCTATACTCCCAAAAGATGGAGTTGTATGAACAGGATATATTGAAACTAGTACCACAATGAGAGAAATGAGATGAGATGACTTGGCTACTTTGTTGAACAGTAGCTAAGGGATGTGGCTTCATTGTGTATGAATTATTTTATCTTAACTATAAAACATTTTTAAAAAAGTGTGCATTATGTATTGATCTACCCTCATATAAGGGTTGCCCAAAAGGAACATAGACAATGTTAACAACACTGCAAATTGGTGACAGGGCAGCCAAGAGGTGGCATCATGTCATGGCTTGGTATCTGTTGTAACAGCAGAGAATGTGGTTATCCTGCACCAGGTGTCTGCTGAGTAGAGGAGTTAGTTGAAGCAACAGCTGTGTGTAATGGATGCATCCAACTGATTACAATAGGGTGTGATCAAATTCTTGCGCAAAGAAGGTGCTACAATCAATATTCAACATTACTGCAATACCTTACAGAACCTCCAAGGTGCCATCAAACACAGCTGGCCTGAAAGCTGACATAAGGAGTGCTTATGCTCCGTGCAAGCAGACATATCCAAGATTCCATCCATTGTGACTATCATGTGTTTGGTCTGTTAAACAAGGTCCTGAAGGATAAGCATTTCACTACTGATTATGATGCTGTAAAAAGTGGTTAAATCAGCAACAAGCATCCTTTACAGGGAGTATTGAGAAAATTGTTCAGCATTGGAACAGGTGCCTGAACGGTGAAGGCATTTATTTATATATTCTCTCAAACTGTCATCTGTATGCTGTCATTGTGATATAGTATATATTGCTCAAAATATATTGTGTTCATTACAAAACACCTGTCTGTGTGTCATTTGAACACGCCATTCTTCTTATTAAGAATATCTCATGTTACTACAACATTTTTTGCTTACAACACAAATTTTATACTTAAGCACTATAAGGAAAAATCTTGCAACTAAAAGTGAGTTAAGCATCAAATAGACTAGAGCAAGGGATAGAATATAGTTATTAAAATTAAAAGCAAATATTTTTTTTTGGATTCAATCTTCAACAAATAAATTATTATATGTATAGATAGTGCTCTGAAATACAATAATGGAAAAGAACAAATTTTTAAGTACATGGATTGACTAAAATCTGACTTAAGAAAATTATATTTATACTTGAATGACAAGTTTTCTTGGTTATGCTATTTCTTTCAAGTCCTTTCCATAATACTACTCATGAAATTTCTCAAGTCAGTTTATTTTAATGTGCTCATTAAATCATACCATATGAGGTAATTAACTGGGAAATTTCCATCAAAATCTTCATAAATATGTAAATTACAGAAAAGGATACTTGAATATCTTATTGTAAAAAATAACCAGCCACTTTTTGAGTGTTTTCCATGGGTCAGTATATATTTCAGAGTACAAAGGATTCTGGAACTAATAGATGTCGGCAACCTGACCCGTGATCTACACACAAGGCATGGATTAATTATCCCTATCCTACCACATTGTTACTCATAGCCCATGACCTATTATTGCAGCATTTAGTATTATAATTATAATAATTGACATTTAAACAGTAAAGGTAAACTACATCTAGTAAACTTGATAGGAAATATAATTAAATCTATAATACATGTTGTGATTGCAGTCTGTTCTGGCTTACCTGTAGATAAAGCAACAGTAACCATTTCAAAAATCTAGGCCTTCTTTTTGATAGTACCTGCAAGAGTAACTCTTCAACTCTAAGGATAATGCATCAAAATATTCAGTATTTAAGCAATAAACTATACATAATTAATGGATGTGAACAATCCTCATTTTAATGTAGGAAAATTCATGAGTGGGGGTGTGATAACATATATTAAAAATAACATAAAAAAGGTACAACTTAATGGGAGCCAACAATTCCTACATTTAAAAATTATAAGAATTGGAGATGGACTAAACTTTGGAATTTATAGAAAAGACACACACAGAAAATTACAAAAAAAAATAATAGTTATAACCCCATTCCACATAAATATGCAGTGTTTTACAGCTTGCCACACAGAATAATTAATATCTTACTCACAGAAATAGAGTACAAAATAGAACACCAACAGATAATTAAAACAGCAATAACCAATGTTTCAACAAAAATATAGTAATAAAAATTATCAATAAATTTAAAAGACAAAAAATATAAAAGGGGTATCCATACTGAAAAACACCAATGAAAGATATAAATTCAAAAGTTTCATGTACCATCCAACCTACCACAATAAATTAAAGAACATGGCATGTTAGCCCTAAAGAACAAATATAAATATCAAAAATTTATAGGTTGCACAGTAAAAGACACCATACCAACAGAACAGAAATCAGGAATTTTGAAATAAAATGTGATCAGAGATACTTCCGAAAAACACTTTAGGAATATCTGTTTTAAGTAGGTTGATACATCAGCAGTAGCAGATCTCTTTTGAACCAAAAATCATGAAATTAAACCAAAGGCTAAGCTGCTGAAACAACTTCACAACCCAATGGAGCTATCCACTTGGGAAAAGATTTTCATCTTAAAAAATTAGAAAATTTTAATGAATTTTTATTTTCCTCCTATGGATAAACTCCGCAAGCTCCTACTGGAATCATCAGACACTACCACAGTAGCATTTTGGGATCCAGTCACCAATCCAATTGGTCGGTCAACAGCTGATGAAGAAAGAGAGTGCTTTCGAAACAGTCTTAGTGTTATGTAACTAAGAGGAGCTAGTGTGAACATGTTGAACACATTAGTGCAGGATATAAGTCTGACTTCAAAGGACCAGAAGGTTTCATGGTGCTATCAAGAAAACTGCTAGAACCACAGTGGAGCAATTGTCCAAGAAATAATATTAGATAAAATGGAAGTCCTTTCCTGGTCAAAAACTGGGTAAAATTCTTGTAAAAACATCCAATACTAATGGCTAAGGACCTACTGACTAGTACAGAAAGCAAACCTGGAAAGCTATTGAAATGATCGCTGGACATTAACCATTCAGGGGCTGATATAACTCCAAAATGGAAATCCTACATGCTGCTTATGTCAACAGTCCAATGAGACTGCAAAACACATCCTCCTAAAGTGTGCAACTCTGAAAACACAAAGAGCATCTCTATTAGGATACAATATTTTATGAGATGAATTTTCTAAATTTGTAGAGTAGATTCTGGAACTTACTAATTCCTTAGATCTGGAACAAGAGGTGAATAAGAAGTGCAAAAAAGCCCCTTTTGGTTTAAGTGCCAAGATGTTTTATACACTCCAATGTTAATCACCAATCAATAACACATATTATCTGAGAGGAAATATTGAAAGTAATAGCTGCAGATATCATGAAAATCTACTTTTCCATTATTAAGTGGTTGATATAAAAGATATTTAAAAATGTAAGCAACTACCTGCCATGGAGCATTGTTGTATGAGAAGGGCCAACTATGAGTGATTAATAGATTTTCAAACTTCTGCAAAATTAAATGCTGCATGCCTTTATAATTGCATAAAGAAGAAATTAAGTACCATGTATTCCACTCAACCATCTGCTAACAATACATGCAATGACAAGCCAGCAACTAGTTAATTGACTGAACAAATCCCAGCATTATCAATCTGCTGCAGATGACTGAATGGGATGCCAGATATATCCGATTTGTCATGATCTAGGGTGTAATTACATAATAGTACAATTGCTATTAGCAGCCATTTAAATCATGGTCAAGCATTTCTAGGTCAGAAAACACCATAGATTTAGTACATTTACTTTGTGCATCACAAAGATCATTTTTTCTGTTCTTCAAAACTCTATAGATACACATATCTCAAATGTAATTTATAGATGTACGAAAACAATAAAAAATTAAGGCAAGAGAACTTCAACAATGATGTGATGGGCCTCCCAATTAATGAAGAAAATAATTGTTTTGTTTAATGTAGTACTAACAACAAAATAAAAACAGGCAATGAAAGCAAACTGACTGCTAAATAATCTGAAACATAGATTTGTTTCTGTGATGTGTTCAAATGTCATAGAAGTTCTTTTAATTGTTTACAGAATAAACTCTATGTAACATAGATAATTGTGTTAGCCAAGGATTGGAGATACTTTTAATGAGATACAAAGAGATCATTCTTTTGATTTAATAAGGAGGGAGAGTATAACATTAACTAAAGAGAATATGTTACGTTGAAACTTGAAAAGAAAGAAAGACACAAGTCCTTTTTTTTTTTTTTTGGCACAAGTTTAACAATCTATGCTAACTGCCATGATGTTCAATGAATGAAGTAAGGTGAATTAATGATAGCATACATGAACTAGAAATTGTTGACATTTTTTATTTTACCGCACATCTTATCCAGCCAGATTGATTCAAGCCATATTTGTAGTGCACTCTCTACTTTTGCAGCTTGTAGCAAACCAAGCTAACTATGTGCACATAGATATGCATGTATGCACAACACCTGCCTAAGTATTTGAAATATTATACTTAAAAAGAGTTTTTTTAAGGAAGAGTAAGTTTTGATTACAGGTGTGCAAGATTAAAATATCTGATAAAGCATTAGATTTCATAATGAGCAAATTGAACATAAAGATTCCCTAATAATCAGCATAATTTTAAAGTTTTTTTTTTATGACTTAGGTCCTGAATGTCAGAAAGTTTATCAGTTATCTCATATTAGGTGAAAATAACTGGTTCAGATAAAGCAAACCTTACAGCTGCACTGAAACATATTCCAAGTTTTCTTCATTTGGCTTGAACATAAGTCAAAAGCTTACATTCATACTGTACACAATTTGAAACTTCTACAAAATTGTTGACTGTGATCTTAAGAGAGATGCTGAAATAATTATAGATTTTCTTAACTGTGCTGGTATCTTGCATATAAATGAATGCCTGATTTCATCAAAAATGGATTAGTAGTTGAATGTTTGGTCATAGGCTCAATCTTAGCTTTAATAAACATTAAAAAGACATGAACATGGATGGCTTTAAAAAGGCTCATAACAATAGAGTAACCATTTTTAGGGTAAGTAGCAATTTTTTTTTTAAAAAATAAGAATACAGCAGTCTCACCTAAGGTCATTATTAACCCCTTATGCTTCTTCCTGTTTGAACAAACTATGGGAGGAAAGTAAATAAATAAAAACTGCAGAATAAAGTTTTTAATTCTATTAATAGAACTTTAAATTATTATACTTCAGGAAATTAGCAGTAATTTCTCCTTATAATTATGGTCAATACATAGAACACCTACTCTATTTAAGTGTTCTTCATAGAGAAAAGATGGAAACATATGTCATTACCTCTTATCTTAACCAGGAGTTTCATAAAAATAACTGTTTCAAAAAATTATGCCCTTTCCAAATCAATAAACTCCATTCTTACTGCCATATGCGGTACTGCACATGGCGATAAAGAGCACTGATTTTCTCCTGTCCTCAAAAATTGTCAGAGAGACCAACTTTAACTAATCTCAATATTCCATGATAGAGCTTTAAAGTAGTTAGGTTATTTTAAACTTGACATACCTCATGTCTAGTGTCCACCACTTTAATCCCAACCTTCTCTGCAGCTACTAGAATAGGTGATATATGTCCTCCAACAAGAGTGAATAAATGTTTCACACCATGTTTATCTAGAACTTCAGCAACCAGTTCGCCTCCATGCTTCTTTGATTCCTTATCCACCTGGAAAAATCAGTGCTCAATAAACACAACAAAGGAAAGAGATTTTTCCTCAATAAAAGGTTTCTAATGAAATCTGAATTTGATTGATTGACTGATTTATTTATGGGTGATCTTTAACATCTCGGGTCATCAGGGTCCCATTCAACTCGGGGAATGAAACGGCCAACAAATTTTGCTCAGAGGCCTCTCTTTCAGGCTTGAGGTTCTTTTTCGTGCCATAAATATACGATATGGGACCCACGGTTTTACTTCCCTTCCGAAGGAAGCCATACTTAGGATTTTTACGCCCAGAAAAATCCATCGGTCCTGGCCGGGTTCGAACCCGCGATCTTGGGTTTAGGAGGCACAAGTATGGTAACCACTACACCACCAGGACCGACAGTGAAATCTGAAGACATGTTATAAATTGAAACTACATACACCAAGAGAGGTTGTTACCATTGTTGTCGTAATCATCACCATTTAATATAGAAAGAAGTATCTCCCAAGGTCAGGGTGACCAGATTTCCAGTTTTATTCCAGATGGTAGTTTTAAGCTTGTCCCTCATTTGCATATATACTGGATGCATAATAGTCCAGTAATAACATAGTATTAATACAAATCTAAAATTATTCTTCATTAATATAAGTTACAAATTAAATTTAACTAATGCTAGTATTTCTATTTTTTACAATAATCATTTTTCAGCTTCCTTTGAAGTATATTACTAACATATTATTTAATTTTGCCTACTGTTTATTTGTTTATTCAAGAATCAAATTGAATGGCTGCCTTGAAATCACTTTCTCAATGTTCATATACCACCATAAAATGCTGCCAGCTTTAGATATGCCAAAAACAAATGTTCTTCTCATATCTTTATCTTAACCTGAGTAAAAATATATGTATCATTATTTATTTTGTAAATAACAATAAATTGTTAATGCAAACAGTGCAATCAGAATTTACCCATGCTAAGCAAAGTGCTGGTGATCTTTTAATCATTAAATATTTTTTATTTTAAGAATGAAATGTTACCAAAAACAAAACAATTTTAACTTACAATTTACACATGCAGAAAGTTTCCCCTTCAAAAAAGTGGTTGAAGTAAACACTATTTTGTTAGAAACAACCATACATACAGAAAAATAATTGTTGAACTTTTTTTTTTTTGAATGATTTATTTATGGACGCTGTTTAACAGCTCAGGTCATCAGCGTCCCATTCAACTCAGGGCGTGAAACGGCCGACAAATTTTGCTCAGAGGCCTCTCTTTCAGGCTTGAGGTTCTTTTTCGTGCGTAAATGTACGACACGGGACCCACGGCTTTACTTCCCTTTCGAAGGAAGCCATACTTAGGATTTTTACGCCCCGAAAAAATCCATCGGTCCTGGCCAGGTTCGAACCCGCGATCTTGGGTTTAGGAGGCAAGTATGGTAACCACTACACCACCAGGACCGACTATTGTTGAACTCAAATACTTCATTATTGCTCATGTCACAGTTGCAAAAAACTCAAATATGAAATTGAGAATATTTAAACTCTGAAAGTATTTCACCATTTTTTGCTATTTTACTATCAAAATTAATAATTTGAATTTTTAATTTCTAAAATTAGAATGGATCTCTAATTAAGACATTAAAACTAGATGGTTACCATTACTACCATCAGAAGAATAGCTTATAAAATGCTGGGAATTACAAAAAATGATTTTATTTATATGCCCTTAGAACAATATACACTAAAGAAATCTTAGCTTAAGAATTGGCACAAAAAATGAGTAATTGTCATCATAGATCATTCTCCCCAGCAGGTATTTAAGTGTTTCTAAGACATAGTCACTCCCAACATGCATTTGTAACAGCCAACCAGCTGGTAACCAACAAAATTCCAGCATTACTGGATTCACTGGTAGATGTTAAATGGAATGCATGGTAGAAAAAAGTAATTTTACTGTGACAAGTAATTTAAATGCTTAAAAACTATGTTTAAAAAAATAATAGGCTTAGAAACTTACTTTCTGAAAAAAGCAGTTCACTACAGCAGGTATAGAGAAACAATGAGTTCAGCCTCGCAAGAAGGGGTACACGGTCTCCCACCCTTCCTATCTGTTGGTGCAGAACTCTGTTTATAAGCATTGGAAGTACTTTTTCTGCCTGCATCCCATTCAACATCTGCCAGCGAATCAGTAATGCTGAATTTTTTTTCAATATCAGGTAGTTGGCATTGCAAATACACGTTAAGGAATTACTTTTTTTTTTAAATACTTATAAAGCTTCTGGGGAGATGATAATTACTAATTTTTTTTCTTTTGCAAATGCTTAAGCAAAGAGGGAAATTCTGACTGCACTATCATAGAATACTTAGTAGTTAATTATTACCCCGGGTAAAAAATGTATTTTTTACACTAGCTGGAACTTTTGATTTAACATGCATATTGTTTTCTGGTATTTAAGTGATGGTTAATATTGATTTTCTTGTAAAATAAAATGTTGCCTTTAGTATTTTTGTTTAAAAATGGTAATACACGCGAATAATCCCCCATATTTTTTGCAAAATTTAATGACGAAACGTTGGCTTGCGAGTATTATTCATGTAAAGAACACTCTGACACACCAACATCCGGAAACTGGCATTCTTCCGTCACAAGGAAGAATCGCGTGCACTGGCCGCGTCAATTTGCTCATACAAGCAGAAGATGAATCACTAATGCAACTCCTATTGCTATTACAACTCTTGCAGCTGGCTATTGCTACTCCGAGTGACAGCGGAGAGGGCCGAACTTATTCACTCCACTATAAACTTGCCCATTTATGCTGGACGGAAATGACCAGTACCTTTGGTTGCTAGCATAACTCCTGCAACTCTTGCTATTTCCGAGCGACAGTGGAGAGGACCCAACTCCTCAGTCCCGAACGACAGAACGAACTATATAAGGGAGATATTTCTTAATTTGAGGTGGCGCTAGTGTCCGTTGTATCAAGTTTTGTAAGGGGAATGTCGTTGCTTTTCCATCTTGCAGCAAAGAAAGCGCGATTTGTTAGTATCTGTTTCATCTGGTTTTACAAGGCGAATGCAGTATTTTATATATAGCAAAGAATCTTCTATGTGGAAAAATGTTCCATTTTAGTACATTTCTTTAGTTCTGGGAATGAATTCATGCATGAGTTCATTCTGGTTGCGAATTACTACTAATGCTGCCTTTAAGGAAGCCGTGACTTTCTTCGCAACTACATATTCTCTTGTGGAAACTTCCTTAATGACATCGAACAGCTCATAAGCAAGTTTGTTTTTTCTGATAAGAATATAGAACAGTTTACACTTTCTTGTTTGCTTATCTGGGCTAGTGATTCCTCCTTTTCATTGAGAACAAAAACACCTTCAGTGTCTATTATATCATTAATATCTTCAGAATGTCCTATCGGGTGTTCATTGCGGACCTGGTATTGACATGCTCTGGTATGTTTTACACATATTCTATTTAATGTTGGAATCAACACACGTGCAAGACTATCTGCGTATGCTTGTATTATATTCACTGCATATTAATTTGAATTTACAGTGGAGACCGTTATCTTGCGTTATCGTTATGTCACTTTCGATGAGAATTGGATTTTCCAACTGCAACCTACCTTAATGGTGATGTCCTTGTTTATTTTCAGGCTTTCTTTGTGCCTACGACATGCGTCTTTCATTTTGCTGGTCAGCTTTTTTTTTTTTTTTTTTTTTTTCCCCGTTAGCACAATTAGCCCGTTCAAAAGCTTGTCTTTAACAAAGGACATTATAGCAAATTTTGCTTTATCTAGACGTTTCACATGTTTCCCATGCAATATATATATTTGAGTGCGTGATACATTCGCTTGATATGCATGTTGGTATTCAAACCAGCATGAAGCCTGTGTCAGTAAGCCCAGCATTCTGCATTACTCACATAGTTTTCTTGAAAGTGTGAAGCAAACTCAGGGGTGTTGGGTCACGTTTCAATTTATCTATTGCAGTAGGAAGCATTATCTCAACTGCGGTGACATCTTCTTCCAGCAATTTTCTTACAACCCCGTGAACATCTGCTTGTTTTTCTTTGTCTTTTTTTATATTTTTCTCCAGGCTGTCTGCGTGTCATGTGCAATAAGAGTCTCGTTGTTGGCGCTTCTATTACTGAAACCCAAGCATTATATAAGAACTCTGTTAAATATGACATAAAAACTTTAAGGGAAATATTTCCAACTACCAACTTCATGCACTGGAAAAATATGGACAGCATCTGAAAATCACTCCTGTTGAATATAAGAAAGGTGTATTGAAACTTTGCCTCTTTTCATCAATTACTAGTAGTGTTATGAGTTCGAAACCACAGCAATTAAGTTCATGCGTTCTGTCAATATATACCCAGTCGGTCCCGTTTTTTTAATAGTTCGCCTTGTGCGTTGTTCATATAATACAAAATCTGTGTTTTTAGTTCCTGTGGGAGTCACTGACAACTCTGAGTTTGCTGCGTACTTCCAGGAAAAAGTACGCGAGTAATGTAGAATGGTGGGCCTACTGTCACAAGTTGCATAATATATTGAATACAAATATACATATGCATCACACGCTCAAATATATGTATCCGTATGGAACACACGTGAAATGCTTGATAAACCAATATTTGCAATAATGTCCTTTATTAAAGACAAGTTTCCGACAGGTTAATTGTGCTTATGAAAGGAAACCTGACCAGCAAAATGAAAGACAATCGTTGTAATTAGAAAGCAATATTGAAAATAAGCAAAGACAGGATTATTAAGGAAGACCCCGTCCTCATCGACAGCGGGCGAAATATATTTTGTACATTCCAGGCATACGAACTTTTTAATGCACTCATTATTGCATTCTTATTCACACTGCATGCAAACGGAGAACTGCAAAATGTGCAACCCCATTATTCCCTTATTTCTCGTTCGGAACCGAGGTGTTGGGCTCTCTCCGATTTCGCTTGGGACTTGCAGCAGCCAGCAGCAAGAGTTGCACTAGCGATTCCCGTTCCGCGTGAATGGACAAGTATCGCGTTATAGATCATTGGCGCAACGTCGAGCTGAAGTGAAAGCAGGTGTTTAGGATGGCTAGAGTGAAACATCGTTCACTGCGAAACAAAAGCTCCACATGAATGAAGATGCAGAACAAATTGTCAAGCGCGCTGCTGGACGAAAATACGTGGATGAGAGCTGTTTGTATTCGTGACTGGTGAAAAAATAAAGCTCGTCTTGAGCAGACGAACGGTAACCGGTGGACATTTCGCGAACAAAAAGTCAAGTTTTCAGAAGTGGAAAACAGAGTATGTATGTATGTAACTGAAAAGAGACCGTTTGAATTTGCCGTTACGAGTGAAATGTGCCAAGTGGAGGCTATGGCAAAAGCAAGAGAATTAAACATAACCGGTACTGGTTTTAAGGTTAGTCATGGATGGCTCAAGAGTGTTTTCCAACGTAATGGCTTCAGTTTTAAAACGAGCGTCGTTCAAAGTCTCCCTGCCTATTAAGAAGAGAAGACTGTGAATTTCCACAGCTTTATCATTACATTGCGCCAGAGAAAGTCATATTCACTGTCGCAAATAGGTAATGCAGACCAAATGCCAGTGTACTTTGAAATGCCGCAAGATTGCACAATAAATAAAAAAGGTGAACCCAGCATGGTAATTAGAACTGCGGTAGTTGGGAAAAAAAAAAAACAAACAAAGATGCACTGTTTTGCAGTAAGTGACTGCAGATGGAAGAAAGCTACCGCCCTTCATTTTCAAAAAAGAAAAACCATTCCTAAAGTGAATGTTAAGGGCGTCATCATACGAACTCATCCTAAAGGATGGATAGCCAACGAGCTTGTGATCAAATGGGTGACGCAAGTTTGGCAATGTCGCCCAGGAGCGCTACTCAATTTAAAGAAGACGCTTATTCTGGACAGTTGCCGCGACTATATTACAGGCAACGTGCAGAAAGTTTTGAATGAGGGAAGAACTGACTTGGCTGCCTTTCCTGAAGGACTTATATGGATTCTCCAACCATTGGATATCTGAGTCAATCGACCGTTTAAAGCTACAACAAAAGAACGTTATATGAGAAAGATGGCCGAGGAAGAGACGAACTCACTCCGTGCGGTAAAATCAACCGCCCGGAGTTAATCCAAATCTGCGAATCGGTGAAAAGTGCATGGGACTCTATTTCTTTACCATTGTTGGAGAGAAGCTTCAAGAAGTACGGAATTTCGAATTCCCTCAATGGAACGGAGGACGATATAATGTGGGAGGATACAGGTCGTAAAGTTGACAACTATCTCTGCAGTGATTATGAATAGAGGTAAGACGGCGCGTAATTATAAAATAAATTATATTTTGTTCTACTTGTTTATGCTAAAGAAAACATAACTGTTTAAGGTGCTGACTTAGATGTACTCGTTTTCTTCTTGCAGAGTATTTGTTGGCTCACCCGCCAAGTGATTATGAAGATTTCGACGCAACGAAATTCTTACATGGAATAACGTTTTAACTTCTAATTTATTGTACTTTTTAATGTTTTCAATATAAATATTTAATATTGCCATACAAACAACTTTTTTAATAGCCCTTCCTAAAATCCGGGTACGGGGATTATTTGCGTATATACTGTAATTTCTCCAACTACTCTTTTTTGCATAACATGTATTTGCAATAGCCAAACAGCTGGTAACCAATGAAATTCCAGCAATACTGATTCACTGGCAGATGTTGAATGGGATTCATAGTAGAAAAAGGTAATTTTACAATGACAAGTAATTTATGGCCTTAAGAACGTAAAGTAAAAATGAAAACAGGAATGATAGTAAGGCTTAGAAACACACATTCCCCGAAGAAGAAGAAAAAAAAACAGCAGGTATAGAAACAATGAGTTCAGTATCGCAAGAGGGGTACACGGTTCCACCCTTCCTACCTGTGTGGTACAGAACTCCGTTTATATGCACTGGAAGTACTTAATCTCAGTCTGCAGAACTCTGGAATTTGGTAGTAAGGTTCCAAGTCTAGTCTTTATCATCAAAATTCCTCTGCATTGCCCATGACCTTCTTTGTGACTGTGTGAACTTGGCCCTTCTAGAGGGCCGTTCATCCTTCTGCCATTCCAATAATTTTCTTTTAGAAAGTCACAGTAGAGGACCCCGTGATGATGGATTCCAATACTACCTTCTTTTTACCATGGCAAAGGTTCAGAAACTTCTGATTACATACCATGTGCACTTGCATTTGAACTGCTGAGAATTTGGAGAACTCATCTTGCATTTTCAAATGTTAATGATGGATACAAAGCACAGTTGGATTATAAAGCTCCAACCTTGCAGTTATTTCTTTTGTCTTATGATGCCTGTTGCATAGAAATTCCTCCTTGAGAAGAGAGATGTTTTCTTTGGTCAACATATACCACTGGTCTAACCTCATGTGGGTCATCTTCAAGGCTTTCTGCCCAAATTAATTCATTTTGACTGCTTCTTCACCGTATAATAAAAACCGCCATGGGTGGCCGAGGTCCTTAAGGCGCGGACTCGTGAGCAGGAGGTCTGGGGTTTGGATCCCACCAGGACCATCCTCATTTCCAATTTATCATTTCACCTTATGTATCACCACAGTCCACCGCCTGTGATGTCTTTGCAGTAAAAACAAATGTTAAATATTATTAAAAAAAAAACCTAACTCTGTATTCATTTTTGAAAATTATGCTGTATTACGCAAACACATCTGACTTAAATTAGCTTCTGGAAGCAAAGTAATAGCATGACTAGAAAGGAAATGCAGTATTTACATTCCTGAAACATGTCTCAGGGACATTGCAAAAATGAAACATGGCCTTCTATGTCAGGTTGAAAACTTGAGGCCTGCACCTTTTTTTTCTTAAAATTGTATGATTTTATTAATATTTAGTTTTTGAAATGTTCATTTCTTTTATGCTAAATAGATCGTTTATCTTTGCAGAATTGTGTACATTACGTCCAAATGTAAAACTGTTAAGGCTTCTTTCTTTTACATTAAGAATACTAATTTCAATCCTACAGATAGGGAAAAATTTTTCTCTCTTGAAACAAAATGATATGCATGTTTAAATAAACTGGAAGTTGGTTTGACAAACAGCCTATTCTAACAATTCATATTTTTGTATACTTTGTATACTATAGCTAAATTTACTCTTTAATAGTAGTAATAAGTAACATTTTCCTTAATAGCATATTAGCTTTTTTCTTGTAAAACTGTATTTACTAATAATTCACAATAAAGTTTGTTGTTCATGGTAACACGTAATTTATGATATTAGATTTAGTTCCATGATGATTATTAACTCAGTGGTAGTAACATTTAGATAAGGGCCACAGAGATCCATCCCATAGGTTGAATTCAATTTTATTATGGACTGCTGGGCTATAGGAAAATTAACGTCAAGTAAGAACCTGGCATCATATGGATTGCCAGTCTGACCAAAAATTACCAACAGCAGACCCCAGGGATTGCTCTGGTGCTTAACACGTTATTTACTGAAAAAATACACAAATTTTAATTTTTTTCAGTTTGAGCATAACAAATAATATAACTTTTAGTTTACTTCATGAGAATTGACTTATATAAATCCTTGGGTATCTTGTTACCCTAAACAAAGAATATTGAGGAAACAAGGGGTTACTATACCAATTAGGGTGACTTCCTGAATGAAACAAAATGTGTGTTCACTTTGGATGGATTGAAATGAAATATTTCTGCATAAGAAATCCTTAACATGGTATTTTAACTTAAGTCAAAACAAATCCAACATGTTATTCATCTAAAATATCTGGTACATCTATACAAAAGTCATCCTAAAATCTACCCCTAGATTTTGCCTTTACATTATGAGGGAAAACACAAAAATTTTCATCTAGGTAATTTGTACTGATTGAAAATAAAGCCAAACCTCCCAAATTAACAGATACTTTGCATGTAAATGAGGTAACCAACATTTGGTTAGCTTAGTTATTAATTCTACTTCTATGCAAATGAAATAGCAAGGGAACGAGTTGTTGCTACTCATTCATTAACTATGTACTAGGTTTACTTGTCTTTATTAATGTACAAGGTTTTGATAGAAGTGGACACTACTTTACACACTTAGTGCTTTCCATGTTATGTACAATTCAGAAACAGAGCCACTGAAACAAATATATGACATTCTATCATGCATAATTATTTTTAAAAATGCAGTAAATAGGTAGAATGGCTTAATTTATGCATTTGGTTATCAGATTTTATAAAAAGCCTGCACTGCACCATTTCTTTGGTTAACTGCTAATGGACTATTAGATCTAAATCCATAATTGTCGTTAGTAAACACTTGTATACATATATCTATACAGGGTCTATATTTTTCTGGTATATCGAATATTTATTTTCATGTAAATTAATACAAAAAGGCCTAGTCACTTGCATGGAAAATGATACCTAGAAGTTAGAGCTGTTAGCATAAATATTTTCTTTATTTTGTTATCAATTATAATAATTAGTTATTAATACTGTACTTGTCATTATAGAAGATGTTTAAAGTATCTTCAACAAGAAGTCATTACCTAAGCAGACAACAGTTGATTTTACTGCACAGTGATAGGTCCATATAGGTCAATATTTTCTCATGTGTGGCATGCTGGTCTCATTAACCAGGAAAATGAAGACAAACACTCAGTCCTGGTGGTGTAGTGGTAAACACACTTGCCTGCTAAACCTAAGATCACAAGTTCAAACCCTGCCAAGACTGATGGATTTTTTGGAGATAAAATTCATAGGTATGGATTCCTTCAGAAAGGAAGTAAAGCTGTGGGTCCCTGTCATACATTTACGGCACAATAAAACACCTCAAGCCTGAAAAAAGAGACCTCTGAGCAAAATTTGTTGGCCCTTTCATATCGTGAATAGAATGGGATGCTGATGACCTGATACGTTAAAAAGTGTCGGTAAATAAACCAAATAAAAAAAAGAAGACAAACAATATTATAGATTACAAAATTTGTGAAAAAACTGAAAGAATTCTTATTGGTCTACAATTCTTATTACTCTCTTCTTAAATATTGGACACACTTCAGCAAATTTGCAGTTTGTAAGAAAGAAAAATGATTTTAATAAAAGTTTTATATACTTTTAGATTTAAGATTTTTAATGGCAAACTAACATCATATTCAGTGATAGAACAAAGTTGAATAGTGCTAATATTATGGAAACTCATAAAATTAATTATATAAATTAGAATCACAGGTATCTGAAACAACCCTCATTTCCAATTTCATGCCCTTTGATATCACAGTGTGCATTTCTCATTCTCTGTAGTAAGGCAAGCAGTTGGAGTTTAAGATAATTTTATGCTTAGCTGCCTTTGCCCAAACAATAGTGTACTACCTTTCAAGAAAGTAAATGTACACCTTTTCTGGTACATAAGCATTCAAGCCTGCGTAAAAAGAGGTTATAACAATTAAATCAGTCTAATTCAGAGATCCAGTACAGCCAGTGCTGCTTTAAAAATTTCCATAAACATTGGGAATGGCATAATTTTGTGCATTCATTTATAAGAAAGAGCTAATACATTAAAAAGAGCAAAACATGGAGTATACAAACTCTAGAATCATAACAAACCTGTAAGTTTTTAGCACTGCACTAACCACTTGGCCATCATGCTTAATTGTATAGGAAATATATATACCATGCAATCAGTTTTGTTTTCCCCCTGGAGTGTTTTGCCTATGGGTGAGTGCACTATTCAATATTTTATTCAGTTTATATTTTAGCACATTAACTTCCCAAATGTATGATGCACTGGATAGCAATTATGTCATGTTGCATCTACTACATCTTTTGATTTATCCTGCAGATGGCCTATTAGACCATTCCTATCCTATCTGTTCCTATCATTGGAGCATTGGAAGCTGACCAGAGCACAAGTCCTCCTCCAGGAGCAGATGCTAAGCCTAAGGGAAAGAGTAAGATTTTGTTGCTAGGTAGTAGTCATGGGAGGGGCATAGCATCCCTACTGAAGGATGACTTGCTTAGCGATTATGAAATTGTGAGCATTTTTAAGTCAAGTGCTGGACTCACTGATGTCACAAAAGACTTGGGAAAACTAACTGCTGATTTCAGTAGGAATGATCATGTTATAATTGTTGGTGGTGCAGGTAATAGCCTTGATATAGATAATAATTATACGATTGAGCAAGATCTTGGTGACATCAGTGCTGAAAGCAATCATACCAATGTGAAGTTTCTAGGACTGTTAGATAGGCATGATAGGCCTCAGCTTCATAGGAGGGTACGGAGTATGAATTTGATGCTTCGGCGTGCATTGATGACACCCAGAAACTCCCACATTAGTATGATAGATGCAAATCACCTAGGTAGAGATAACTTTATGGAACATGCCCTAACTTGTATTCTAGAGGCAAAAAGCAGCTTTCACTCCTTATTGCTGACAGAATCAAGCATAAGATTTCTGTTGTTATTAATAGTTCAAGGTCTCATTTATTAGGATAAAGACACTGATCCAGACCACAAATTCATCAAGCCAAACTCAATAATAGTTAACGTGAAATCAAATGATAATCATATCAATGATCATGATAGCACAGAAAATGAAGTAAAATTGAAGAGTATTTAGCAAGCAATAAAAAATCTCTGTATATTTCTATCAAAACATTACAGGACTTAGAAGCAAAACAGACAAATTATTAAACAGCTTAACTTGTAACAATATAAAGCCACATATTTTCTGCCTATCTGAACATCATTTGAAACGACAGGAATTATCACAATTGTCAGTACATGACTATTGTCTGGGAGCATGAGCTCCAAGGAAAAAACTAAATAATGAAGGAGTTTGCATTTATGTCAGGCAGGATGTACCATATAAAACATTAGATATATCAAAATTTAATTCAGAACAGGACATTGAATTATGCACAATCCAATTGGATAGCAACAATACAAAAATAATTATAACTGCTATTAATCACTCACCGTTAGGAAACTTTGAAACTTTCTTGATGAAACTTGAAGATACCTTAAACTATTTTTTTAAGCCTAAGTATGAAATAATTATATGTGGGGACATAAATATTGATTACTTAATATCAAGTGTAAGAATGAATTGACTGAATTCCCTTTTAACTGCATATAATATGGTGCATACAATTAACTTTCCCACCAGGATTGATAAAAACTCTAGCACAACAACAGATAATATATTTGTAAATTCAGACAAACTGTCATTATATTGTGTCTTCATTCATCGATGGTCTCTCTAACCATGATGCTCAAGTAATAGTGAAAAAAAATTCTACAATAAAACTGAAAGAATGTTACAGATATATAAAAAATAGAGATAATAATGATACTAACCTCAGTAAAATGGCGGAGACACTTCAACAAGAATCGTGGAATAGTGTCTTCAGTGCAAATGATGCTAATAATAAATTCAACAATTTTTTACACATTTTTAAATTGCATTTTGAAGCACATTTCCCACTAAAAATTAAAAAAGAAGTTATAATATGAGCATGGTTAACCAAAGGAATTAAAAAATCTTGTCAACATAAAAGACGATTATATTATGAGCAAAAGCTCAGTAAAGACCCCAAATTAAAAATGCATTTTAGAAAGTATTGTAAGATACTTAGGAAAGTCATAAAAGCAGCAAAAGGCCTCCATTAGCAAACACTTATCAGTCAGTCAAAAACAAAATAAAAACTACTTGGAATATAATAAAACAAGAAACAGGCAAAAATTTGCAACAAGATGATGCAATAATCTTAAGCATTAACAATCAAGAGATACAAAACACTGCAGATGTAGCAAATGTATTTAATGATTACTTTCTTAGTGTAACAAAAAATTTAAATTTATATTCTGGTGATAAAAGTGATGCTTTAAAAATTTTAAAATCATCAACTCCCCATCAAAATAATGAATTCAAACCAGGTATCACTACCCTACTAGAAATTAGTAATATCATTAGAAAACTAAAACCTAAAAAGTCTTCTGGCTATGATGAGATCAACAGCAAAATCATAAAGGCCTGTGCAAAGGAAATTAGTACCCCCTTAGTCACTTGTGTGATGAATCTTAACATTCGGTGTATTTCCTGAGAGGCTAAAATATTTAATAGTGAGGCCTCTGTTCAGAAAGGGAGAAAAAATAAATGTCTCTAATTATAGACCTATAGCTATTTCACCTACCTAGAGAAATAATGTTGGAGGTGGTATATATTGTAAATATTTCTCACATTATTTCACACTGCATACACAATCCACAAGTTATGAGGGTGGATTGGTGGCAATACAACGAGCGTTGGAACAGAAATACCATTGGACTGATATAAAAGAAAATAAAGTAGTAATTCTTACACATTCAGCTTCAGCTATACAAGCTATAGAACGATATGATAGTTCATATGAATCTTACAATGTAAGGGATGTGATATCTTTTTATAGATTACTCCAAACAAAATTCAACAAATAATACTACTGTGGATACCAGCACATGTGGGAGTGATAGGTAACGAGAATGCAGACTTTCTGGCCAAAAAGGGGGCAGTGCTACATTCAAAACCAATAAAGCCCTGTGGATTAAATGTAAAATTAAAAAATATCAAAACAACCATAGAACAAAAATATCAACATAATATTCAAGTGGAAATATCTAATAAAAATTAATATAAATTCTAATATAAAAGAAACAGTACAAAAAATAAAAAATCTATCAAGGAAGGAAGCAGTTGCTCATTTTAGACTGGCAACTGGACATGATTGTATGGCGGAACATTTACACAGATTGGGTTTTATGAATAACACATGTAAGATCTGCAATACTGACAAGATTCTAAACGGAGAACATCTATTCGAATGCACAGAACTGAGGAAAGCTGCACCTGATGGGAAAATACACAATTATATTGGCTGGCCAGGGAAAAATTGATGGATCAAAATTCTGCACATTAGATCAACAACTATTTCACCTACATGTTCTAAGGTGTTTGATAAAGTAATGTAGAATAGGCTTTACCATTACCTTGAAAGTAACAATATTCTAGTTAGTGATCAGTTTGGCTTTAGAAAGGGAATTTCAACAGAAAATGCAATCTATAAACTCACTAATGAAATTTTAACTCCATTTAATGAAAGAGCACATGTAGGAGGAATATTTTGTGACTTAGCACAGGCTTTTTGATTGTGTCAATCATGAAATTCTGATAGATAAATTAGCTTTGTATGGAATAAAAAACAAACATTTAAAAACGTTTATATCCTACCTTGACAAAAGGAAACAGAAAGTAGTGATAAATTGTCCTTTCAAAAATAAAAACAATGCATCAGAGTGGGCAATGATTAACCATAGAGTGCCTCAAGGATCTGTTCTGGGCCCTCTTCTTTTTCTGATATACATAAATGATCTCTCTCCTTATCTATCCAAG
The DNA here is from genome assembly GCA_030762175.1 of Metallyticus violacea. NCBI lineage: Eukaryota > Metazoa > Arthropoda > Insecta > Mantodea > Metallyticidae > Metallyticus > Metallyticus violacea. The sequence goes on along the minus strand of CM060846.1, from coordinate 335,669,608 downwards.
ATGTAGGAAATACTGTTCTATTTGCAGATGACACAAGCATATTGATAAATGGAATGAGCCTTAATGATTGTGCCATTAAATTAAATCTGGTTCCGAGTTCATTCTGTGTATGGTTCAAAGCAAACAAATTGTCTCTGAATCTAGATAAAACAAATGTTATGAAATTCATTACTCACAGATCTCAAGATCCACAATTACAGATAGGATATTATAACAGTGTACTTTCACAAAACAAATATATTCAATTCCTTGGTTTAATAATTGATAACCATCAGAATTGGAAAGATCACATTGATCTTATTGCACCTAAACTTAGCAGTGCATGCTACGCAATACATGCATTAGTAATGTTGGAGTCAACTAAGACTTTAAAACTAGTTTATTATGCTTATTTCAACTCAATAATGAAGTATGGTCTAATATTTTGGGGAAATTCAGTTAAAAGTGAACATGTCTTCCTGCTATAGAAAAAAGTCATACGAATAATCGCTGGTACACATAGCAGACATTCATGCAAAAGCCTCTTTAGGGAATTTGAAATTTTAACTCTTTCTTGTGAATATATTTTATCCCTCATGAACTTTTATGTAAGAAATGAACAAAAATTTGTTTAAAATCAAAATATACATGACAAGAATACGATACAAAAAGCAAATCTACATCACCCAACTTCAGCACTTTCATGCCATTAAAAAGGTGTTTATTATGAATGCATTTTAGTATACAATGCTCTTCCCTCTAGCCTAAAAGCTTTAATAAACAATGACAATTCCTTTAAATCTGCTCTTAAAAAATAGCTTTGTAAAAAGGCCTATTATTCTGTAAAGGAATATATGAGTGGCAATATTATACTGCATAACACATCAATGTATATGTAAAATTGTATATAATAAAGTTTGTATGAATTAAGTGACATGTCTGTTTTTGTTGTTTGAGTTCTTCTAGGTGTTCTTTTTATTTTTATTGTATTATTTATGTAGATGCAGACAAATTTTTGTAAATATAGATTGAAAGCTACTGTGGTAATTGTATATGAAAGTTCTATATTCGTAGGTCTCTGTGGCTGCTCCACAAACTCGCTGAATGCTCCAGGAACTAACTATCTATTTTATTCCATTGTAAATTTTAACTTCTTAATAGCTTTGCCATATCTTTCATTGGAATCAGATTTAATAATTCAAATTAACCCCCTTAACAAAAATGTATATTTCAGCAACATCGGAAATATCAAATATTTTATGTAACGCCAAAAAATAACACACAAATGTATTTTATATACCTTATAATCTGTTCCCATGTATTTTCAACAGTATCCAAAATTTTGTAAGCCACAGTTTGATTTGAAAGACTAATTCATTCAAAATCTTTTAACCTTTCTTGGGGCAGTTCTTCTGCAGCAAATATTGGACAATCTTTCATGAATATGCCATCACTAAATGCAATACGTAGGCTGATTTTATAGCTGACACATTGGTAAATAAACAGCACATTAACTACTCAAGTGATCTTATCCTCTTCTGCATCCTTTAGCAATTTGTTTTTCAGTTTCAAGATTGACATAACCTTTTCCATAATACTTATATTCTGCTGCATGAGTCAAATAATATTTCTATAGATAGAGTATTTTCACATACTGCACTTCCTTGCAATACAATAACATTATCCTACTGTTCCACTGTCATAAACAGGAACACTCTTTCCAAAGAGAAAGAAATTTAGTCATAGACATTGATTTTTGAAGTACGCTACTTGTTGAAGCCATCACTATACAATTGCAAACAAACTAGATGCATGATCTTCCATTGCTCTGCCCTTTGCAGTTGCCATTTCTCCATCTGTCTGCTGCAAGAGGGAAAGCATACTCTGATGTCATACCATGGCCAGTTGGAATTGCTGGCATACTCTGGCAGTAAGTTCCTCAAAAGCATTCAACAGTTTCGATATCATTATTTAGCTTCTTATTTCTAACTTTTAAATTGTTAACATTTACAGATAATGCCCTCTTTTTCTTTACACTTAACCATCTGTTAGCTCCAATATGAGGTTGATCATCGAATGAATAAATCCCATCATTATTGATTTCCCCCCCCCCTTAAGTGTTTAATGCCTGCTTTAACTGCTGAGGCACCACAGGCGGTGGACACTGTTAATACTTTGGGAAAGAATTTTTTTAAGGAAGGAAACATTCCAGGCTTAATTTTAGGGTACCTCCCCAACATTTGCCATTTATGAGGACTGAGGAAAACCTGGAAAAAACCTCAGTCAGAGAGGATGGTCCTGGTGCGATTGAAACCACAGACCTACAGCTTACAAGTTCATGCCTTAATGATATCGGCCACCCATGGTGGTGATTCGCTGTCAGATTGTTGAATGGGATGTATGGTACATTGCCAAAAGAAGCTTGTATCATTTTAATGAATAAAACATTCAATTTGAGACATATTTTCTAGGTATGAATTATTTATTAACTGATTATTTTCTTCTCTTAATTTAATATATTTTAAGTCTATATTACTGTGAATTTAACCATTATTTATATTTGTTATTAGTGGAGTATACGATGCAGAATGTTTTCTTTTGATTTTATATTTAGGAACACTGTTATCAATTGAGTTATAAATCATATCATAAAAGTAATTTACAGTCTCATATACTTTCTCAATATGATAAATTAATGAATATTCATTGTATTTTACATTCATATAAAGATAATTTCAACACCAAAAATTGTATCCGTTAACCAATTTTCTACTTTCCTTCTTAAAATATGGGCATATTTAACATATCCTCTTTAACTGATTCTTCTCCAGTGACCACTGTGTCCTCTAACTCCATCATATCACATTTTGATGGAGGACAGTATTGCTGGGGAGCATGTGATCAGCATGCCAGCACCCTGCTTATCACACAGTTTTCAAGATCTAAGAATGTCACCTCTTTATCAGGTAGCTACCCCAGTTTTCCTCACAAGACTGGGTGGAACCCTTTCCAGGCCTCCCTAACTTGGATAATTCCCAAGCAGGTACTGGGGTTCATACCCGGGTCCTACCAGCCAGCAAAGCTAACCACTAGACCAAGGAGACAATCCTTTAGTCATATTAGCAGTAACTATTTAGGTTTGTACTGATATTATTTATGAACAGTGCACTGAAAGTACTCTGTTGCAATAACTGAGTTAGCATCTGGTAAATAAAACTAATTTAATCCAAAACTTCATGTATATGCAGCTTACATCAATACTATAGTGCAAATTGTCAATATGATTAAAATAGATGCAAAACCTGTTATTGCCAATTTACATTTGTTTTGCTCTTTTTCTCTTATTTTCTACTGTCATTTTTTATCCAAAAATGGATAAACCATATTCATTATTACATCTAATCAAACAGTGCTGTCCACCATGATGTCATCAATTTTAATTATTTTAATTTGTGTAGTGTATAATATTGAAACAATATGTTATTCAGTTATTATGACTCCAGAATATAATTTACTGACGGAAAAATTTTATAGAATTTTTGCTAAACTGCAATTCTGAATAACTAATTTTGCCAAAAAATATCTATGTCTTTAGTGTTAAATATCTTAGAATTGTTAAATTTTGTATACAAATACAGTTTTTACTACAAGTAATATTGGATATGAAATTTTCCCTGATTTATTAAAAATTTCTCATATATTTTCAATAGTAAACAGATCAAAAAATTAAAAAATGCATGTTTCAATACTTTTTAGAGCTGAAAATGGTATCAATGGAGAGTAAATATTAAGCTTTATGGAAAAAATTAATTATTGGTGGTCCTTCACTTCATTTTAGGTATACTATATTACAAATCCTAATTGCAAGATACACCTTTATTACCTGCAATTATAATAATATAATAATCTGTTTGGCCACGACCATGGCCTTATATGTTTCCCCATGTTCTTTGGTTATCATAATCTTTACAACAGCATTTCATTGCAGATGCTCTATCATATCATGTAACATTACAAATAAGTGGTGTAAAAAGGGAAAATATGGGAGAAAAGGATTTTTATTAAAGCTGTTGTGAATAAGAGTGAATCAAAGATGGTTTTTAGCACCAGAAATAAGCTAAGTTTATGTCTGAATCAGCACATTCACATACTGTCTTAAGTAACCTACCTATTTACTTATGAGTAGGAAACTAAAACCAGCAGTACAGCAAGAATGCATTGATGGCCTTATATGAATCAAACATGCCCTTTTTGCTAACCCTGCATAAGTCATAGGCTCCAATGTCATTTAGCATTACCTAACATTTGTTTTTCATAATCAGTAAAACCTCAGAAATATTTCTTATATAAAATATAAACATAAAAAATTAAACCTAATTGTTTCATTAAGTACAAACACTATGTTCTTGCTATGTTTACTTTAAATATGACATTATTTTCCTTCCCCTTTTACACCCTATATGTATGTATGTCTCTAGGATAAAAAGAAGAAAAAAAAAGAAGAAGAATATACACATAAGTAAGATTAATTAAGTTCGAAATATTCTATCTATAGAAGGTGTGAGCTATTAATAATTCTTTAAGAGAAGTTTTAATCAAATATATGGCTTTACATTTATTTCCTAAAAATTTAATTTGTTGGATAGGCAATTATATATTTGAATAGCAGAAACCTGTAATGAGCTAGCTGGTCTATATGATTCATTCCTGTTTCTATTATTGAGTTTATGTACACCCTTTGAAAAAAAAAATTAATTAGTCATCTCTTAAGTGCAAAATTATTCTAAATCCTACTTGTTACACCTCGCCATTCACAAGGTAACCAGCAAGTCTGTGTAGCCCCACAGCAGTTGTGTTATATGGCATGCACTAAAGAAGTTGTCTTAGCAAGTGTGTTCTGTTAGCTCTGAGGCAGTGTGTGCAGTGACGTCATGGTTAAGAGTGCAGATTTGCCTCTCAGCATGAAGCACTTTTGTTTTTTTAATAAACCTTTGCAACATATTATGACAAATTAGTTTCATAATATTGTTTCCCATACACAGCAAGATTTAACATTAACATATATATATCTACAAGAAGAGGGCATGGGATCAGTATGGTACGAGGAAAAAGATTGGGTAAAGGATTTAGGAAATAGATAACAATAAGAATTTAGGATATTGAAAACCAGGAAATATGAGCAATCCTTAATACCAAAAAATCTCTGAATTTATACAGTACACTAAAAATGTGTGGGGAAGAGAAAGATATATTGAAATTTGTGATAAGGTAGGAATGGAAGAATTGGCATGGTTTAGAACAGGAGTAAAATATTTAAGTGGATTAAATAATGGATACACCAAGGGGATATGTCCTATGTGTGAAGAACCAGATCATACTTGGCATTGCATATTAGAATGTAAGCAAACCAAGTTTTGGAGGTAACAGTTCCTATTACAAAAGTGGGAAAATTTACCAAATGAAATAAGAGGCAGAAGAATTTTAAATTTAAAATGAGATGAAAACATTAAGGAACTGGGAAAATACATAGGCAAGATAATACAAAAATGGTTATGGGTGTAAAATACTTAGGAAAGGTGCTTGAGAAATGGTATAGAATTGTTAGATAGTAAAAGGAGGATGCAATGAGTAGGGGAAGGAATGGGACTAGTTATCTAACATTTGTTAAACAGGATCCTTATACACCAATAACCAGGGTGTTAGTGTGTACAAGGCCCTATGGAATAAGCAATTCTCCAGGATAGAAATTTGGCTGAATGGGTTTAATTATAAAAGAAGGAAGGTTTAGTAATGTAGGAAATATAATTTAATATTATATTGAATGTATATATTATTTTTAATGGTGTGTTTGTTGGTTGGATCAGAACCCGGTTCCCTGGATATTCCAGTAGGCAGCTGCTGATGAACAACAGACTGGGAGGCTGAGCCAACCAAATTGGAATAAATTTTGATTGGAGTTAGTGCTTTCTGGAATTGCCGAAGGCACTGTTCCTAATTGTTATATTTAAATTTAATGTTTTTTTTTATTTGTGTTTATTTTGTTAAAAAAAATGTAAGTTCCTGCACAAGAAATAAGTACTACTGCTAGTATATATATAAAAAATGGGACATTGCAATAATTTCCTTCAATATTTGTTTTATCTAAATGCTTTATGCTGCACATGCAACAAAGACAAAAGATAAAAGATGGCTTATGGGCACAAATTCAAAAAACTTGGGATGTTGTAGCCTCTTGTCCACAATCTAGAAATCTGAAATATCTAAGATTGAGGGCAATACATGCTGAGGGTTCATACAAGATATCAATTTATATTTATTTCTACGTGTTTTCACTTTAGAAATAATGTTTCTGTTCAAGTATTTGTTTAGTTATTTGTAAAGAATACGTTAGTTTGTGATTACATTTTGTATGTGCAAAGGTAATGTAATAAAACTCAAATGATACATTAAAATATAATAAAATATTAAGGCAACATAATGTTCTACACATAAACTTATAAAACCAATGATAAAAATATAAAAAATCTTGTGTGGGATTTGAACCCAGGAGCTTACACAGAAAAACAATGCCTTCTAGACCGTTCGGCCACAGCTACTGTACTGTAACACTCTCTTTCAAGAAGCTTATAATTGTGACCATTATGTTTAAAGGCAAAGCATCCACTGCAATGTGCATTTGCTTGTGAAAACACTCTTTACAAGTGTCTCCAAAATTCTCTAATTCGCACATAGTATCTGGTGATAACCCCCTTCATTTTTTTTTGTCAAAAGATGTACAATGAAAATTTATTGTAAATGTTGAGATTATCTACTACATAACACAGGTCATATATATTCTCCCATGTGAGTAAGTGCATTTTTTGAAAAGAAGTCTACAGGATTCTCTTCTTTTCCTCCCATAGATTATTCTAATAGCGTTTTTTTCATATGGAAAACTTTTTCTCTATAAGAAGAGAAAACAATTTCATATTTCATTACAGAATGAAAATATGCAAAGTATACCGTATGGAAGGTGTCTTTTGGTAAGAGATCATTTGAAACTCTAAGAGCAAAACCTGAAGTAGGTTTGGGAACAATCATTTCAACATGTTTCTTTCGGGTGATCCAGGTGTCCAGCCATCATTTCGAGTAATGGCAGTTCAGTGAGTAACTGAAGATGGGAGAGATTCTCCTGAAATGCGTCTTACTTTTATGTAAGTAAATGGAGTTTAGTGTAAAAAAAAATGAATACCTAAGTTTAGGATATATTACCACTCCATTGTCAACAGCTTTGTAAGTACAATATGTTTCTTTAAGTTAACATTTTTATCAATTTTAATCCTAAGAATGTTGTATGACCAATTTCTTTTGGGGTCTCATCTTGATAATTGATTGCGAGATCTGATATATATATATTCTTTATTCTGAATTGAACAAAAATTGTTTTACATCTATTCAGTGATATTTTAATGACTTATAACCATGAGTTTATTTCATAAAAAGCTTTTGTAGCTGTATTTGATAGAAGTTCATGTGATTTCGCTGTTATGTATGTATAAATCTAGTTCTGCAAATCCTGAGTTGAGCAAGAGCTCTAGATATAGAACATGTTAAAAAAACTAATACAGAATTAAGATGAACTGTCCAAAATATTCAATCCATACTGTAGAAGGTGTCAACTAATTTCTTAAGAGAATTTTTTAAAGATAAGAATTTACGTTCATTTTCTAATAGTTCAATTCTGTTGGGTAGGCCATTATATACTTAAATTGCAGAATAGTAAGCACCCTTTTGGAAAACTTGTAATGAGTTAACCAGCCTATACGATCATTTCTGATTCTAACATTTAGTCTTAGTAAGCACCCTTTTGGAAAACCTGTAATGAGTTAACCAGCCTATACAAATCATTTCTGTTTCTAACATTTAGCCTATGTACACTGAAATTTGGTTAATAACAAATTTACTACACAGTTTGATTTACTACACAACACATTAGGTCATACATATATATTCGCCTTTGAAAGCACATTTAATTTTTTTGAAGAAAAAATTTACGGAATTCTCTTCTTTTCTTTCTACAGATTATTTTAATAGCATTCTTTTGCAAACATAAAACTTTCTTTCTATAAGAAGAGTTACCTTAAAACAATTCCATATTTTCATTATATATGTTATACCATAAGGAAGGAGTTTTTTGATAAGAGATCATTTAAAACTCTTAGAACCAAATGGGATAAAGTAAGTTTGGGAACTATAATTTAAATATGTTTCTTCTAGTTAAGATTTTGATAAATCTGTAACCCTAAGAATTTGTATGACTGATTTCTTTTAGAGTCTGATCTTGATAATTGATTGCAAGATGTAAAACATATTTATTCTTTGTTATGAATTGAATTAATTTGTCTCATCATATTCAATAACATTTTATTGGCTTAAAACCATATGTTTATTTCATAAAAAAACTTTTGTAGCTGCATTTGACATTAGTTCTTCTGCTTTCCCTATTACAAGCACACTAGTAACATCTACAAAAAGTAGTACTCTTGAGTCATTACTTAAGTATTTGGTAGGTCATTGATTAAGAAAATAGAGGACCCAAAAATTGATCCCTGCATCACACCTATTTTTATAACCCCTGCCAAGAAATCATGGTAATTGGTTATAACTTTTTGCATTCTATTACACAAATAAGACCTAACCCATAAAAACCTAATGTTTGTAATATTACTTCATCATCTATAGAGTCAGTGTTAAGTAACAAACTATCGCCACAGCATATTCCTTCTGATTTAGTGCTTCTACGATTTCTGCGGTGAGTTTAAATGTGGCACTGTCAGTTGGCATGCAATTTCTCAAGTCAAACTGTAAGGATATAAAAATATTTTTTATTTCATAACATAGCCACATATAATTTTTTCTAGAACCTTTGAAATTGAACTAAAAGTGATATAGGTCTGTAGTTTGAAATTAAGACCTTTGTCATCCCTTTTGAAGAGAGATTTAACAATAGCATAGTACAGTATTTTGGAAATATTTGAAATATTAATGAATGGTTACAAATAGGATTGTCAGATGTGCTAAATTAAGATGAACAGTCGATCCAGACAAATTTTTGCATTCGAGTTCGTTAATAATTTTTTCTATTTCACTGGGAGAAGTGGGCCTAGTAGTAAATTTATGATGGAAATTGTGTTAACAGATTTTGTTAATAGATCTAGTGTATTTTAACTCTTAAATTATTTAGTTTACACATTTCTCTGCAACTGTTAAAAGCATTTGCAACATACTGTAAACTACAAATTTTCACATTAAAATAAACCAGCGAGTATATATTATCTTTATTTGTCCTTCAGGTTTCATATATTCCTTGAGAACAACAAATGTTTCTGGTGCCTAACATTGTTCTATTTCTTAACTTTAAGTTCAGTTGGACCTTTTCTTAATACACTAGTGTTCTTACTATCATTAAATAAACCAAATTATATACACAACGTAATATTTACCGGATGAAGTGCAATGTAGATAATGTTAAACCAGCTTACGAAGAATCCAATAAATATCCCAGAAAATACGCTTACTATAAATAATACTGAAAAAAACATATTTTCTTCAAGTATATTCTCAGGAGAATCTTCCTCAAAATCCATTTTTTGGCAGTAGCTACGTTGGAAATGCTTAGTCACGCTTTAAAAATTGACGTTTAAAAAGCCGCTAATTCGGGTTTATAAACACTTCTTAATTACTAAATGCCCACTTTGACAAAGCCTTTTAACCAAATGCGAAAGCAGTTGCTTAACGTTTTACGAACTTAGCAGCCCAAAAGTTGCGTTACATTCGTTTTTCTTTCTTGTAAACGCAACAGGTTGCTTTTTTGCATATGTCATTCCCACGGCAGATAAAACCGCTGCGGCAATTAAAAAGATAACCATCACAGTTGCCAACAACAGGCTATAATGCCCCAACAGTTCTCACGAGCCAGTAAACGGAAGTGCTTATGCGCTCTTTAATTTATGTTTTTTTGCTGTGAATTACATAATCCAAACTAGACTATATACTATTATCTAACATTCTATTTTATAAATAAACGTGTTTAAAGGTTATAAATTGTGTGGCATTTTCAAAATCCTTGAGCTTCGTTCAAAAATAAGAACATGCCCTACTTTAGTAGTACCAAGACCGACTATATTCACCAAGCCCCAACACGGGAAAAATGGCGGCCGAAGGCGTTCTAATACTACCAATAGCAATAAAAACTTTTACGCAGTATTCGTTTACAACGTTGTTATTGGCGTTTCTTTTTGTATTTAAGATTTTATTTAAGTAATTGAATTTATTATAAATTTTGTCAACCTGCTCAGTGTTGATTCCTGTTAAATTCTGTGGTAAATGTTACTAAATTCTCCCAACCTAAAAAAAAATGTTGCCGATTACTTATAATAACACTAATCCCATCAGTAGTCAGAGGCGAAAGGTTCTTCTATCTCTAGATTAAGATGAAGACCATGGTGGGTATAAGCCTCAGATTAATCTCCCTCGCTTTAATTTAAAACTGTGGCATATCATGCCTCTAGACTCAGTAATTTCACACTGTTATGTCTGCTTTTTTTTTTTTTTTTTTTTTTTTTTTTTTGCTGATGTTATTTAAATAATTTAAAACACTATAATTACCTACAGACTCCTATCCAGGCTGTTTCCTAGCCCATCCACCGTAAGAACATTATCCCGTTTGATAAGGACAAAAGTTAGTTTTGCCAGATCTTGCGTGACATTATCAAGTACAGTACCAAGTGTAATCAATTAGCAACCTCGTAGTGCCTCACCAAATCCCGAAATCCTCTTTCAGCAAGGATGCAACAGTGTCTCTCTCATAACTACCTCCAAGCAGTTACACCTTGCTATTTTACTCGCAGATGCCTCTAAAACTTGTTTTTGGGCTTTTGGGAATAACTGATCAACATTGTTTGCCCAAGAACATCGAATCTGTTGCTCAATTTTACACTGATTTGTAAAGAGTAGTGAATCGTCTCCTCGTGCAGTTAGGCTTAGACTCCCACGTAGTAAGTATAGTATGAGTAGAAGCAAAACACTGACTTCTGTTTTATTTTCGAAAAAATCTGCCTCTTTCTAAAATTGGAGAATGGCTCTTCTTGCTTCACAACAAGTTCTCTTGGTGACACAGTTCACATAAACTCACTCACTTTATCACTGTTTATATTCGCGCATACCTAATGATACTGCAATAAACACCGCTCATAGAGAACACCTAGACACAACTTTCCTTTATACACGGCACAATTACCATTAACATCACATATTTTAGCATTCCTTATAGCTTCAGTTTACTTTTTACCACCAGATTAAAAATGAATACGATAAAAAAAAAAACAACTACAAACTACATCTCACAAAACTTTATACATGAATTAGGCTTAGGTTTTTCACTTCAACTCGATTATTACATATACAAAAATTAATATAAAAAGTTTATAATGCGCAAATGTAACAAAATAATATTAGAATCTTATATTTCATCAGATATCAAATTAAACAAAAGAGCGGGAAAAATGGCGACAGTAGGTGTGTATAATATTCAATAATAGCTGTAATGGTCACAGCCATTTTGAGGTTCTCGCTTAGGCAATAACATATTAACGAATATGATTAATGGAAATATGTTCACTTTTTGCTTTACCTTTTCTTTGCATAAAGAAATTTCATTTTATTTTTAAACTGGTCATCAAGCGGAGCTCCGATTCCATTTTCCCCAAAGCAGCTACAATGTTCACACATTAATATAATTTGTTAACAGCCATTTCATATTTAGTTATACATTTCAGCAAATTACCTAATTATATGTACTCCGTTTTGGTTTTTAGTATTTCTGTCTTTCCAAATAGCAGACAACAAGGCAGAGAATTCAATTCATTTCAATTCACTACTACCAGCTAACCATTCATACTATTTTACGGTTCATATTAAGCTGAAAATGTCTATTACAATTATTGGTTTTTTGAACAAAATTGACTAGTGTTGGTGTTGACTTCCATGTTTTTTTTTTCTTTTTTAACAATTTCTTTCTTTTTTATTTTCTGAGAAAGAACGGATTGAAAGTTTTATAATCCTTGTTGACACTATCACTAAAGTCCGAACATACCCTTACTTGCGTACATGAACAAGTACTCAAGAAGCATGAAAAATGAAAATTCTAACAGCAATATGACTTTATTGCAACCATTAAACACCTATGTAGCAAGAAAAAATATGACATAACTGGTTAAATTGCTAACGTAACACACTTATTACCAACGTGTTACTCATTCGAAATAAACTTGGGTTTTCCATTTGAACTGATCAGATATCTCCCCATAGATTTGGTGTGTTGCACAGCAGCCTACGTTGCTTAAAGTATTAATACTTCTATATTGCTTCGGTTTCCTCATATTATTCAGCGTAACTTAAAGCAATGCATTTCATTTATGAAGAAATCCTGAAATTAATTATTCATTGGATTATTACAATGACATGATAAATTATTGAATACACGCTACTGCTTGATTCCAATACCTATTAGGACACTGTTGAAATATAAGTGTTTTTTTTTCTTCTGATTAACTTTTAAGTTATTATTATTATTATTATTATTATTATTATTATTATTATTATTATTATTATTATTATTATTATTATTATTATTATCATCATTATCATTATTATCATTATCATTATTATCATCATCACAGCATCAATAATAATAATAATAATAATAATAATAATAATAATAATAATAATAATAATAATACATAGTTAAATCAATTGTGTTATAAAAATTAAAACGTACGAAAATGTAAAACAGTTGTTAAACACTTTCTACATTTACAAATGCATTTCAGTATCAACGACTATCTCAATTTATGTATCGCATAAATTCAGTATATAATTACAATATCTCTATATTAAAGACGTTTCTTGTTTATAATACACTACCCATTCTGAGTGTTTGTTAAATGTATCCGCAACGCACAGGTTGAAGAGAGGCAGCATTAAGATTGAGAAGAGAGAATTTTTACATCCTGCTACATAACTGACATATCCTATGGAGAATATATTAAAAAGGTGATGTATTGTCGCCACATATTATTTTGCCATTCTTGAAGTTAAGTAAATTTTAACACAAATAAAAATAAAAAAATAATCATAGACCCAATACTGACCTTTATGGATTTCATAGTTTGATTTTACTGAAATTATAACATTTAAAGTTTATAGCGTATTTTTGCTCATTGTTTACTGTTTTGTAAATTTCGTAACTCAGTATTTCTATTAATTTACTACTTAGTTTCATTTTTTTAATCTATCCTTTTAAATATTTTCGTATTATGAGACACATAGTTTCATACAGAATAGAACAGGTCAAAAATGAATCTTACTATTCTTCATCACCATTCAGAACTTGCATAATTATATGAAAAAGGACCAGTTATATCTGTTATGTTGACAAACTTTTTTTAAAGTCAAGTTGAGATTCGATTAGTATGTTATAATTGATATACAAGTACAATATTTTAATGCACAGTACTCTTACATATATTTTTTTGAAAAAAATGGAATTTAGCATAATATGCCCTTATTTTCCAATGCTATGTTCCATGCTTAAAGACCAGCGATAGCTGTGGTAAGGAGCCAAAATGTCTTTTATATACGATAATTTCCCCTTCATTTCTTCATCCTTAAGCAGTTGCTGGGCTGCCTGAATTGCTTTTATCTGTGCCAAGCAAATTTACAGCGATGTTCACTGTTTGAAAATGTTTACAAATGTAAAAACAAGTTCCTCTCTAAGTATCATTTCGCAAGTATTGTTGATTCTGTAAGTAAAGAATTGCCGAAAGCGCTGCATTTTATTGTTCAATGCGCAAGAAGCTGGACAAATATATAATTTACTATTTGGAACAAGTTCAACCCTTAAGGATTCAATTGTTCTGAAATTCCATGTAGATCTTGCGCCAAGCAAGTCATTTGCATCAATACTGGATAGAAGTCCAATATTGGTCGTGCTGTTTTAATATTGTAATCCCCGTGCCGGATCTTTTCCGACAAAGCAATAACATGAATTTAATAAAACAGTATACAAATACTTGAACGGATGACTTCCTGTATAACTTGCACCTACATGGAGGAAGTTGTGCTTGAGTTTAGGTTTGCGCCTTGGAAACGGTGTGACGCATATTATTGCAGTGCTGGGAATGGTTTTCGATTGCTGTGAACTAACTCCACAGCTGGAACATTTGTGCTAGGGATAACTACTGGCGTAGTTTCAAAGACTTTCACAGCAGATACTGTAAATGGGGAAGTCTTCTCTTGAGTTACATTAACTAATTTCCAGTAGCATCAGGTCACTGTTTATTTGAGTGTTTTTTTTTCTGCTTTCTATACATTTGAAATTAGTTAACGTTTACTATTACTATTATTAAATTTATGGGCACTTAGAGCTGCGGAAACAAGTTGCAATAACTGGCTAGATTGCTTCCAGGGAGATAAAGAACTCGATTGCTGTAATACCTGAACTTAATAATGTCAATAACCCTAAATATTCTACAACTATAATTTGTTAACTAATTAGAAGAAGTGTCACTTTGAGCTGAAATACTATTTGCAGAAATATCTTCTTTGGAAATTTCAATGTTCGTTCCCAAGGCATCTTGTCCATCATGCAGGAGGATCACTTGAAGGCGGCGGGAAGGTTTTTTTTTCCCAATTGCTGTATTTGCAACTCATGCTGCAAATTCACTTGGTTCATATAGTGCTAATGTCATTAATATAACATTGACTATGTCGAATTTCAGAGTCGATGGAAACAACAATCTTTTTCCCATTGGCACCACTTCTAATTCTTAAAACAGTATCGGTGTCTTTAAAATGAATATACTATTTTCTTAGTGTTGACTCGTCCGCAATAGGACACCCAATGCTACTTTCCAGAAAACGTTATAACATAGATCGTTAATCTTCACTAATGAAAATGTACAGAAAATAGCACATCACACAACTTTTTAAACTTTTTACAGAATACACCCATTTTATTCCCTGCATTCTGAGCAATAATGTTTGTTGCGTTTGCCAGCACATACCACATACTATTGCATGCTACTTCAATGGAGCCTCTTGATCTTGCGTGCAAAAAAGGGGGGAGGGCTCCAAATTATAAAAAAAAAATCTAGTAAACTTTCTGTGTACCTAACAAAAATAACTTTTCATTGTAGTGTACGTAATGCAAGCAACAGTGACCAGTTTGCAATTGCTTAATATATATATATCAAATAAAAGAGAGGAAACTCAAGTAATGTTAAACGAAAGTAAACCTAATATTGTAGCGTGGGCTAATTAAATATTTTAAGTTAGAAAATTATGAACTTGTGGTCATTTATTGCTTACAAAATCATAAAGGGGTGGTGTAGCTTAGTATTTGCAGAGTGGACTGAATTTCACTTCTCAAAATTGGGTTAAAGAGCTAAGTTTGTAAATGGTATTTGAAATTACTGCAGTGAAATTAAAAATTTCGAAGGAAAGGATACTATATATCTCACCAAACTCAAATGTGAACGAATTCATAAAAGCAGCAGATAAGTTGTTAAATAAAACTGCAAAAAAATAATATAAAATTTTTATCTTGGGCGAATTAAATATTAACGCACGTACTTACGCTATGAATTATAAATAACTTAGGGATTTACTGCAGAGTTTAACTTACAAAACACTGTTAAACTACCAACTATTTATTTATGGATGCTCTTTAACAGCTCAGGTCATCAGCGTAAACCACCAACTAGAATCACAGGTACCACATTCTCTGAAATAGATCACACAATAACTAACCTAGAAATGAACAGATCCTCGGTACCTGTTAAAACATTTTGCATCTCTTATCAGCGTACTCAGATTATGGGCATTATGAACTGCAAGATTTTTTTTTTTTGATTGATTTATTTATGGACGCTCTTTAACATCTCAGGTCATCAGCGTCCCATTCAACTCAGGGCGTGAAACGGCCGACAAATTTTGCTCAGAGGCCTCTCTTTCAGGCTTGAGGTTCGTGCCGTAAATGTACGACACGGGACCCACGGCTTTATTTCCCTTCCGAAGGAAGCCATACTTAGGATTTTTACGCCCCGAAAAAATCCATCGGTCCTAGCCGGGTTCAAACCCGCGACCTTGGGTTTAGGAGGCAAGTATGGTAATCACTACACCACCAGGACCGACAAAAACTGCAAGATAAATGCATTACTAACAGAATCTGTATTAACTAGACACACATATAATACAAACTTAAGCAAGCTCTGTGAAACATTAAATCAAGAAATGTGGGAAAGATTTATACATTCAGGACATAAACACTGAATGGGAAACATTTTTCAGTGTTTTAACTGCATGTTCAAATAAACATTGCAAAATAAAGAGAAAAACTCTGAGTAAATTTGGTCGTAGTTATTTTATTTCATATGAAATAAAAAAATCTTACGGAAAAAATTAAAGGCTACTATCTATTCTACCAAACTACTAACATGGATATATACAGGATCAAATACAGATATCTTAAATGGCAATACTCTTAGTCACTTATAGTTTAAAGAAACAAGTTTTTTACTAATAGGATAGCTGAATCAGTAAATATAACTAAGTCGGTTTGGGAGATAACATTGCAAACAAGAATCAACATGATAATATAACCTTAAATGTAAATGACCAAGTCATTGATAGCCCACAGAAAGTTTGCCAAATATTTAATAATAACTTTGCAAATTTGATAAATGAAAAACCAAAAATGGAAAAGAACGTGGTATATAGGATCGAAGAGGCTAGAGATTAACTTTTCTTAAGGGGGACATTAAATGAAGATATAGCTAAAATTATAAACGAATTGAAAAATAAAACTTTAGTTGGGTGGGATGGAATATCACCTAAAACATTAAAGCACTGTAAAGGAGGGAAAACTGGAATATTAGTATATAGCAAATTCCTCGATAAGTGAAGGAGTATACCCACATATACTGGATATTGGTACAATCAGAACAATTTATAAAAAGTAACAAGAAAGAAATAAGAAATTACAGACCAATTGTGCTGATTTCTATCTTTGACAAAATATATGAAAAATAACTAAGCATATGATTGTTAGATTTCTTTATCAAGCATAATGTACTATGCAAATCACAGCATGGCTCAGAAAAGTTTATCCACAACAATAGCAGTAGCAGATCTTTTTCATTCAATGCTTAAAGCTCTAGATGGTAATGAGAAAACGGCGGGATTATTTCTTGACCTGTCCAAGGCATTTGACTCGTTGTCTCATACAATATTATTGGGAAAAGTGCAAAAATATGGAATTCGGGGTAAAGCCAGAAAATTTCTACAATCATATTTACAAAACCTCAAACAATGCACAGAAATTCACTATAAAATGGAAATGTTATAACTACAACTAGATTAAACTGTAAAATAGTTAAAGTTGGAATACCGCAGGAATCTGTACTGTGCTCACTAATATTTGCGATATATGTAAATGATTTGCCTATTGTTGGCAAATGTAACACTTTATCATATGCTGACGATACAACCCTATTATTTTCTTGTAAACCAATTACTGATTTACAAGAAATTATAGCACAATAATCAAATACCATTTACAAATATTTATTAAGTAATAATTTGACACTAAACGTGCCATAAACAAATGCACTCATGTTTTACTACCGCAACAATAGGCATGAGAATCTAAACATAAACGTTATAATTAACGGAGAAGCAATAGAACTCGTTAATCATATAAATTTCTTTTATGTCACTGTTGATGATCAATTAACTTTCAAACGCCATGAAGACTGTATTTGTAAAAAGTGAGCACATATATATTTATTAAGGAAATTATCGCATTATTTAAATTCAGACAGCATAAAGCTAGTATATTATGGTTTAATCTATCGATATTTTTGTTATGCAATTGAGGTCTGGGAAAGTACAAATGGTTTGAATATGTATAGACTACTAATCCTGCAAAAAAAAAAAATTGTTTGGGATGCACGTATAAGATAGAAAGAACAGCATAAATTAGAGGAACTTTTTTGGAATTTTAAAAATGTTAACTTTTATATTATATGTGCATGAAGTAACTTTATTTGTCGTTAACAGTGAACAAGACAAGGTCCTAAACAAGGACTGTTACAATAATAGCAACCAGATTCACAACAATTATCGTGTAAATACAAACAAAAAACTACTGAAAGTGTTCCAAGAGTTATTATAAAATGTTATATAATAAACTGCCACTACCAATTAAAAATCAAAGAGGAGAAAAGTTTCATACAAAATTGAAAAAAAAAATTCTCGATAGATAAATGTATATATAAGATAAAATAAATGTAAATGTGTATATAAAATATACTTTAATGTGTTTGTTTATAGTAATATGGAAATACCCCATTATTATATGAGGTATATATATACATATATATTTAAATTGTTTGGTTTATAAATGGATTTTGTAATTGTATTTTTTGAAAATGATTGAAACTCAATTGTAGTGTCTATGACCTGCAATAAAATTATTATTATTATTATTATTATTATTATTATTATTATTATTATTATTATTATTGTTGTTGTTGTTGTTGTTGTTGTTGTTGTTGTTGTTGTTATGAACATCACCATTACCATCATTATCGTTTGTACGCTTGTTTCCCAAACACAATATACTGCTCTGATACATAGTAAATCTTTTATCGTCAAGTCAAGCGCAAACACACACACACACACACAGACACACACATCTACGTACAAAGAGGATCTCTACAATTCAGTTGAAAATCGTCTTCTGCAAATTCACAAATGACAATTTTTCAACTTTAGAAGGCTTCACTTTCGGCATTTTTGTGGTTTACTAAGAAGACACAACAACTTTATGTTATGTTTCTAGGGGCCAGGAGGATCTGAAATATGCCAATTTTTTTTTCACAGAAGAGGTAATATTTTGTAAGGGTAACGATAATATTAAAATTCATTTACTCTTTTATTTGGGCAAGTTAATATTAAAATATTTAAATATGAATACCAACAGCGACTTTGAATTATACTGGCGGCAGTATTTCCACTCATCTCAGATTCCAACATTCCAAGCCAAGCTCTTGATTCTGAAAGGAAATCATAAATTTTTTTACTTCACTTGAAACATGGAGGGAAGAATAATATCAAAATCAAGTATTATAATCTACTCGTATAGCAACTGCAATACTTTCCAGCATCTGTTCTAAGTAAAGCAGACTACAGAGATCTTGAGGTGAAAGCTGAATTTTAGAGGTCGTTAATATGGCTAAACTGCATTTATCGCAAATGTACAATACCTAAATTTGCTCTGTGATGTTAGTAAAAGGAAATGTATTTATGTGACACAAAGAGTTTCTTGTAATATCTGAGGGTGTCTTAACTAATAATAAAATAAATTATTTACCCCCATATCGACACCCGGTATCTATTAGCACTACGTTGTTTTATTAAGTAAAGTCATACACTTAATTGCTCATAAGCATTGTTTCAACGAAACGTAATAAGCAGCTGCATAGCTGCAATCGCAGTTCCAGGAAAAAATCATTAAAGCTTGTCCAATACTGTACCATATTTGCTGGCTAAATGTCTCGAAAGAGGAGATCCAGTCGACCATGGCCTTAGAGCCCGTAAGACTTAGCTTACACTGCGATACCGACCATGAAAGCCTACGACTACTCACAGAGAGAAGTTGGGCTCCACAATAACATTCCCTCTGAACATGACCTCCAATGACGTCTGTCTCTTCATTGTCGTTATTCTTTCTGATTTTTTCTGCTTCTTCTTCTTCTTCTTCTTCTTCTTCTTCTTCTTGGGGTCATAAATACACATACAATATTCGTCAGTGGTGATCAGGCGCTCTAAAAAGTCGTCAGTATCAGCCTGGCAAAGCTGTAACATTTTGGCTGCCACTTCCTTTCGGCACTGTTTTTGCTCAGGTGTAAGTAAGCGTGGTATCCACCAGCGGCGAACTTTGTCATATGCAAAACGCTGCGAATATTTATCATTAATGATTACTAATGCCCACCTTATCCACCATTATCTCTACAGAAATGCGACGATCTTTAAGTTCTAGGGGTTCAATTTGCGCCGTGATTCCTCGCTGATGGGCAGCCATTTCTTGGTCCAACAGTCCACATTGGAAATGTCTGCGCCACTTAACCACACTGAAATACTTTGGGACAGTGTCTCCATAAACGACAACAGCTCAGAATACATTTCCTTGTTTCTTTTTTTCTTCCAAAAACATGAAACAAATATCGCACGAATTTCCGTCTCCTCAAAAGAGAGCGCTATCTTCGATCTTCCACACTAGGGGAGTTCCAAGTATTAATAGCTTGGTAAAATTTAAGTGGCAAACACTACAGGGACGAGTGAAGATATTCTTCATTGTTAAAACGAATAATTCAAACTTTATGGCCATACACGGACGTACAAGCATGCAGGATATGCCGGAGCATACAACGAAATTACTCAACATTTATGGCTATTTCAGGCTGTAATGCTGATTAGAGTAAGTAGAGAGCTGAATTATAAAGCAAAGTCAGGGAAGCTAAAAACAACAGAGTAACCATCTGAATAAAGAATTTTATAATATAATTATTTTACAGCAAAAAATGCACAAACTTAAAAACATTCTGAATCCCTCGAAATATAAGTTATGACATAAAACCAAATATGTACGTAATATTTAGAACTGGCTGGGAAAAAAATGCGCTGACCTTAAAAATAAATTCACACTGGAAAGAAACTACTTAATAACTTCTTACAGAAAGGGGCAACGAGAAAAACAAAGCGTGTCAAATAGTTCAGCTCTTGCTTCATTTACCAAGGAGAATAAGATATATCGAGGGTGCCAAAAATGTATACACACTTTCACAGTATATATATTTCAAAATTGAACCGAAAAGCAACAGTAATGCGTATTATGACTTTCTGTGAACGGATGCGACTCACAAACATTATGATAGCGTTGCGACGTGACAGGTAAATTAACAATGAACAAATGAAACCAAGTTTATCGTAAATCAACAATGAATAAATTAAGCCAAGATTATAGTATGATGTTCTGTAAACAGATGTGAATCCCATTACGTTATGCTAGCGTTGCTACAACAAAATGGAGCCAAGATATCCGTTTGAACAGCGGAAAGCAATTTTGAAGTGGTATTGGAAAACTGAGAATGTTGTTGAATTTAAAAGGCAATGGAGACGTGTGTACAGAACAGAACCGCCAACGCGAGTAACAATTGCACGCATTCGAGACAATTTTGAGACTCATTGTACAATATGCAATGTTCACAAGGGCAGATCTGGGAGACCTTGCACAGCAACAAGTCCCGCGTCCTCGGCTATGGCTTCGGAACGTTTTGAGCTCTCACTGCAGAGCACTGACGAAAAGGTCCGATTGAGTTTCCATCGCGTTGGACTTCTACCTATGGGGAACTATTAACGATTTGTAAAGCGTAGAAAACCAGTTACACTAGCAGCACTTCGGGAAAAATTTGAAACGGCATGTGTAGCAATCATTGAGGACACTTTCGCAAACGTTGTTCAATGAGTAGTTCAACGTACTCAGAAGTGTATCGACATCGATGGTGAGCATTTTGAGTAACAGTTGTAACTGTAAAAGTCTAAAACAGTGTGCTCATCATTTTCTGTTTGTGTGAATTCAGTTTTGTTATGTAACACGGTTTTTTCTTTGCTTGAAGTGTGTATACATTTTTTGGCACCCTCTGTATGTGGAAGCTTTGTTCATATAAGTACTTTATTCACTTCATTGCAACTACTGATGCTGAATCTTGTTGGGAGCTCTGGTGCCTATTCTTGGACAAAGTGGTGTTCAGGTATTTCACCAAATTGCTCAGAAGGAGCATGGCAAATGTATACTACCAAAAAGAGTTAGGTAATTCTGTTCTGGGCTTTTAAGACATGGTCTAATTTACTTCTTTGGGTCACTGCCCAAAAGCCCAAAGTTGTTATCTACTAGACACTATAAAGCCTAAGTTGTCATAATATCTATGGAGCTGTTATATTTTTGAGTGTGGCTAAATTCATCATGGGACCTAAGATATACCAAGAATCAACCAAAAAGTCCAGGAGATATGCACCATGAGCTGCCAAATAAAAGGAAAATTATCAGCTTTTTATTTTTATTTCTTACTTTAATGGCCTTTCAAAGAATGGGATAATAAAATTAAGACAAGATGAGTCTGTGGTGCATGGCACTTAAAATTACCTTGTATTCACCTTTTTAGGAAAAAGAAAACTCTTGAATAAATCTTACCCAGGTAACATGTCCCTACTGGGAACCTAACTAGTGAGTTATTCATCCATTGCAGTGATTCCACACACAACATCCTTTGAGTGAATGAGATTATTTGTGCTCACAATCAGGTAACAACCAATGAATTGTGTTTCATGCTTTTCACCTGAAAAGGGAGTTTGATGTCCACCACTGAAAAGCTGGACTATTCACTAACTCAGTTCACCAATGACTGAGGAACGATAATAATTTTTATTGCACATGAATATATGCTGTTATTAAAAGGTGGACAAAGGTGTTGAAAAAGAAAACAAATTATATTTAGAAGTGAGTAATTAAGACAGTTGTGGCAACAGGTACCAAAGAAGGCCACAAGTTTCATTACAAAGTTTTCAATTGAATAACAGTAATATGTTTTAAATTATTTTTATGTATGGTACTCATATATATTCTAAATATATAAAATGCCATTTTTAAAAATGGCACCCTTTTGTCCTTACTCTGGAATAAAGTCTATTTGGCCATTCATCAATGGCAGCACAAATTATTTCCATGGGGGAAATTCACCACTGCTACCTCCAAGGATCACCAAGGCTAAAATATTTGGGTACTTTTCTTGTATGGCATACCCTGAAGTACTGACCACAGCTTGTGGTCCAATAGGTTGCGATCAGGGTGCTGAAAGACTAGTCTTGAACAGCAATAAAATTAGGGACATTTTTTTGAAGACAGATCGGGTTGGACCCTGCTGGAGGCTCTAGTGCCTATTCTTGAACAAAGTGGCATTTAGGTATTTCACCACATGTTCAAGAGAGTGATTTGAAATAGACTTCAAATATCTTTATGCACTTTTGTAAGAAATACCACCATAGTTTTGCTACCCTTAGTGTGGAAGAGAAGATCTGATGGTCTTAGCAATACCAGATTAAATAGATAAATAATTACTCTAAACTAACCAAATCAAAGCATCACTGAAGCAGGATGGTAACCCCTCTGGATTTATGGGACTCTTCTCACAAGTTATCTGTGAAGTTGAAGCATACACTGCTCCTTCATGTTGAAATTAAAAAATATCCAATGCTGTAGTTATAAGCCATCAGTCTAAGGTCTTCTATGAGAAATATGGAAATTGATCTATTGAAAATGTCCACTTCAGGCCATGACCTTTTATTTCTGTACTAGATGAGCCATCATTGCGATGATTCACACAAAATGCTGGAATCTGGATTGTGGACAGTCATTCAAAGTACTAGTTTCACTGGAGAAGTGTGCAGTGAAGCAAACAAATGAAGTACTTTTTTTCTTTCTGCAAATGTACCCAACAATAACTATGGTAAGAATCTGCCATGAGTGCATTATCAATTGCCAACTCACTGGTACAGTCCTTTGAAATGTTTGAAACAGTATTTATGACTAGACAAGGTAGGGAAAATTTAATCTAATTTTCTTACAAAATATTATAGAAAAAAATTTAAGGTAATCATTTCTGACTCCATTATACATTAGTGAAGCCTTTCCATAAAGGTATTTTTAAATATAAAATTAAGATAACAGAATTGCAATACTTCAGTGATTGATAAATTAGTAAATTTATATTCTAAAGTGCAAAAAAGAAAAAGAATTTATATCCCATGTACTGCATTACAATTATGAAAAAGGGAGGGGAAAAGGGCATTGAAGCAAGCGAATAGTTAAAGTCTCATTCAGCTTTCTTCTCTGTGTATTAGTGCAATGCTCCAATAATTTAATTTTGATTTCTACGGTTTACAGGTATAAAGCCTGTTCTGTTATGCAAACAAGTGCAGATGACTTAAACAAGATGAAAACGGGTGGACAATACCTTTGATTTAATGCAGAAGGAGAGAGTAACATTGAATAAGAGAGGATCTTAAGCTGAAGTCCAGAAATATTTACCTGCAAATTTGGCACATTTTACTTGGACAAAAACAGATGCCTTAAAGCCAGAGGGAGTTTTGCCTACAGCTAAGGATATCAAGCTTAAAATATCCTATTAAATCTTAAAAGAGTTGAAATAATTTTCTGAAAATAAGTACATTTCAAGAGGTATTCGCACTTTACTTTCTCTTTGTGAAAAATTTCTTCAGATGTTCATTAGCTAATAATAATCATTCAAGTCTAGAAATTCATATAGTTAGAAATAGATCTATCAGAACTTAAAAATGTAGATTAATCAAGCAGTAATATAAGCTATGGCACACAAGTATTACTGTAACACTGGCTGGTTTTCAGAAGGACAATTGAAGTGCCTTCTCTGCATAACACAAACTGCTGAATCACAGGCTGAACTCTTCAATTGTCCAATGCATTGAAAACCTCATCTGGAATTCAGTATTCTGATGGATAACATTGTGAAAATTCACAACATAAGAATTACCATATTTTAGGTACTGTAAAATTCAGTAATGTCCACCTATGGCCATTACTGGCCACCTTATTATGACACCGTCTCGACACTATTCCTGCACTTAAAAAATGCAATGCAGTTCAAATATGCTTTACTTTTACAGCAGGACATTCAAATTTCGTAATATAATAGTAACTGTAATCTTCCTATAAGGCCTTTTATGCATGTTCATAAACAGCAAGCTACTAAATTGATGTCCTAGGAAAGTTACATGGAGTGTGATAAGTGTATCCTGAAGCTACACCATAAAAATGTAAATAGCTTATGTTAAAAGTATAGCACTATTAAACCAAAATGTGAGGCTGCAGAACTAGAAATATATACCTTATGTCAGTTCACACATAGGGACTCAACTTTTCTTAAGTCAAAAGTGGAATACAATGATACTTCATTTCAATGAAATAAACAATAATCATGATCAATTACTAAAATAGTAAAATTTTCCTGTCTTGACCAATGTAAGTTAATCTGAGAGTTAGGACATATTACTAGTGAATTCATTTCATTCCCTCTTGGGAAGTAGGATGCACAGAAACAAATAAATTTAAGTTCATAGATGGTAACATATTAGTAGTCTATTGCTGTCTAGCCTGAAAATCATATAGTGATATCCATTTTTGTTCAAACATATCTTAAATCTCTGAAGAATGTTTTGCCACACTTGTTGCAACTTGTCTTCTCTTATATCACTGATCATTCTTCTGGTTTAATTTTTTAGGGCTGCAATAGTTTATTAATTGCTCCTGTAGACTTTCGGTTCTAATTTCTTCACAAATAAAAATTGGATGTAGAGAAATCTGATCAATGAACCTGTAATAGTCTTCTGCTGTTCACTCTGTCACTAAAAGACAAGTATATCTTCATGTTCTCTTCTGTAAGGACTCTTTTTACAAAATGCCTTCTTTTATATGTCAGAACCTGTTTCAGGAAACTTAATCATGATAGTGTAGATATATGTAAGTCTTATAAACTTGTGCGCGCACACACATTTGTCATAAGACTTATTTCAGAGATTCGTCTCAATAATAAATACTTTTTGTTCAATAGTGCATGAACCATGATTGATGGTCAGACAACTTCCATTGGGGTAGAAAGCACAATGCGGATCAATAGCAAAGGATTTGGAATCAGAGGCACAAATGAAAAAATTTGAGGTTACGACAAGGACCCAACCACTTATCTTCTGCTTATGATATCAATGCTCTTCATCATGCTCTGTTTAGCCATAATGGTGAAGAAAGTTGACCTTTAAGGTTTAGCAATGCAGAAGGGCAGGTTTCCTTTTGCTATTGCATTTAATTCATCTATAAGACTTATTTGAGTGAACAATGTTTTGTCAAATTGCTAAAATAATGCCTAAAAAAGTTGAAGCATTGTGTTAACTTCAACTTTCTTGTGGAAATACAAAAAAAGTTGCAACATAGTGCTTCCAGTTATTGAAGAGAGATATATAGAGGTATTACACACACGAGTGGTACAAATGGTTGTGAGGAACAGGAGATGGAAGCTGATTAACATTTGATCACCCTTTAATATAGACAACTGGGGAAAATGTATATGGAACTGACAAATTTGTCTTTAAAGATGAACGTCTGAATATTAGTGTGATTGCCAATGATCACCAATTTAACATGAAAAAACCTTATTTACAAGTACCCATTTTTAGCAGATACACTGTTCAGTGCTAGAATGTTCTCCATATCGTCAGATTTAGCATCCTGATACATTTTCCTTTTCTTATTTTTGATCAATGTAAGAGGTGAAGAGAAACTGCACAACTTCTCAAAAGGGTGAGGGTTGAAGTTCTGCAGTAATATTATGAACAATGTACAATATGGATGCAGCACTAGGCAAGCAGAGTATACTGAAGGGGATGAATTAATTTGTAACATTTTAGTAATAAACTAAATTATTTGTCAGTCTCATTTTTAAATTGTCAAACCTTGTATAACTTAAGCTCAATAATATTTAATTTGTCAATAGAGCACCTCTCAAATTAAATTCAAATTCCAACTTGCCTAAACTCACATCTCCTACTGACATGCAATTGTAGACACAACATGCCAAATATTTTCAGAGTTTTCAAGAGGGAGAGGGAGAAAGTGGGAGACAGTTGGCACATTTTCTGATAGGATACTTCTCACTTAGCCTGTGAAACATGCAAAAAAAACAAACAAACAAAAAAGAACAAAAAACAAAAACAAACAAACAAAAACCAACCTTGGCACACATGTTAACATGACTGAGCATGTTGGCTCACTTCTATTTGGAAAGTCCCAGGTTCAAGTCCTTTGGCCAACTAACTTGACTAAGGTTTTCCAAAGTTTTTCAGAAAGATGAAATGCCAGGTTAGTATTTCTTTGCCACAGACAGACCCTCTATTTTTCATTCTTCTTCATTCCAGCTCTAGGTGTGTGTCCAGAGATAATTAGCTCCCTGAAAGGTGATTGAACTGGGCATTGACCATTGACCTGTTAATTTCAGGGGAGTAGGTCCTAATAATGGAGGATGGTATTCAAGGAAGAATATATATTCACACACTATGGCCAGAAAGTTGTTACATGACTTATATTTTTGCATCAGAAGATGGATTAAATCTATAGTTGCTGAGATTTGACTGTTACATGTCAGAAGTATCTTAAAATATAAGTTGCTGCTGCATATCTACTTTATTTTTTTTTAGACACTACGACCCTTTAATAAAGAATGTGGTGACAATTTTACACCTCACAAATGAAAGCGAATAAATGTAACTTAATGAGGAGTGAGTGAGTGTAATTGGTGCAATGAAAGCAAGTGAATGTATCTACTTGCTTTCTTTAGTGTGTTTTGATGGTAAATAAAAAAAGCCTACATTCACTGTTAATATCTTCTTTCCATTCTGTTAGAACATTCAGCTTGTCAAAAAGACTGACATTTAAAAATTAAATGGTTTTTGAAATGTACAGTCACTGACTAGCACTTCACAGAATTAATAAAATGTGAACTATAAAAATTAAACTCCATGAAGAACCACAATATATTAAAAAAAGATAAGATACTTAGGAAGAAGGGAAAAAATGGTAATAATATTCTGTAATGAGATCAAGAATGTGAGAGAGAGAGAGACAGACAGAGAGACAGACAGACAGACAGACAGACAGACAGACAGACAGACAGAGATGCAGATTTCTTTCAGAAGGGAATCACAAAAGCCAATGAAATTTGAAACTGGAGCAAATTAAGTGCACAAATCTTTACTGTTTGCATTTAATATTTTTAATGGATTAATTTCTGCTAAGGATTACACAGAACATACTTAGCATACAGCATTTAATAAAAATTAGTTTTGGAAAGTCAAAGTTAGACAAGACAAAATTCATACCACTGCTGGAATGATTTTTTCATATCCAACACATTTTCTTTTTCTCTTTAACCTATATATGGCACATATGAAAGAACATTTTTAGAAGTATAATACTGATTTAATGTATATAAGCTCAAGAGAGTTGAAAAAGTTAATTACATGACTATTAATACTTCCATTCATAATTTTCTAATAGAACTATTAGACTAGCTTAGTGCTACAAGGAAGAATCTGAAACATGCTTATTTCCCTCTGAACAATTTTACATACAAAATTGTGGCCTTTTTAAAATCATAATATTTATGCTAGAATATGACTACAATTACATACTATGAAGTATAAAAGATAATGCAATAACTAATAAAGTGCTAGTTTATGATGTCATGATAATAAGACATATTCACATAAATAAAGATAAGTTATTTTGAACAGAAATTGCTACATTTCTGCCATCTGACAGAAACATTTTAAACAACATTCATTGGCAATTATTTTTAGCTGGGACAGCAATAAATATTTGATTCATTGAATTCAAATGCTTACTAGCAAATCTTTTACCTATATAAGGAAAGTTACCTGTTCGCTTTCATTTGTTGAATGTAAATGCATAATCACTTTCAGAATATGTTAAGATCTCTTCTAGAACTACTGCTAAGTTCCACTAAAATGTTCCCACAGAGCTAAAACAACAACAGTAGTCATCATTGTAGTAGTAGCAGTAGCAGCAGCAGTAATACAAAGTGTTTAAAAAATGGTTTCTTTGCATATAGACAACAACTATATGCCATCAAAGTCAGACTGTAGGCTCCAGATATATAAATATACATGAAACAAAAATTCGAGGCAAAATGAATAAATACTGCTGATTATATCCAGTGAAAATATTTACACTTAATGCACAATGTGTAGTCAAAAACAACAATAAGAATGAATGCTGTCACTTCTTTAACTGAGTTGGTCACATTGGAGCTCAAGTCACATTAATATTATTTGAGGTGGTAGCATATTGTATTTATAGTAACAAAGTTGTTTGTATACGAGGCTTAGTCACATTTATAATCATTATAGCACTCTGTTTAAATTCAAATGCATACATAACCATGATGCCATTTCATAAGAGTAATATGATTCGTAGACAATATGCTTATTTCTTTATACTCAATATTAATTTCTATCACAATTGAATTAATCACCATTTATGATGCCATTTCACATGAATAAAGGAAATATAATACAATGAGACAATATACTTATTGTTACTTTCTATCACAATTTAAATAATCACCATATATGATGCAATTTCACAAGAACAATATAGGTATAATATAATTAAATAATATGCCTATTTCTTTATGTTCAAGTAAGATTGTTACTTTGAATTACTATCCTAAACCATGTGTGCATTTTAAAACATCTAATTAAGCCTTATTCAATGCTATTTGGATGCCAATAACACTTTTTCATTTATATAATTCTTAATACAGTTGGTAATATAGTGCTTACATACAGTGCCTTTTACCAAATAATTTCTCTCTCTCTCTCACACACACACACACACACATCCCGCCTATCTGCCATACACCTTCCCTCTCTCTCTCCTTCCTCTCTTATCATTCACTGTATATTTTTCATTTCAGACATAGCTCAAGACTTTTGCTAGCCAAGCTTTAAAAAAAAAGTAAACTATGCAGAAAAGAATGTTATTCCTGAGCATTATAAGCAGAATTGCAGCCTTCATTTTAAAGTTGCACTCACATTATGTATGCTTAATAATTAACACTTAATGTAAAGAGAGTCAGTCATATTGCATCTGCCATACATGCTACACGTTCCTCATCAATGCTGGCATCAATTCTCATTTCAGAGTTTTCAATGCCTTGCAGTGGACTAGTAGCTTTGGACTTTGAGTCTATTTCCTCTTCAGATGGCAGTTTTTTTGGCAAACTGCAATAGGAATTACGCTGTGGTACACATGCACTGTTTGGAGAGCGCTCTGGATCAGACCATCGTTTTGTGCAGGAAGAGCAGCTGCTACACATGCCTATGTGACATCGGTCATGATTTGTGTGACGGGGATGAAAACTGTTACGCAGAACAGATGGTGTGGCAATGCCATCTAGTCCATTAGATATCTCTCTCAAAATTATGTGGTTTGTTGCTTCTATGCTTTGATTGCTTCCTCCTAGAAAGAAAAAAAGGAAAAATAGAAGTCTTATATTACTATATTTCAACTCTTACTGAAATAAGTATTCTTTCTTTTCAGTTTAATTTGATTTAAGATGGAACACTTCACAGATGATGATCGGCATTAGATTTTTAAGCAATATACCTAGTGTCAGAATATAGGCACAGAACTATAACTTAAACTTGCAGGATAACCAAGATAAGTAGATGTACAATTATTTTGCATAATCAAAACAAACTGTTATCATTATTCTGTAAATCATTTACTTCAGAAACATAATTGGTACAATGATAATGGCTAATGAAAGCACAGTTTTTCTGTGCACCAACTGAATTTTATCATGGCAGGATGATGACTGAAGTTCACATGCACATTTTTCTTACAGTAATGGTTGTTTCAAATTGCTCATCTTGTGAGACACTGCCATGGGGGGCCAAGGTCATTAAAACCGCCACGGGTGGCCGAGGTCGTTAAGGCACGGACTCATGAGCGGGAGGTCTGCTGTTTGAATCCCGCCAGGACCGTCCTCCCTGACTGGGGTTTTTTCCAGGTTTTCCTCAGTCTTCATAACTGGCAAATGCCGGGGTGGTACCTAAACTTAGGCCTGGAACGCTTCCTTCCTTAAAAAAAAAAAAAAAAAAAAAAAAAAAAAAAAAAAAAAAAAAAAAAATCCTTTTCCAATATATCATTTCATTTCATGTATCATCAGTGTCCACCGCCTGTGGTGCCTCAGTAGTGAAAACGGGCGTTAAACACTACTCAAAAAAAAAAAAAAAAAAAAAAAAAAAAAAAAAAGTAATTAAGGCGCAGACTCATGAGCTGAAGGTCTGGGGTTTGAGTCCCACCAGGACCGTCCTCCCTGACTGAGTTTTTTTCAGGTTTTCCTCAGTCCTCATAAATGGCAAATACAGGAGAGGTACCCTAAACTTAGGCCTGGAACTTTTCCTTCCTAAAAAAAAAATCCTTTCCCAATATATCATTTCATGTATCACCAGTGTCCACCGCCTGTGGCGCCTCAGTAGTTAAAACGGGCATTAACACTAATCCAAAGGAGAGGGGGGAAAAACTTGTGAGATTCAAGTCCAGCTAATATCCATCCATAATGGTAAACATTCTCAAGTCTTGACAATACAAACTGTTGACAAAGGAAGTGAAGCCTTTTGACATTATTCCAAATTTGAAGGCTCTCATCTCCAGTGAAATCTGTATGAGATATTTCCTTACTCATATGCTTATAGATGCAATGATAGTGCAAATGCAATGACTGCATGGATTCAGTGGTTTCTGGTGCCTGTTAACACTATCAGTTTTTCTTCAATATAGCCCTCTGCTCTAATAACCAGTGCTTTTCTGTCTGAATCCTTGTGAGGTCATTTGAACCTAAAAGCAATGAAGACTGGAAACTGACACAGAGGCGGTAAACAGCCTTAAGAGATTCATCAAATAGTTGCTCTGTTATTTCACCTGGTACTGTATTGTATAATACCATTTGCCAGGAATAAAGGTTACTTGTTGAATACAAAGTGCTCATGGCTCATGCTAATAGTTTTGGTAAAAGTTTTCCTACTTTTGAAATAGCTGGTACAATGGTGTAAGAATATAAAGCTGCACTTATAGAATATATTGCACCTTTGTTCCACCAATGTGTGCCAATGTTCTGCCCATCATCATTTATCATCGCTTTTTAAGTCCAATTTGATGTGTGTTGAATATCACATTTTCAGGATAACTACATGCTCATAACTGGTTGTATTTGCTTGCATATCTCTTTAACTATTTTCTCAATGTCATATTTTTTTGTAATTTCTTGATAAGCCACAAAGAAAATAACTTTGATTGGAGACTGCACTTTCACAAAGTTATTAATCCAATGCAAACTTACCATAAAATTCTGTGTGCCCACTTGTATTGCAACATCTATGCAATTCTCTGAATATTATGGTCTTGAACTCGATTTTGATTGATTGACTGATTTATTTATGGACGCTCTTTAACATCTCAGGTCCTCAGCATCCCATTCAACTCAGGGCGTGAAACGGCCGGCAAATTTTGCTCAGAGGCCTCTCTTTCAGGCTTGAGGTTCTTTTTTGTGCTGCAAATGTACGATACGGGACCCATGGATTTACTTCCCTTCCGAAGGAAGCCATACTTAGGATTTTTACGCCCAAAAAAATCCATCAGTCCTGACCAGGTTTGAACCCGTGATTTGGGTTTAGGAGGCAAGTATGGTAACCACTACACCACCAGGACCGACCTTGAACTCGATGCTCTGAATATAATTCTCTATACTTTTTTTAGGGTTTCTTGATGTTTTCACATAATTTCTGTCTGCATTTCATGTCTACTTTCCATACACAGCTGTAGCACATCTATCAATAAGTTATAATTATGCTTCATTAATGACTATGATTGGTGATTGAATTCCATATCAAAATGTGACATTTTCAGGTAGAAGTCAGTAGTCAATCTCCTTTTCTTTTTCTACAAATGGTATCATTCCGGGCTTCTGCTTGAGATTTGAGTGATAAGAACTTTATCAGCTTTCGTTCGATCCTTGTGTCTGAATCATTGCAGCTTTCTGTAAATGATGCTAAGTCAATGTTTTCATCACTGGGATTAGGACAGTAGTCTAAATATTCTTCATAATAATCTTTGCATATCCCCAGATATTCAATGTGCTGACATGATAATGCTCTTCACTTTTTCCATTTTCCTTATGCCTCTTGCTTTTAAAACTAGTACTGCCATGGGTGGCTGATGTCATTAAGGCATGGACTTGTGAGCTGGACGTCTGCAGTTCGAATCCCGCCAGGCCCATCCTCCCTGACTGAGGTTTTCTCCAGGTTTTCCTTAGTCCTCATAAATTGCAAATGCTGGTGAGGTACCTTAAACTTAGGCCTGGAGCGTTTCCTTCCTTGAAAAAATCCTTTCCCAATATATCATTTTATCCCATGCATCATCATCCACCGCCTGTGGTGCCTCAGTAGTAAAAATGGGCGTTAAAAACACCATTCATTTCATTTTAAAACTAGTGAAATTGATATGTTTAATGGATTCATTTTTAAAACACCTTTTGCTGCTGGGAACACATGCAGCACTGGATTAATGGGGCTTGAATTGCTGAATATCAACTTTTGCTTTCCCTTAGTTAACATTGTAGCAAACTCTGTTGTCAGTTGCATTATTCTCAAGGTTAATGTCCTTGGAGTGATATTTTGTTTCTGCTTCCCTTAAAGAATTCAAATACATATGAGTCATAATTATGAATTTCTTTTTGACATGAGAGGGAACAATGCTTGTTAGAGCAACTGCTAATAGAAATCATCACAGATTAACTTAAAAAAGAATTTGTTTCCTGAACTACTAAATTTACCGCAAAAACACAACAAGCTCAACTCATACAAATTTTACATTAGAGCTTTTCTCACCTTGTACAGATTACTAGATTTCACTGCACATCAGATTCATTTATGTCCAATTTCATACTGCTAGTTGCTATTAAGCTTGGAATCTTAGGTAAGGTTTTATTTTCATTGCAATATAAACTCAAAAATGAATTGCACAATTTTAGATGATCATTCTGATCTTATATTTTAAAGTTTATGAAACATAAAAACAAATGTTTTGTAAAATTGTTATGTAAATACTTATTTTCAAATATTTACATTAAAAAGCATAAAACTCATGAGAAAAAATAATCTTTGAAAGTTAATCTTTCAGTTTTCTACACACTCCCTAGTAAGCATTTTCACAGTATAAATTAAAATGCCTAAGAACAGCAGCAATATATACATTATATCTTGCAGCTCTCCAAGGTATAAAACAATGCTGCTTTCATTAACAAATGAAAACATATGCTGCTGTCACTGCTTCAACCTGGGCAGGAT
The DNA here is from genome assembly GCA_030762175.1 of Metallyticus violacea. Lineage (NCBI taxonomy): Eukaryota > Metazoa > Arthropoda > Insecta > Mantodea > Metallyticidae > Metallyticus > Metallyticus violacea. The sequence goes on along the minus strand of CM060846.1, from coordinate 335,635,453 downwards.
TTCATATCGAATAACATTAAATTGTTCCTCAGAAAAGTTTAAAAATTATCAAATATACTAAAGATAAATTTAAATTTCTGTTGCATATTTCCACTGAACATGCTCTATGAGGCAGGTTGAAAAGCTCTTGTAGTAAACACCATACAATACTGGGGATGAAGTATTTTCACTGACCGTGCTGTTTGAGGCAGGTTAGATAACTCTTGTAGTAAACACAATGCAAAACTGTGGATGAAGTATTTCCACTGAACATGCTAAATGAGGCAGGTTGGATAACTCTTGTAGTAAACACCATACAATACTGGGAATGAAGTAGTATTTTGAGGTACTGTACAAATAGGCATGGAGATGCAGTCTAATCCTGACACCCTACCATAAAAACAAGCCTGAAGAAAGGAGTTGATTTCACTGTAGCTTGAACTGTTTTGACTCACCATGTGTAAAGGTTCTATGATTGACTAACACTTATTAAAAGCTACCAGATGCAGAACTCTACTCATAAGGTAGCTTTATAGCTGAGTATGCCCATTGCCGTCCACCTTAACATCCAATAACCTGGATTTTAAGGTGGAGTGGGGTAATAGAATCATAATAAACAACCATTGAGTTTATTGTATAATCAATATAAGTTTTGTAAAATAATTTGAATTAGAAGAATTCAAAAGAGAAGAATTGTTCATTATTGCATTACAAATCCATTGCAGATTACAATTCTTTACAAACTAAGAATTATATAAGTCAGTTAATTGTAAAACAATATTTCACTAATTTCAAAAATCATTAATCAGTTCCACTTTTATTGATGAAAATCTTCCCATACATTTAATTCTATTGGGTACATTGTATATTTTAGTAGTTTAGTTTCTAATTTTTTTTTTTTTTTTTTTTTTTAAATATTGGCTGCAATTGCCCATTTATCTATTTGATTATACTTAATATTTCAGATATATTTTTGCTGTAGTTTCCAGGTTCCTTTTCATTTTACCTATGTGTACCTGTTTGCAATTTGATTTCTTGCTATGTGATATTACAGCCTTTGTGAGTATTTTTAACAGATTTTTAATATTGTATTCATTTTGAGATGCCATATATTTATATTTAATAAAAACATTATTGAATTTTTGCTTGCCTATGGGGTAATATGAACTTTTAAAATTATCTTCTTATCCCTCAATATTGTAAGTATGCTGGTTTCTTTGAAGATTTTTATTATTCTTAATTTATTAATCTCTCTTCCACAATTTTGCAATTAAAGCCATTGCAGAGTAGCATGTTAATTATATACTTTATTCTAGTTTATATTTATCTTTGCTGAAAAGGATATTAACAAGTTTGACTATTAAGAATTACATGTTGGTGAGGTGTAGGAATGTAGCTATTATTTTTTATGTAGTTGTTTGTGTACTCTGGTTTCCAGGCCACAAAAATCAAATGGTTGTTCATTGCTCCTCTGCAGTGTAAACAGCTAAGATTACTATTATATATTCTGCACTCAATTTTAAGCATGCCATTCTATCTTTTGGACACCGTCAACACCTCTAAGGAATATCGTCTTTGTACAGGAGTTTGAAATACTTGGGATTTCACTTCATTAAGTATTATCATTTTGAAGTAACATTCTAATTTGCTTTCACACCAAATTCTGTTGTTGGTTCTGCTAATATATAGGTCCAAAAAAGATCTAAAGATTAAAACTATTAAAATATGATATGAATCTAATAAAACAACAATATGGAAAAAGATTTTCATCATTAAATTCAGAACTGAGCCATAAATTTTAAATTTTGCTGTTGGATAAATTCATCTTGCAGTTACCACATGTTTCCACCTTTTTTATAATCACTTTCAGTTAGTGACCAGCTGATGATGAGAACAAGGGTTTTGAAACATTGTCCCTTTCAAAAAAAAAAAAAAAGGTTATTGAACCTTGGTTTTACAATATGCTGAATCTGGTGCTTTCTATTAGCTCCACTTCACTGTTATGAACTTTTAAATATCATAATCAACTTACTAGGCATAGGCCTAAGATCTGTTCTGTGTCCTGATGAACTGTATGAACCATTTGAATTTAGTTAAACTTAGCATCTACAGATGTCAGGACATGTGGTCAGCTCTTCACTTCTAGTGCCATCTAGCATGATATTAAGCATTACTTGGATGTGAAATGGCTGGTAATTTTGTCCAGGAACTACTTTTTTCATGTATGATGTTTTTTAATTTGCCTTAAATCTACAAAATGAGAACCTCAGCTTTAAGTCCCTCCTGGAGGACTTGCACTCAAGGTTTTTACACCCCCAAAAAACCATTGAACTTGGCTGGGTTTTGACCCACAAATCTTGGGTCCAGAGTAGAGCAAATTATCTCTAGACCACCAAGGCCAATAACTTCTAAATATAATAAATATTATTTATTACATGCATGTTGTCTATTTTACTCTAGTGAACAAAGATTCACAGTATTTCTTCTGGTCGTAGTAGGTAAATTAAGATACTGTCCCTTTGCCATACTGGAATAATTTTTAAAATAGAAAACATGCAAAATGATTTATAGTTTCACAAATACTGTGTATTCCTACCTGATAAATTAAGAACCAAAGCACTGATCCCATTATCTAAAAGTAGGTTATCACTACTCCGTTTTCCTGCAGAGTCTCCTGTTCCACTATCTTTACTGCCACTGGAATGCTCAGAATTAGTATCTAGGTACAAATGTGGAGCTGACTCCTTGTCGTCTGGAACTGTTGTAGCTGGCATTATGGTACCAGGATAGCTCACATTTTCACCTCGTGCTCTCACTTCTGCCATACCCATTCGCTTACGAGTTTGATAAATGATGACCACCCAAACAACTGATGTGCCTACAGCACAACACACTACAGTGATGATGATGATTCCAGTCATGTCACTTTCATTAACATTGGGACCTGAAGCTGTGGAAAATTCAACACATATAGCAGTTTTAGATTCCAATACTATTCTGAATTAGTTCAAATAACTAATATTTTTGGGGATTATACTGGTTCATTATGCTATTATTAATGATATATTGTCCTGCATTCTGTGATGAACATTTGTTCTTTAATGTTTGCTGTAATTAACTACATACCATTATTTATGCCAAGGCATTGCTAGCACATCAGAACTTGCAAGTCTTTGCTCTGAATCACTCTCTATAATGTATGAATAGGTTTCAGATAAAACGAATGTGAAGCTTCCTTTCCCTGCGCACGTGCACATACACACACAAATGATTCCTTCATTGATAAAATGAATTAATTCACATTGCTATTGCTTATATTTGTTAAAAAACAAAAATATCTGGGAATTGCTGAGTGCTAATAAATAACATTATCCAGAAAATTATAGGGTGCTCAACTAAGATGATATATAAAAGCTTAAAAAATGCTTAGAGAGAAAATACTAATTGTCTTATTTACAGTCATAATATAATAAACAAAAAATCAGAATCCATATTTTCAGTAATGCCTGGATGCAATGCAGTACAATGTGCCCAAAAAATGAAAATTAACCATATCAATGTGTCATGCATTCGTAACTAAATTATCTTTTTAATGCACAATTTTCTACTCACCAGGGATTACTGATAGTTGAGTAATGCCTTGCTCTTTACCCAAAACATTCAACATCTCACATTCATAGATTCCTGCATCAGTTAAATTAGTATCAACTATGATCAGAAGTTGATCATCAGCAGTAAAGAAATGCCTTTCAGTAACAACAAGATCCTTTCCATCTTTTTTCCATGTTAGTTTGGGTTTTGGTGAGCCTGAAGCCATACACTCCAATACAATTGGTTCTCCAGCATTTATTTCTTTATTTTCCATAGGTTTAACAAAGGATGGTGGTTCTGTAAGAACGAGGGAAAAAAAATTAAAAAATAAATAAATAATACAAAAAAATTATAAAATGATATTCATTGAAAAGTACATCAAATAGAGAGATGATATTCTTACATTCTTGTTTCCTATGCATGCTTCCCATTATTTAACCCCCCCCCAAACCCCCCCCCCCTTAAATAAATATAAATGAACCAACTAAATGGCCACAGAAGACACACTCAAGCTGTTTGAATTTAAACATTATGGGTTCATGAGTTCACAAGATGCTATAGAGTGCTATAATTCTCTTCACAATATGCTATTTTTAAGTGATCTCTCTTTTCCTTCAGGTTAGGGACTGGAATGAAGCAAATATTCGTATGGGCCCACACATTAATGATAAAAAATTAGTACAACTAATTAAAAAAATAACAAGTATAATAACAAAATTAGACATAAAATTTAATAAATATGAGTCACAAAATATGTGATATTTTTCATAATTATATATTCTTCTTCATAAATGAGCTATAGAATTCTGTAAAATTAAAAAAATAAAAAACACCTGGTAACAAAAATTCACAAAAGTAATTGAGAAGAGTCAGTGTCCAAATGTATATAAAACTATTAAAAATATTGGTACTATTTAAATGGCTACTGCAGTGTGTGAATTATTTTTAATTCATAAATATTATTATATTTTTGCTTTATTCTCTTTAGATGTTGCCTTATTATTAATTTTTAACATGATGCATGCATGAGCACACACATGAACATTAAAGCATAAATGAATAAAACATTGAAATAATCATGCAAATATGTAATGCAATATTTAGAACTGCTTTCGTTCCTCTTCAAAGGCAGAAGACAAATGAAGGTGTTGAAAGTAAATATTGAATCTCAAAGGTAACATAATATGTGGAAACACCCAAAACAAGCCAAAAGAGGGAAAATGGTGCAGTAGGAAGAAAGAGTATTATATTAATAATTGAATAACCAAATAATAACTAAGTAGAAACAGGAATATTAAAAGACAAGATTTGAAACCAGAAGTGCATGCACTTTTTGCATATATACTGTTGCTATTTCTAAGCAAACTTTCAGAGACATGATCTGTAATGCAACAATATATTAAATGAAACATCCAACAGTAGGACAAAGCATATTGGCCAACCAATAAGGGAAACTTGGTTTTAACAGAACACCTATCATTCAGGTGAAGCAAAAAAATAGTGATGTTAAATCAAAATAAGATTTTTTGTGTGTGTGTGTGCGTGCTTGCGTGTGTGTGTGTGTGTATAAAAAAAATAAAGTAATGCTTTGAACAATGTAACCAAAATAGCAAGAACTAAACTCTTATTCGTAGTGTTAAAATAAATATTTCCGGGCTGTTGAGCCTTGGTCTACGTTTTAAAAACTAAGAGTGAGTTCTCAGTTCTTACTACACCGATGATGCCGGACGTAGTTAACTGGTGAAAGCTCTGTTTTAGTTTTTAAAACGTAGACCACAGCACAACAGCCCGGAAATATTTATTTTAACACTATGAACACCGGCTGTGAAAGTCTGAGACATGTTATAAACTCTTATTGACACAATTTTTGCTATTTTTGAACTACTAGTGTTCTTCAAACACAGTCTTTGAACTGAGCAAAATTTATTGGCTGTTTCACACACTGAATTGAATTGAATTGAATGGGATGACCTGAGATGTTAAAGAGCATCCATAAATAAACCAAATAAACAAAATCTCTAAATACCATTTTTTAATAAACTAGCATAAAAGTTCCAATACAAAATGTGTCCTCCCTGCCTTTTACAATTTCATTACACTCCAGTGGACAAGCATTCCAATGCATATCCAGAACTTCATTAATCTTATAACTATTTACATTCCTGGAATTGGGAGCATGAACTCCATTCTGAAAGTGTGTCACAACACATTATTGATGCTTTAAGTGATTTTTCTAAATTAGTACACTGCTTCAATTTTTAGAAAAGTTCCTATTAAAGAAACCAGCATATTTTCAATATTAAAGGATAAAAATAAAATTTAAAAATTCATATAACCTGTAGGCAAGCAAAAATTAAATAATATTTTTATTAAATATAAAATATATGGCACCTCAGAAAAAATACAATATTAAAAATCTGTTAAAATTACTCACAAAGGCTGTAATATTAAATAACAAGAAATAAATAATTTATAAAATTAATTGTCAAGATTGTAAACAAGTGTACATAGGTAAAACAAAATAAATTCTGGAAATCAAAAAGAGGCCAGAAATATTAAATATAATCAAACAGATAAATTGGCGATTGCAGCCAATATTAGAAAAAAAATTAAATAGAAAATAAAATATTCAAATATTATATGTACCCAACAGAATTAAATGTATAGGAAGATGAGAGTATATTTTGCTGAAATCTACTTCCATCTTTCATTGAAGGTTAAATTTGATGTAATCATTCTTCCTTGACACTACTCTTGATCCAAAGCTTCTGATACACTCTTGCACATGCAGCCTTTTGATCCTCAGTGAGAATTTGAGAAACCCATCTTGCTGAGACTTTTTGGCATTCCAAGTAATCTGAAATGATTGACTGGACACTTCCATAATTTATATAACTCAGAAGCAATTTCACAAATCGTCAAATATCAGTCGCACTCGATAATTCCCAAAATGCCAAAATATTTGTTTCTGTTACAATCATCCAAGTTCAATGTTGGTGAATTTCTTTTTCCACAATTTCTCATTCTTTTGTGCAACTTTTGTGCCATTCATATACTTGTGTCTTATTTCCAAACTGTGTCCTTAATCTTTGTAAAATTTCAGCCAGTTGTATGCCCCGCCATGCCAAAAAAATAATAATATGCTGTTTAATCTACAAGTGTAGCTCTTGCTTGGACATGATGTTTCTGACAAACAAAACAGCTGTGCAAGGCAAATTAGTTCCCCACCCACTCCCAAAATCCCCATGAATAATACTCTGTACCACTCACAAGTAGTAAAATCAAAATTACAGTTTAATTTTACCTACCCCTCACATACATATACAAAGGCTAGTCAATAAAAATTGGGAATTATATTTTTCACTTAAAAGTTCACTAGGAAGGGTCAAGGTTATGGTGTTTTTTGCAGTAGTCCCCAATGAGTTGTATGTACTTGGCCCAACGTAACTGCTAGTCCTGGAAGACATGTTGGATGTCATTTTTTGACATTTTCAGAAATACTTCAGCCTTCTTCATGACAGCCATTGATGAACCAAAATGCTGGACCCACATTCAATGTTTTCCTAGCCAAATGTAAGGGTGTGCACTGCCATGGTGAAGGCATCAACCTAATGTATGCAGCTCAGGGTATTTTGGTTAGATGTATTTGGCCAGGATGCCCAAACAGTCTTGGATTCTCCCCATTAACTATTGTGGGAAGACTTCATGTTGATAAATCATTTCATGACATTTGAAGAACAAAATCACCATTACTTTTCCTGCTGACTGAATAACCTTGGCCTTCTTTGGTGTCAGAAGAACCAGGTCATTTCCAGACTGAGCTCGCCTGTTTGCTTTTGGAATCATAATGGTGAAGCCAAGTCTCATCACTTGTAAAGATGGAATTAAATATACTTTGTCATGCTTGACTATAATATGCTGAAGCTCCTGACACATGTCCACTTGTACCATTTTCTTTTCAGACATAGGCAATCTTGGCATTCATCTGGTACAGACATGCCTCATGTATAAGTGACCATGCAGAATGGTGAACTCACTACCATGGTAAATTTGTAACATGTCTGACAGTCTATTCCCTGTTATTCATTGATCTTCTCAAACTATTAAAGCAGCTGTGTTAATCATGGTCTCATTCACTGCAGTGATTGGAGCACCTGGACTTCCCTACTTTTTGTTGAAACACAACCCTCCTTAAACTCCTAGCACCACCGAAGTGTGATTGTGGCAAAATATTGAAATATACTTGTTATAACACAGATTTTTGCAGATAGAAGCAAAATTTTAGAGCAGGTTACTGCTTGTTACAAATCAACTCAATCTTATGTAACCAACTTGCAAACATTTGCTCTTTCCTAGCATACTGTACTAAGAGGCATGTGCATAAGCATTTCCAATTTTTCTATTAATCACGTGAGATTTGTTCTGATGAAAAACTTCTTCACCACCATATCTCCACTGTGGATGAGAGAAAAGAAGAAGAAAAATAAAATCTCTTTTTTGGCTAGCCCTTGTAGCATGATCTTGGATTAATTGTATGGATTTTCAACATTACATTCCATTGCAGTAAACATTTACTGTTCAAATAGTTATTCACATAATAAATAAAAAAAACCATTCATTTGTGTAACTAGCACAAAAAGCAGCTCATTAGTCTTAAATGTAAGAGTTAAGTGGCTGTATTATAGAAGGCATACTGCTTCTGTTCAGCTCAGAGTCTTAGTCAAGCTATGAAATATGAAATACTGAAAAATTAAAAACTTAAAAGTTAACATTAAAGAAAAAATTAAAACCTTCTTAAACTTAACATTAAAGACATTTTAATTATCAAAACAATGACACTGTGTAAAAAATTTAATTATAAACAAAATTCAAAATTTATGAATCTGTCTTCATTCTTATATGTTTTGATTTTATGTCACCCTTTGGGTTTTAGATCTGCCTGCTCTCTTTTGCCCCTACTTTGGTGGGATTACAATATGCCACCAATGAAATTAGTTGTTTTACAATGAATAGAATGTTAAGGTTAATTACCAATTCAAAGTGACAGTATTATAAAGGGGTAGTAAACTCAGCAAAGTTGAACGATAGTTTCAAAATGGAGAAAAGATAGAGGTGATATAGGAATTTCACTAATTAGGAGTAAAGATTAAGTAGCTGTAGAAGCTTGGAAGCATGTGATGATAAAAGGAAATTGAGCCATGAGAGCAAATGACATTATGCTTATACAAAGCTTCAGAAATGTTTACTAAATGTTTGGAGAGGATGTATCAAGCAGTTGTAGAATCTAAAATACTATATGGAGTTGAAGCATAAGACTTAATAGGGGCTAAGTCCAAGATAGCTTTAATCCATGAGATGTTTTATTACGTGTTGGGATTGCCTATAGCTTCACTAAATGGGCAGCTTTGGCAGAACTGGGGAATTAGGATAAAAGAAATAGTTGTAAAATGAGATATGAAGCATTGATTTAGGAATTTAAGATTAGAGGATAATAATAAAAAACTTCCTATGAGATATAACAGAAAAGCAAAAATAGCAAAAAGTGGTGGGAGATAGTGGGGGAAAAAAAGGTAGAAAAGATTAGAAAGGGGAATGTATGGCAGCAAGGGGAAAGATCTTGGTGGAATTCTGGGAGGAAGTGAAGAGAAAGATGGAAAATATAGAAAAGCAGAGATTTGGAGCAGTTTTCAGGATAAAAAGTGCTTGATATTGTATAGGGTGATAACTGAGAAAAATGGTTTTGGATGCTTCAAAAAAGGAGACTGAATGAAAAGGATATTTAAAATACATAGTAAGAGTTGAAACGTTAGTGTAAATGTAAGAATCTCAGTATACAAATAACCCGGGGAGTTGGTTACGAGAGATCTTGTAATAGAACTGTGCTGGATTATTTAGGAACTAGATTAATCTACAAGTTGGTTGGAATTCATGTTATAATGTATACTGTTAAATATTTGGTTTAACATTAAAGATTATTAAGATCACTGTGTGATTGAGTCAAACTAACACTCTTTTACTCCACTTGTTTAAATATGTAGACCAGTTTCAGAAACCCTTCATTCGCATTGTCAGTCTATTATTGACTGGAGGATTAACCGTTATGCTGTGGGGATGTGTAATCTGCTTTGGTGGAGGTGTTATGAACTTGAAGTATATGTTTTTATCACCGGAAGTGTCAAAGTTCATTAAATTGTCTTTGTACTTGCAAATGTAGATTTTTCTCCCATGTTGCTAATTCTGTAAGTCCTGGCACTGATTTTAATAATTTTGTTTTATTCAATATGTTGTGGTTTTCTGTCCCGAAAAATGATGCCACTGCTGATTTCTCCAACTGCTTGTATTTTGTTTCTGAAACATTCTTTTAGCCATGTGCATATGTTTCTCTTTGCTTTTCCAATGTAGATTGCTAATTTTAAGGTTAACTAGCTGGTGTGTTAAACTGTTGATAACTGCAAGTTTGGGCATTGTGGGGTTAAAACCATCAGCTTTGATGTAATTGCCTTCATGTGCATTCTTTCTGTATATTCCAAATTCCAGTTTTTCTCGACTTTTCATTATTTTTATGTCCAAGAAAGGTAGAATGTTATCTTTTTCGGATTTGTATGTGAATGAAATGTTTTTATTTTGTAAATTCAGAATTTTTATGACATCATTAATGAGTTTTTTGTTAACTATGGCAAATATATCGTCGACATATCTGTACCATATTTTAAATATGTATGGAAAAGCTGAGTTGATGTGTGTTTCAAATCTCTCAGAGGTTAGCTAGAAATGGAGACAAGGGACTGCCCATAGTTAAGTCCTGATTGTTGTTTATAGAATTTGCCCCTGAAAGAAAAATAGGAGTTGTTTATGCAAATTTCTGAGAGATTAATGTATTCTTTTATGTGTGCATCATTAATTCCACTTATTCTTAGCCAATTTTACAGATAAATTAGGAGTAATCTTTAGGTATGCCTGGAAACAGCAATTCTACATCGAAAGATACTGTGTCAGAAAGTTGCAATTTTATGTCCTTAATTTTTTCTATTAACTGAAATTAATTATTTATACTCCTGCTTTGAAATTTAGGTAGTGAGTTAAATCAATCAGCTAGCCATTTTGCTAAATAATATGAAGGGTATATAATATTTTTAACGATGGATCTCATAACATTCCCATTGTTATGAATTTTTGACAAACCATATATTTTCGCTATTGTAGGGTTGTTCTGTTTTATTTTATAGTTTGCTCCTTTTGGGATTACATGTGCAATTTTTTAGAGTCTCACTGACTGAATTAATACATCCCTTCAATAGATTTGAATAGATCTGAACATATTCCTTTTTATTTAGCAAATCTTGCATTCTATTATAATAATCTTTTCTGTCTAATATTATTATTCTGTTCCCTTTGTCAGCTTTTGTATAAACTACATCTTTTACACTTAATGATTTTATTGTGTTCATATATGTCTTGTTTACTGATGTTTTCATTTTAATTATTTCTTTTAACATCTTTTTTGATTCGATTATAGCTAATTTTTTTCTTTATTGTTTAGTCCTTCAACAGTTACTTCTAAATCTACAAATAATCTTCGATTTTACTGGAGTATTGGACAGAAGTTGGGCATTATTTAAAAATGCTAATTCTTCTTTCTTGAAAGTTTCTTTTGACAGATTTTCCATAAAATTGTTTAGGCTCTGGATTTTCAGATTTCTTAGGGTTTTGATTTAGATTTCTAAGCTTTCTTTTTTGATTGCGGACTTTTTTGTTTACCAGATATTGTATATGTTATAAAGCTGTTCTGATTGTGTTATCCCAGAGTATGTTTCTTAACCTGTTTGAAATCTGTAAGTATTTTTCATAAAGTTTTAGATCTATATTTGCCAAATTTGTGTAATGCTTTGCCTTTTCTAATTGAATTACTTTTTCCTCTGCAGCTAATTGCTCACGAATGTGATGGTTATCTTGATGGTTTTTCGTATGAAATTTGTGCATATTTTGTTTTAGGCACAGGTTTAAAAAATGAATATCTGCTGAAATTAATTTACTTTTTCCTTTTCGTTTTATATATTCTTTAATTTCTTTTTCAAATTATAAAAATTGCAGTTGAAGTTATAGAGACTATTGTATCTTTCATGTATATCGTCCATCTTAGAATGGTTACTAACGAATTTATCCATGTCAACTGTTCCTAGTGGCTTGAAGGCCTATTTATTAACTAAAATTGTTAATTGAAACATTGCACAGTGAAGCTAATCGTATATTAATATCATTGTATGACCGAGTCAAATTAATGCTCTTTTGCTCCACTTGTTTAAATATGTAGGACCGGTTTCCACATTGGCATCTCATTTTCGGACAAAAAACCTCAAAATATTGAATAAAACAAATTATTAAAATCAGTGCAAGGACCTACAGAATTAGCAACATGGGACTACCTTTACAAGTACAAAGACAATTTAATGAACCGACGCTTTCAGTAATGAAAACATAAACTTAAAGTTCATAACACTTCCACCAGAGCAGATTACACATCCCCACAGCATAACAGTTTATTCTCCAGTCGACAATGGGCTGACCATGTGAACAAAGGGTTTTTGAAACCAGTCCTACACATTTAAATAAGTGGAGCAAAAGAGTGTTAGTTCAACTAAATCATATAATGACATTAATGCTTTCAGTTGTTAACACTAACTCCACTTACTTATTTAAAACTTTGGACTAGTTTCGGGAGAGGTTCCTCCCATCATCGGCTGCTGTTGACTGAGTGCCGTTGTTCGAAACGGGGGATGGACGCCCGTTCGCCCCTGTGGTGGTATCTCGTGGCTCTAATAGAAACTTGCTGAGTTCATCCAGCGGCGGAAAATCAAAATTCATTAAGTTGTTCTTATTTTTTAAAATGAAAATTCTCTCCCATGTGGATAGTTCTATTGGTTTGCGAAGTTGTTTCAATAATTTAATTTCTGGTTTTATTTCATGATTTTTGTTCCAAAAATGAGCTGCTATTGCTGATTTGTCTATCTGTTTCAATCTAATGTTCCTAAAATGTTCTTTTCTTCGAATTTCTAAATTTCTTTTTGTTTTCCCAATGTAGCTCTGTTCACAATCTGCACATTTAATCTCATATATTCCTGATTTTTGTTCTGTGGGAATGGTATCTTTCATTGTGCAGTCTACTAAATTTTTTATATTGTATTTGTTCTTTGGGGCTAACATAATTCCATGCTCTTTGAATATCTTCTTAAATTTGTTGTGGTAAGTTGGGTGGTATGTGAAACTTTTGAATTTATATCTGTCTTGGGTGTTTTTAAGTGTGGAGACTTCCTTAATCGATTTTTGTCTTTTAGCTTTTTTGATGATTTTTGTTATTGAGTCTGTGTTGAAACCATTAGTTATAGCCGTCTTCATTATATGTTGGTGTTCCATTTTGTACTCGGTTTCAGTCAATGGGATGTTGATTAGTCTGTGTGCTAAACTGTGAAACACTGCATATTTATGTGGGGTGGGGTTATAGCTGTCATTTTTTATGTAATTTTCTGTGTGTGTTTGTTTCCTGTGAATTCCAAAGTTAAAACTGTTTGCATTTCTTATTATTTTTAAATCAAGGAATGGGAGACAACCATTTCTCTCTTCTTCTATGGTAAACTGTACAGATTTGTGTTGTAAGTTGAGGAGTTTCAATGCATCTGTAGAATGTTTTTTAGGTATTATTGCGAATATGTCGTCCACATATCTATGCCATGTCTTGAAGATCCACGGAAATGCTTTTGTAATGTGTATTTCAAAGAAGCTCATGAAAAGATCCGCCAAAAATGGAGACAAAGGATTTCCCATGGCTAGGCCAGAAACTTGTTGATAATATTTTCTATTGAAACTAAAGAAGTTTTGTTGGATGCATATATCTGTTAATTTCATCAAATCATCTACTTCTTCTGATATTAAGTTTATTGATGTTAACCATTTTTTTAAATTTTGCATCAAGTTTACTATTGGAATACTCGGAAATAAGGCTTTCACGTCGAATGACACCATTATATCCTCAGTTTTTATTTTGCTATGTTTAAGTTTTTCAACTAGCTCAAATGAATTTTTAATACTTAAGCTTTGGAATTTTTTAAAAGAATTGAAAATATTGATTAGTTTTTTTGCTAGTTGGTATGTGGGTGAGTTTATGTTATTAATTATTGGTCTCATGCTGTTATCATTTTTGTGTATTTTTGGGAGTGCATAAAGTCTGGGTATTACCGGGTTGCTCTGTGTGATTTTCCTTTTTTTCTGTAGTGGATAGTGTATTCACTTCGTTTAATGTTTTACTCAGGTTTTTTGTGCATCGGTTGAGTGGATTCTTTTCTATTGGTTTATAGGCTTCTCCCATTAACATATTTTCAACTCTATTTTTGTATTCTTCTTGGTCTAAAATGGCAATTTTATTTCCTTTGTCTGCTTTTGTATATATTACTGGCTTTTCTTTTAACTTTTTTAATGTACTTCTGTAGTTTTTGCATTTATTTTCGTTTTTTATGTTTTCCAAAACATTTTTGCATTTCATCTTAACGAATGATTTTTCGCTATCTCTAAGGTGGTGGGTGGCTATGTCGATGTCCGCTATGTATTCCTCTATTTTTTCGGAAAAATCTACGCAAGTTTTGAGGCCTTTGTTTAAGAACTGAATTTCTTTGTTTGAAAATGTGGAGCTGGAGAGATTGATTACATTGTTTATTTTTTGTGTGCGTGGCGTTGGTACAGTTTTGGTTTGGTGTTTTCGTAGATTTTGCAGTTTCTTTTTTAGTTTTTGGTTCTTGTGTTTCATGTAGTTCTTTAAGTTTTTATGTGAATTTCGCTCTAAGTTGGTCCATAAATGAACGCCTAGTGTTTTTGATAGTTTTAGATGTAAATCATACATTTTTAAGTCATTTTCATTGAGTTTTTTATACTGTAGGCCTTTTTCTATTTCTATTACTGAACTGTTAACAACTGAAAGCATTAATGTAACATATATTACCACTCCATTGTCTACAGCTTCGTAAGTACAATTTTTACTTAATCATATAATGACCTTAATATATGATTAGCTTCATTGTGCAATGTTCCAATTAACAATTTTAGTTATTAAAGGTTATGTTTGTTTAGATATAGCTCAGCACAAGTCCTTGAAAATTAGCAGGAATTGAGGAAATAAGTATGTAAATTAATTTTATAATATTGATTATACACAGAGAAATCGTGGGCTCACACCAGTTTAAACTCAGATCATGAAAGCTTTTAAAGGTCAAACAGACCTACAATTATGATTAATATTACAAAGTTCAAAACAACTACCAATAGATTCTGCATTTACAAGAATAAGGTTACTTTAATTTTTTCTTTGTTTATCCACTGATACTAGAGTTTGGTAGATAAATTTTTCTGTTCAGTACATTTATCAATTTTAATTACCATCTTAAGAGGAACCAAGCCTCCCTTTCTTCATACGTTCATTTGATGCATTAGTGCTAATTTGTGCTTTTGGCTTTTAACTGCATAAAAATATGGGCTCTAGTAATTTTAATTAAAGGGGAGAATAACAGAACATGCATCTAGTTCTCTTTATTCAAATTATACTTGGGAGTTATAGACAATGGAATATTCTATTAGAACTTCACATATAACATTACAACATGTTTTGGGAGCAATAATTCCCATCATCAGCTGTTGACCAACTATTGGATATGGTGGTTGGATCCTGTAGTGTTTCTGTGGAGATATCTGATGGTTTAAATAGGACTTGTGAGTTTATTCATGGTAGAACATTAAAATTCATTAAATTTTCTGTGTTTCAGAATGAAAATATTTTGCCAAGTATTGGATTGTAAAGTTCTTTCAGTAGATTAGCCTCTGATTTAATTTCATGATTTTGGATCCAAAAGTGTGCTGCTACTGCTGATTTATCTACCTGTTTTAAATTAGTATTTCTAAATTTTTCCCTTTTCTAAATTTCGCTTCTTTTCTCTGCACATTCAATTTCACAAATTCCTGATTTCTGTTCTTTTGGTGGTGTGTCTTTTAATGCGAAACCTAGAAAATTGTTGATATTTATTCTTTGGGGTTAACATGTTCTTTGAATGTCTCATTAAATTTGCTATGGTAAGTTAGGTGATATTGATTTTTTTAAATTTCTTCCTTTCTTTGATATTTTCCAGTGTCGAAAATCTTTAGAGATTTTTTCTTTTATATTTATTGGGGTTTTTTTTTTTTTTTTTTAACTAAGAACTTCACAAACCAAAGAGATTAAGAAAAAATTTTCAATCTGAAAAAAGAGGAAATTTAATGAACTTTGATGTGGATGAACTAAGCAACCATCAGACGTCCCCACAAGTAACCTCAGGATCCAGCCACCATAATGAGTCGTTGGCCAACATCTAACAGTGGGAGTGACTGCATATGAAACAAGTTTTAATGTTATACATACACAACATTATTTATATAAGTGAAGTTGGTGTTAATATATTTTAATAAATTCTAATAGAACAGTCTTCTATATTCTGATCTTCCAGGAAGTCCATTTCCTTTTACTACAATTAGAAAGATTATGACTTGGGCCTGGATGTTGATTACCTAAAAACATCTTAATTAAAAAAGATCTAAAATTTTTGAAAATCTATAAAAATTAATGTAGGTTAACATGTATAATTATTTTATTAAATGTAAGTTACTAATTTTTTAAAAGCAGATGATTTACATTCACTTGCAATAAACAAAAATACTGAAAAATTACACTAAAAATGTAGCCACCTTATTCTGCATTGCTGTAAATTACAGTTTACATGTGCAGATTATCAAAAGTAAAGGAATGACGATTTTGAGAAAGAACATTCTTCTTATATTTTGAAAAGCCCCTTTCAACACCAGCACTTACAATTGGAACATATTTAATATATGCTAAGTTATACGACACAATTCTTCTTTGAAATCTAATGTGTTGAGATTTTCACTAGTTTGCACTTCAGAAATCAAAAACAGGATGGGGACGCCAGATTTTTATCTACTACATTTCAATTTTTTTTTTCATCATTTCACTAATTTCACCACACACATTCCCAAGCACAACTTGAGTTTTGTTGACAAGTTTAATGGAGGTTTCAAGTCTCACATCACTTTCTTGAAGTTTTGCAATTGTAGAGGTTAGGAAGCTAAATTTTGCTTTTAAGTATGGTTTCTTCCCCTCCTTTTCACTGTTGTAAAACAACACATGAGCTTCCTGGATGGCATTTTGCATATTCAGGGTGTTAACCATAGATTTCATAGCTTGGAAGTTATTGCAGTTGTACACATTGATCCAGGAGCCCCACCATATGATGATGATTTCTGCTGGCAGGGGAACATCTGCAGCTATGGATCTGAGGTATTCTCTTCTTGATGGAATTTTATAAAAGATGTTTCTTTGTTTGAGACACAAGCTGGTTGACTTTAGGATAGTAGGTATGAACTACTTCCATGACTCTGTGCATAGTGTGCAAGGCAAGTTAGATGCACCATCTTTGAATAAAAGCATTTCATAAATTTAGCAGTTTTTATCATGTTGCTGCATCAGTGACAAACAACAGGAAATAATCATGTTGAATTACCTAAGGCCACAGTAGATGCATGGAGCAGTTGAACAGTGAACAGATTGATGATTGGTTAATTGCTTCCAAAGCTTCGTTGTTCAGCAGAAACATTGCTGATTTCCACAGTCCCCACAATGATGTGGGCTATGGAGCAGCCTTCAATGTCGCTTGATTCATCAATAGAAACAAAGACCTTGTTAGCCTTGATTGTTTGTCTAATTGTTCTTATTGTGTCCTCATAACACTGAGGAATACATAATTTCTTAAAGTCATCTTACTGGGAGTCAGTCCTGGTGGTGAAGTAGTAATCATATTTGCCTCCTAAATCCAAGATCACGGGTTCAATCCCTGGCAGAATCGATGGATATTTTTTTGGCATAAAAATTCTAAGTATAGTTTCCTTTGGAAGAGAAGTAAAGCCATGGGTCCCATGTAAAAGAACCTCAAGCCTGAAAGAATAGGCCTCTGAGCAAATTTATTTGTTGTTTCATGCCCTGAATTGAGTGGGACACTGATGATATGAGATGTTAAAGAGATGCAAATAAATCAAATCAACCAACAATCTTACTGGGAGCTAATTGGCCAGTATAGTATTGCAGGAAGTACCTTAGTTTTGCATTACTTAAGTTTCCACTGAAACTAAATCATCATACAATTCTTTGAAAAACACTGAAGATTTATTGCTACTTGTTGCAGCTTGTCCTAATAACTGTGACATTTTCTTTTTGCACTATTTTTGAGAGCATGCATGTGTTTATAATGTTTGATGTGTTGTATTTTGAATGTATACTCTGCTGCCATTTAACTCCATAAAACTTGTAAAATAATACCAAACCATCTTTGCAAAATTCTGATATAATTTAATTTAGATGATATTATTTACATAACTTTTACTTTCGGCATTTTTAGAGTGCAACTAAAATAGACCCTTCTACACCAGCAATGCAGCAAACCAAAGTCATTTCTAGTCATATAATATTTACATAGCAATCTGAACCAACGGTAGTATAATGAAAGCCGTTGGATGTCCATTTTGTCCCATCTTATTTCTTAATTTCCAGAATGTGTGGCTAGCTGTTTAAATGATACTTCCTGGCAAGTTAATTGGTGAAGTTTTGAACTTAATAAATAAACCTCAACACCTTTTCCTACTACTGCAGTTATTTCAAGGTTAAGGCATGTTTCATTTAATAATTTTACTCTAGCTTTGCTTAAATGAGGAAGGCAACAGTACTGCAGAATAGAAAAGAACTGAATTAAATCTAAAATGAAATTCAGTATATCACTAATAATACATAAAAGGAGGGCTATTAATAATGCAGTAAAACTAAAAAGTGACCTAAAATAGAAAAATATCGGAAAATGATAAATATAGGAATTAAAAGAATACTCAAGATTTTATGAAAATTTTTCACAAAATAAAATTTAAGATCATATTTACCCAATACAGTTAATGTTGCATTAGCCATTATAATGCCTGCTAAATTCTGTGCTGTGCAGCTATACAATCCCATGTCAATAGTCTTAACATTTATGATAAAGAATACATCATCTGTTGGCATCACATGCATCCTCCGTTCTCTGGCAGCTGGGAAATCATTACCACCATCTTTCTGCCATGCTATTTCTGGAGATGGTAATCCTTTGGCTGCACACTCTAGACGAGCTGTATTTCCTGACTTCACTATCACATTTTCAGGTATCTTCACAAATGTCGGAAAAACTGAAATGTATTCAATAAAATGAAATGAATGTGCTAATAAATGTTGTATTCTTACAGCATCAAACTCTCATTTAATTTCTACCTATTTAAAAATGGATATAAGAGATCAGGTCCTAAAACAATATACATGCAATCTTATTTGCTGTTAAGATGACCAGCAATTTGTAATTTATTAAACAATCATATAATTAGAAGTTTGGTAACTGCAATGAATGTCTAAACTTTCAAACAGATGAACATTCAGGAACTTAAGTTTATAAATCCAGGATGTCAGAACAAATGCTGCAGAATGTCGCCTCAAGCAAACTCTGGTATACAAACATGTGTATGTATACATACTACCATCTGAAATGCCATTAGAATTTTTTTTAGAATTTTTGCTTTAGTGTTATTTAATCTATTGAAGAATTATGCATTTTAAATCCCTGCTCTTGCTACATGTGCTATTATTATTTTCTTAAAGTTATATTTATATTATACATTAGAGTAAACTTGTGTAGGGTTACAATATTTAAAAATGAAAAAGAATGTAAATCTTCTTACTTAAAACGGATATTTTAGCTTTTTGAGAGTATGTGGTGCCAAAGCTGTTTGATACAATGCACTGATATTTGCCTGCATCAGAATCTGATATATTGGGCAGCAGTAATTCTGAAGTCTGCTCAATGCCTTTTCCATTAAGACTTCGTGCAAACTGCTTTATTTGGGCATCCTGCAAATCCAAATTATCCTTTTTCCACTGGAAAGTCATTGGGACTGGTGAAGATGATGCAGCCTTACAGTGTAATGTTATGTTATTTCCTTTTAGAGCAACCTGAGTTTTAGGATCCTCTATGATGCGTGGGTTTGGAAAATCATCTGTAAGGAAAATAGAAGTTTTATATTTCTGAAAGCACTTAACCATCTAAAAGCAAGAATTACAGTTATTGGAAAAATTTCATTAATATAACTTACATAGGTTTCCTATAAGGGTAAGGTAGAAAATACAGGACATAACCACTTGTCATGAATTATGCCATAATGATCAAATATGTATTTTAAAGGTTATAATTTACATGATCAAATGACAAATAAAAGATGGTTAAGCAAACTATACTATAATATCAATGTGTATATTTTTAACATTTTCATAATTATGTATTTAACTTGGTAATATAAACCTAAAAATTATACATTATTTGTTTGTGCTGTGCTCTTAAACCAGTTATATATTTCTGAACATGATGCCTGTTTTAACAATGAATTTATGTCATTAAATAATCATGAAACTGCATGCATAATGTATCTATCAAATTATACTGAAACATAAGGATTGCCCTAATGGATTCTATTTTCAGTTTATTCATTCACTTGTCCATTGTTTGGTCGTGGTGTTGTAGTGGTAACCATACTTGCCTCCTAAACCCAAGATCGCAAGTTCGATCCCAGCCAGGACCAATGGTTTTTCTTTTGGGTGTAAAAATCCTAAGTAGGGAAGTAAAGCCATGGGTCCTGTGTCGTACATTTATGGCACAATAAAGAACCTCAAGCCTGAAAAAAGAAGCCTCTGAGCAAAATTTGTCAGCTGTTTTGCTCCATGATTTGAATGGGATGCTGATGACCTAAGATGTTAAAGAGTGTTGCTAAATAAATAAAAAAATAAAAACAAAAATAATCTGTCCATTGTGCATTCATAGTCGAAAAAAAATTTTAACACATTCATTGTGACCAGACAATCAAACATAAAATTGAGTCAGCTTTAGTCACTCAGAATAATGTTCATTATTTTTACAATAACTAAAATAGTTTCAACAATTTATCACTGACAAGTTTTTATTTGAAATTACTGCTCAATTTATTTCATTGTTTTGTACAACTTTTTGTACAAAATGATTGGTTGAATGCTAATAACAATGAGTCCTCAATTTTGTACCCATGCTTCAGAAAAAACTTGATTGCTTTTTCTATTTGCCCTCCTCAAGTTGGAATTTCCTCCACAATTTTGCAATTGAGGCATTTAAGATCAATTATAAAGTTTAATAATCTTTTTAAATAATTAAGAGAGACATATAGCAATAATTTCTTTCTTTTTCAAAATTTGTGGTAATCGTATGTTTTGCAAGTACATCCTTGACCATAAACGGAGAAAATTTTTATTTATCCTCTCTTCAAGATTGCATATTATCGAATTTCACACTTTCACTTAAAATTTTTAGGAAACTATGAATTGAAAAAAAATATTATTTCAGTCCCTCACATAGGGATAAGATCCTTTCACAGCATGAAAACTACTCAACCACCTAGTCTTTGAAATGGTATACTAGATCTTGATAGTTAATATTCACAAAATCACAAAACTCTTTATAAGTGTATTTACCCTTAATTTATAAATTGAAAAATGTTTAAAAATCTTAAGTATTAGAGCATTTATATCAATACTCTTATCAGTCCCAGCATGTAGTGTGTTATGAAGTATATGTGGGCTCCAATCAAACTGTTACCACTTTTCAGCTCTTTCAAGTGACTGAATACACTGTTTTCCCTATTCCTGTTGTCCCCCCCAAATGCAACCACCTTTTTTGAAATATCAAAATTTCTTACAGTTTTAAGAAAGTAATATGAAACAGCATGGGAGGTTCATTTTTTAGTTAGTCAAACTTTATTAACTTATTTAAGAACTTCCGAAAAATAAGAAATTTTTTAAAAAAATTCTGTTGGAACTTGCACAGTGAAGCTTGTTAAATGTAAATTATATCTAATCTGTCGTCTAACACACTCTTATGCTTCACTTACTTTTAAATATCTATTAACTTAGTTTGTGTGCCTTTAGCCATGTCAAAATATTTAGAAACAATTGGGAACATCTTGCAATATCTGTTGTTACTAGTATCAGTGAATACACTACCAAAAATCTACATTCTGAATTGCATTTTTGAACATACTCAAAGTATGAGGAGCAACGATGTTGTTCATAATGATCTCAGTTTTTGTTTTAGCAACTGAAAATTTACATGCAATTTTCAAGACTTTATACAGTTTTGAATACATTTTAGAGTCATAAGTAGCTGAATTGTAGGGCATATGATGTTTTATAGTTTAGTGCACAAATGTGCATTGCTGCTACATTATTGGATTCTCTGGTTTCCTGAATAAAATATCCTTGTAGAACTGCTGTATTTCAAGCAGCAGTCACACACTTCTTATACTTAGAAACTATTAAATGTCTACATGAGTCATTCTTTGCCTCCATGTGACACATTCAAGGAAGCACTTAAATTCAGATTATATTAGGTTAGAGCTTCTTTTCTCTGGCTTTATCAAGAACCATAAATAAAAAACTAATAGTATTATTGCAATTAATTTAACTTTTGAAATAAGAAATACTTAAATCATTTCACAGCAAGCTTCATGCCTGTGCCTTCCTTGTTTAATTGAAGGAAATTTCCTTGTCCACACTTTGTTGAATTTTGACCATCCATTATTGAACATACTGTCATTTAATTAACTCAATTTCATGGTTATCCAATCCTAAAACTGTTTCTACAATATTTAACAAATTTCAATCGATTAAATGGATTAAAAAAAAATAGAAACCAACAAACATGCATTCAGTATCATGTATTCACTAGGCTTTACAAAAAGGAATCTACTGTTTAAAAATTGCATCAAGAAGGCGAAAGGAAAATAAAGCATAGGCAAGTGTAAAGAAAATTATGGAAATTGGAGATGCAATACCAGCTGTTAGAAATGAATGTAAAAGAATTTTATAACAGGCTTACTTTTCAAGTTCAGGACATTTGCTGAATTTTACAAATTCAGTCAGGACGCTTTATTATGTGCCAAAATTCAGGACAATCCAATTTTTCCAGGACATATGATAAGCCTAAACTTACATATAGCATTTTGTTAACATGGACAGTTAAACCAAATAGATGGTCATGACCAGCTCTAACAGAGTACCATGATTCACAACAATGGTTATATTTAGATAACTCCAATTTGAAATAATGGTTATGCTTCTGTAAAGCTGTGCACAGAAATTTTATACAAACCCTGAATTTTCTTTCACATCATACAAGCTAAGTGCTGAGGTGGCCAAGTGCCACATCTTATGACAAAGGATGTGATTATAAGATGGTTTATAGTGAATTCTATTAGATTTTATTAAATAAGTTAGCACATCTACAACAATAGGACATGTTTTGGAGGTAATTGCTCTCATAATCAGTTGTTGACAAACTACTAAATGTTTTGGGTGAATCCCAAAGTGCTTCTGTGAAGGCTTCTGATAGTTCGAAGAGGAACTTGCAGAGTTTTTCTATTAGAAAAATTTATTTATTGTTAGGGAAATGCTAACCTCCTTAAATTTATAAAACAAAAGATGCAGAAAATTTGCTAAAATTTACTAACATATGCATAGAGCAAAATTTCTTCAGTTTTATCCAAAAGTATTACCAACAAGTCACCATGGGAGTAGAAAATAATGATAGCTCCCATTCCTGGATTGAAAAATTATATGAACTGCAGATAAACTCAAATTTGAGATTTATAGAAAAGAAATAGATACAAAAAATTACATAAAAAAATAAAGTTCATTAACCATACCACACATAAATATGCTGTTTTCAACAGTTTGGCATGCAGAATAGTTAACATTGCACATCCTTCTCACAGAAACAGAATATTAACCGATAATTCATACAGAAATAGTCGGTAGCTTCAACAAAGATGACCAAATTTTTTATAAGACAAAATCTATTGGTGAGTTTGCCACACTAAAGAATATCAAGAAAACTAGCAAATTCCAAGTTTTACATATCATCTGACTTAACACAGCAAATTCAATAAAATACTCAAATATGGATAAAGTTAGCCTCCTCCTCCCCCCAAAAAAAAAAAATTACACCATACAAACAGAACAAAAATCACTTTTTTAGAAAATTGAATGGCAGAAGATAATCAAAAATATTTTGGTAAAATGAAAAGAAACTTGGAGAAAGGAACATTTCAGGAATATTTGTTTGAAACAAAAAGACAAATTAGTGGTATTAGCACGCTTTTAGACCCAAAATCATGAAATTAAACTAGAAGCAAATCTGTTAAAAGACCTTCAGAACTCAAAAGAGCTAGAAGAAATTTGGGAAAAAAGTTTCACCCTGAAATAATTTTTAATTTCCACCTGTGGATGAACTCAGCAAGATCCTTTTTGAGCCATCAGATGACTCCACAGAAGCACATTGGGATCCAGCCATTAAGAGGAGTCAGTTAAGTGCTGATGATGGGAATGATTGCCTCTAAACATTCCTAGGACCAGTTTCATCAACATATGTTAAAAGATAACAAGCAGTTAAGACCACTTTAACATTCCAATTAACAAAAATTCATATTCTTAAAAAATATTACATTTATCAACATGTTAAACTTGTTACAACTTTTAAAATGGTAGCCATAAATCCAGCCGTAGATGCTCAAATTCTATTTGGACATATTGTATCATTCTGAACAGAGTAAGGGGTTCAGATGCAGTGACTTTGAAATTTTTACATGAAACAGCAACATTTTCAAGGGTACAGAATGTGAAAAACAGTCATCATAAATGAAATCTTACTGCCCCTATAAAACCTGCTACATGCATCTTATCAATATTTTCAGGAAATGCAAAAATGCTATCACTTTTAATTTACTTCATTTGTAAAGTCACTTTTACTGCCATTCCTTTGCATTTCTGGAAATACTTTGTTGATGTGTTCTACAAAATGTTGATGTTTAATGACTGAAAATTATATCATTTTCAGATTTTACTGCACAGCTGGTTTTAGCTATACCAAATTCCAATAATTAGCGTATTTTGTTGTGCATATTATTAGTACTGAAACGTATCTTACGAGTTAGATAAAAATTTGTTCAAATCACCACGGGTGGCCAAAATCATTAAGGCGTGGGCTCGTGAGCATAAGGTCTGGGGTTGGATTCCTGTCAGGACTGTCCTTCATGACCGAGTTTTTTCTAGATTTTCCTCAGTGATATATGGCAAATGCTGGGGAGGTACCCTAAACTTACACCTGGAACGTTTCCTTCCATTAAAAAAAATAACTATACAAAAGACACCGTCTCTAACATCACATGTGCCATGCATGAAAGGCCTTCAATTTGCACTGTCAGTTGACTGCACAGAAGAACATTACTGCTCTGGCATTTTCTGCTGCATTTAGATTATTGAAACTATGAATCATAGTGATACAATATGCAGTGATATTATTAATATTATTTTTTTGTTGTAATTATTAATATTATCATTGTATTAACAAATAATAGAAATTTGATCAACCTGAATTAAAATGTGTGGTAATTCATGTGGTAACAGTGAAAGTACTGCTTATATAAATAATATTTTATTAATAACTCAAAATATATATTTATATGTAATGAGCATTACCACATTTTCTCTCAAAATATAATATTTACAACAAATGAGATTCATCTAAGTGAAATGCAAGTCGCAGTCAGCATTTACTTTCAAATACAAATTGCTGCTATTCAATGGTAAGTTTCTGGTAAAATTAATGTTTATGATGTTAAACTATTAGCTTTACATAACATACCACCATATAATACCTCAAACAATGTTATTCATTTTAATCAAACAAAATAGTTGTAAATTTATTGATAATAATGCAGAATTTTCATCATTAACTAATCTGTTTATCGATGATGTTTTAGAAGAAATTAGCAAAGGTAATGTACATTTGCCAACTATAAATAACATAGAAATACCGGGTCTGCTCTTTGCAGATGATTTGGTAACAGGTTCTCTAACAAGTATAGGATTAAAACGATCATTAGAAACTATAGGCACTTTTTGCAGAGAATGGGGGCTTAAGATAAATAAAAACAAATCTAAGATTATGGTGGTGAAAAAAGGTTTCAAATTTAAAAAAAACAGGAAAAATGGTGGTGGGAGGGCACAGAAATTGAAGTTGTTAAGAAAATTGATTATTTAGGTGTTAGATTGTCTAGTAATAGGAAATGGAGTGATCAAAAAAAGAAAGCAGTACCAGAAGGAAAAGTAGCCATGAGTGTAATTAGATCTTGTGTTAACAAAATACCAAATATGCAGGTAAAATGGTTAGAGAGAATATATGGTTCAATCATGGAGAGCAGAATGATGTATGGAATAGAAATTTGGGGGCCAGATGAAGGATGGAAAGGGATAAATATGATAAATAGATTATTTTGTAGAACTGTTCTAGGCTTACCTAGATCTTCACCTAATGAGGTCGCTCTGATGGAACTAGAAGATTGGGCTATAAAAGCAAGGACATGGAAAGAGTACTGAAATATTGGTATAGAATAGGGAGACTAGAGGACGAGAATATTATTAATTAGTGTCTGGTAGCACAAGGTAAAATCAAGGGGAGAGAAACTTGGTTATCTAAAATCCAAAATATATTACAAGAAGTGAGCATGGGACTAGTATGGTACGAGGGAGAAAGGTTGGGTAAAGGGTTTTGGAAAGAGATAACAATAATAATTGAGGATATAGAAAAACAGGAAATATGGGCAAATCTGAACACCAAAAAATCTCTGAAATTATATAGTGCACTAAAATATGTGTGGGGAAGAGAAAGGTATGTTGAAATTTGTGATAAGATAGGAAGAGAAGGATTGGCATGGTTTAGAACAGGAGTAAAATATTTAAGTGGATTTAAAAATGGACACACTAAGGGGAAATATCCTATGCATGCAGAACCAGATAGTACTTGGCATTGTATACTAGAATGTAAGCAAACTAAGTTTTGGAGGGAACAGTTCATATTAAGAAAATGGGAAAACCTACCAGATGAAATAAGAGGTAGAAGAATTTTAAATTTAAAGTCAAATGAAAACATTAAGGAAATAGGAAAATACATAGGCAAGGTAAGACCAAAATGGTTATGGATATAAAATACTTGAAATGTGCTTGAGAATAAAATTGTCTGATAGTGAAAGGAGGATGGAATGAGTAGGGGAGGGTATGGGACTAATTTTCTAATATTAAACAGGATCCTTATACACCAATAAACAGGTGTTAGTGTGTATGAGGCCCAAAGGAATAAGCAATTCTAAAGGATATAAATTTGGTCAAATGGGTTTAATTTAAAAAAAAAAAGGGGGGGGGGAAGGTTTAGTATTGTAAGAAATATAACCTAATATTGTATTGAATGTATAAATTACTTTTAATGTTGTGTTTTGTTTTTTTGGATGGATAGAAGCCCGGTCCCCTGGATATTCCAGTAGGTAACTGCTAATGAACCGGGGACTGGGAGGCTGAGCCAATCAAATTGGAATAAATTTTAAATGGATTCAGTGCCTTCTGGAATTGCCGAAGGCACTGTTCCTAATTGCTATATTTAAAGGTAATGTTTTTTTTTCTCTTTTATTTGTGTCTATGACCAGAAGAAATGCGCTGATGAACTGAGGACTGGGGCTGTTTGTAAAATTTACTTTAATTAAAAATGTGTTTTGTATTTAAATGATATAAATAATTATTCATTCATTCAACTAACAACAAAAAATGCAAATATCAGCACTTAAAATATAAATAGGTAACTACATGTCATTCAGCGTACCAAAAGTATATTAAATTATTTTATATTTGAGATTAAATTAGTCATGCTTCAGGTTTACATAGAAGAGGTGATGGTCTTTATGCATAAAGGGTTTCAAGCTCTGAAGGCTTTCAAATTTACTCTGATCAATTTTCATCTGTTCAGCATACAGGATGTTGGGCTCCTTTTCATTTATTTTTCTCCATTTTGGAAGCAGCTGCCAGGGATATGTATGCCTAATCTTGTACAATAATTCTTCTAAGTACTTTAATGCTCTTATTTCTGCCATTATGAGATTACCTATTTCCTCCCAGATTAAAAATTGAGTTCCAGTTTTTCATTACTTTTTAAAAAAAACACAATAATGAATATCATAACACTGATTACTCTCTTTGTTTCTTCTTGCCCCTTCTATTCTTCATATATATTCAGCAGATGAATACAATGGTGGAATGAATATTTGTTCTAGACTGGAATACATTGGGTCAGTCTCCATCACTATATGCCCTTTCTAGAGTATCAACTGTTCAATCTCTATATTTTGAATTTTGGAAATATCAGCCAGGGTACATGAGAGGATTCATTATTTTTTTTGATATGCATATCCATCGGAGATAAGGATAATTATTTTGATGTAACTGATGTTTAGCTTTATGAAGTCAACAACAAATGATGTGAAGTCATTTGATATAACTGTTCCTTCACCTTCATGCCATATGCAATAGTGAATATCGTTGATTGTGACATACATCATGAAGTTATGTATTTGCAGCTTGTGACTATAAAATGGTTTGACACTAACAATTTGGGGCAAGGCAAGATGCTCTGTATGTCCATAGTTGCGACAAGAAACAGAATCAGAAGTTGAGGTATAGCACTTTGTGTAGCAAGCAGCTCTTCTTCCTTTTTAGTTATTTGCAATCTGTAGTCCTCTTCTGGCAAATTTCCCTCTTTGCATGAAACACGGTGATTACTGCATTGATCTTTTCATTGTTGGAAGGAGATCAATTTAACACCACTATGAACTTCTGTCTTTCAACAGATGTAAGACCAATTTTCTGGCACTAATTTTGATAAACCTGATGTGTATTAGATATAGGCCTAAAACTGTTGCTTACATAAATATGAGGAGTGGAGACTCAGCAATGGTGATTGGATATTTTTGGAATTATTTGAAACCATTTAAGTATACTGTGATTTCAGTTGCTTCACTGATAACTCTCTCTTCTATTTGGAAACACCTATAAATATGCATTTTTGTCTTCCTTGTTCAATACATGTGAAGTATCATCTTTCTGTGTTTCATTGTTTGACTTCATTCACAAACTAAAAAAGTTTCTTGTTATGCACAGAACAGAAAGAAAGAATTCCCAGGAATCCCAAATTTTAATTCCCTCTGTGTTGGGAAAGTAGCAATCATAGGAATTCTGCTTAAAGGAACTTTTTGGATCTAACTGGGATCTTCTTCGTATAGGTGCTTGAAAATCCACCAGCCCACAAAAAGCCCTCTTTTCACCCTGTGTATTCATATTCCAAAAATGGTTATCTGATGTCAACTTGATTATCCTCACCAGCTTCATCACCCTACTGTCCATGTTTTTATCTGTAACATGGTTATAACTGAATAACTTTGATGATTCGTTAATTAAATTTAAATACAATATGGCACGGTGTCTTTTCAAGTGGTATTGGAAGTATGGAACAAATGCACAAAGGGCATGTCGAATATTGCTAGTATATTAAAAAAGCATAACCTAGTTGTATTTTCATTGTTTACTTCATCAGAGTAAATCTAGGTGTTGCACAACACTTTTTACTACTGTTATCACCATGAAATAACTTGAAAAAACTAGGAAGATGCACGTAATATGTCTCTTTTACTCACAGCACATTTGGAAGCACAACATTCACTTGTAGCTTCAAGGACAAAGGTAGCTGTAACTTTAACTTATGTATTCACATTTTTACACTTTACTCCATTCACTTACCCAAAAGTAAGATGCGTTTCGGGAGAATCTCTCCCATCTTCAGTTGCTTACTGAACCACCGTTGCTCGAAACTATGGCTAGACAAACGGATGTTCCTGTGGTGGCTTCTGTTGGTTGAAATAGGAAGTTGCTGAGCTCGTCCATGGGAGGAAACTCGAAATTCATAAGGTTTTTTCTATTTTTTAATATGAAAATTTTTTCCCAAGTGGATAACTCCAATGGGCTGTGAAGATGTTTCAGCAGTTTTATTCCTGGTTTTATTTCATGGTTTTTGGTCCAAAAGTGAGCTGCTACTGCTGATTTATCCACCTGTTTAAACCGAATATTTCTAAAATGTTCTTTCCTCCAAATTTCTCTTTGTTTTGCCTATGTAGCTCTGTTCACAATTTGCACATTTTATTTTGTAAATTCCTGATTTTTTTTCTGGTGGTATGGAGTCTTTTACTGTGCAGCCTAATAAATTCTTGATGTTGTATCTGTTCTTTGGGGCTAACATTATTCCATGTTCTTTGAAGATTTTCTTGAACTTCTTGTGGTAAATTGGATGGTAGGTAAAGCTTTTGAATTTGTATTCTTATATTGCCACTCCATTGTCAACAGCTTGTAAGTACAAGATTTATATAAAAGGTAGTTATGTTCAGATTTCTGCACAAAGCTTTTTAAGTGGAACAACCTTTCTTGTATGCACAAAGCACTATTTTGAATTAACAGACAGGGAATGGGTATATGCATTTCTCATTTTGAGGATGATTCTACAATAGAAAATTGTGCCTAAATCATCAAAAAAGCAGAAAAATGAAATTTCTTCACATAGCAAGTTTTAGAGGTGCAATGACGAAATACAAGAGATAGAATACATAAATAGAAACGTGGCTCTCTCCCATTCGTTATGAAAAGTTTTTATGCCACTGTTTTGGTACAAAGCTGGTTTTTGGGAAGCTACTGTTTTCAGGATTATCACAAAGGTTTCAACAACAATTGTATCAAAAAGGGGAAATCAACATTCTCATATTTAGAGGAATACCTGCAAATTATGAACAACTATTTTATTACTGTTGCATTTTATGCTGTTCTGGGAGCACTGTATGTACATAAAAATTCAATATCCTAGAGGCAAAAGATTCAAAGTATATTGTATTTGCATGGACTGTTTTACCATCAATGTTCAAGTAATCAATATTCCTAACCTCCAATTAGAAATAGTTGCTTGAATTAGCATATGATAGTATGATACTTAATTTTCACTTCAGAACTCAGTTTAAAAAGGGTACATTAATGAAGGTGTCCTGTTAGATTATAGAGGTTACCTCAAGAAAATTTCCTTTAATGCTTCAATTACATTCTGAAACAAGAGCTCAAAACATATGTAATGCAGCATATGTCCAGACACACAACTAAATAGAATGATAAGTCATTTGAAAAAGGCTTTTCATGGGATTGTGAACCAAAACCCAAATGGTTTTAATTGTGGCAATAGCTGAATTATATAACATTGTAGTGCAGAAAAGATACCACCAGTATTTCTTTATACTTCTTCACTCGACAATTATCAAAATCTTCCAATTTAGAGAAAAATTGTGCCTCTGCTCTTTTACTATTAGTTTCATGAGTCATGTACAATGAAGCCTGTTCAAGACGAAAATGAGGTGATGGTAATATTTTTTCTGTTTTGGTGAGGTTTCTGTATTATTCAGATATTCTGGCTTTTTTCCTACATACAATTTTAAGATCAATTGCAAACACCATGCAAATAGTGCAATTTATCACATTATCACATATATACATTTATACCCACTACCTAATCCAGTGCATTCATTATTTTAAGTCTTTCCGTCTTTTTACCAATATATTCATCACAACTAAATAGGAATCTTAACACTATACAAATACATATCTGAGTATTTTGTCCTTTTGATAATTTTCACTTTATTCTTTAACAAAAGTGGCATTTTATCACAAAATGCTCAGTTATTCTCACAATACATAACCTTTATATGCAATAGACAATACTGAAGGAAAACACATGTTTGCAACTATAACCCCTTTCTTTTGTCCTTCATGTGGTGTGCTCTCAGATATGTATGTTTACAAAGAAATCTCATTGTACCTTAATGATCTACATTTGTAGTTTCCTGGGAAGAACAGTACGTATATCCCAAAATAAAATGCATAAAATATTTGCAGTTTTCTTGGAAGCAAGCATATTCCAAAACAACTAATTTTTAAAACTGCATATTTCCATTTTAAGCAGTTGCAGATAGTTTCTGTTTCCACGTTGAGCAGTTTCTGTATTAATCAGGAAAAATTACACATAAAGGATATGATTTCCACCAGAATCAAAATGTTTTTCCAAAATGACAGGATTCAGACTTATTCATGGTCCAATTAGGGCAAGTTTCACTGTATATAAATTATTCTATGTGAACAAAAGTACATTGGAGTGTATTCAAAAGTCTTTCATTCTGACACCGCCTTCTCCATTCCTATTTGCAATTCTCTGGTGCCTTAAGTATGTGTTAACCATCATTATGCTGAAAAAGCTTAGTGGAAAAATATTTTAATATAATGTTTAACAAATTACATATTAGTATATTTTTAACATCTCTTGATGAAACCAGCCTTGATGTTGTATACATAAATGGAGTTGTTAGTGTTAACATATTAAAAATATTCTGATAGGATATTGTCTATAATTTCTTAAGTAAAATTAAATAATGGTTTATAGAGTATGTCAGTATACTTAATTACCACTATCCAGAAGTTAGATATCCTGAAGATTATAACATTAACTATTTAAAAACAGAAAATAACTCATGGTGTAAAGACTTTGTCATGGAGCAGTATATATTAGCCAAATGCAAAGTGCACAGTTTGAATTCTGTTAAGAGTTAATCAACTATAGGCACCTACACTTTGATGAATAGAACATATTCATCATAAGCTTAAGGATTATTAAAAAAATACTATAACACCAAAAGCATGGTCAAATTTTCAGGCCTTGATAAATAGAAGAAAACTTGGAAAATAGATTCAGGTTCAAACCGTGGAACTATAACTTTATATTAAGGATCATGTTTTAACATTCATGGTTTCAGAGTTGCACACCTCTAAATCAAGTTATTTTTCTTTTACTTTCTTTTTCTGAATTTTCTTTCCCCAATGGATATTATGGTTTCTCTACTCACCACATGTAAGATTTGCAGCAGCAACTTCCAAAATGCTTTTTCCTTTAAGCCAATCTGGATATGAGCATTCAGCTACTATGCTAACAGAGAGTGAAGATTTTGTAAGCCAACTTGGAAGCCACTTGAGCTTACAGTCACAGAGAAGAGTAGATGTATTCAGTGAAAGCTCTTTCAAATCATGTAATGAGCTAAATGCATTTTCTTGCACTGATGTGATATTATTATTCTTCAGATCAAGTTTTTTTAATTTTTCCAGTCCAACGAATGCCTTTTTTGTGATAGACTTTATATGGTTCCAAGCTAAACTGAATTTTATTAGATTATTCAGTCCAGCAAAGGCCCCAGTCATATCTTCAATTGGTGTAGAAATTTTGTTGTTGTTTAATTCTCTGTAATGAAATGAATAGCAACACTATTAGAAAATCCATTTAGAATAATGGATAAAACATGAGCATCACACAATATCTCTCATATTTAGAAACATTCCAAATATCAGAAGCGAAATTAAATTTTATATTTAGCAGAAGCTTGTTACCAGATAATAAGTACAATTTTAATAGATGTTTAAACCTCAGTATTAAATTCCAAAACTCTGCGAAATCATATTTACTGCTTGAGCCATGTCTTATACCTTTAAACAAATGCAACCATGAGTTTCTGCATGGCAATGATTCCCATTTTTATTTCTGATGTGTGAACAATAATGTCCACTCCTAACCAGCTGAGAATACAAAAATACATCTTTTAAAGCATTCACTCGCAGCTGCAATTTAACTAACTATTGCTATAAAATTTGCTCAATAGATTATGCTAAATATTTTAGACATCTTCCAACAAATTTAAAAATGTTTGAATTATGCAGAGCATGGTCTGTATATACACGTAATTCTGTTATTTTATTTTTTCAGGCTCATATTCAAATGTTCCAAATTCTGAAACTTCTGCATTATAAAAATGTGGAATACTGGTAACATTTTTAAAATTAAGATCATTAATGACAAAAATGCTCATTACACTCCTACAAAATTCTGTCTGCAGCTATTTGCTCCTAGTTTATACCCTTTAAGTGAGAGGCACATAACATTCTTGTATAACAAGAACAAAAATATACATTCAAAACAGATCTTCACTTAATTCAGATCTGAAAATATTACATTCTAATGCCATTGAGAATATATAGAAATCTCAAACCTAAATAAATCTCAAATATAAAATGAGTAGAGAAAATATTACAGCTTATGTTATTAATACAACCAGTTTACACACATAATTTACATAGTTATGTATCATCTTCCCAGAAAGTAAATGTACACCTTTTGCAGGACAGTATCATTCAGGCATGCCTGTATTGAGGGCATGAAAATTAAATCAGTAAAGTTCGCAAATGCATTGTAGACAGTGCTTGCTTGAATTTTTGTACTTTTTTGTGTACTAGTGCTTTCTTAAAACCATTTTTAGCTGCTGTACTTTCTATTTGTTTGTATTCTTTGAAGTATTCTTCTTTGCTAATTTGTAGGTTAACTAGCCCGTGTGTTAAACTCTTAATACTGCATGTTTGTGCATCTTGGGGTTAAAATTGTAAGCTTTGATGTGATTGTCTACATGTGTATTCTTTCTATATGTTCCAAATTCTAGGTTTCCTTGACGCTTTATACTTCTGATGTCCAAGAATTGTAACATGTTGTATGTTTCAGTTTCGTATATTATCGTATGGTTCTTTCTTGTATATTCAGAAGTTTTATGGCATCATTAATGAGTTTTTTGTTAACTATGGCAAATATAACAACACATCTGTATCATCCTACATTTATGTAATCAATTTGTTTACACTAAAACATCTGTATCATATTTTAAATATGTATAGGAATGATGCCTTTATTTGTGTTTCAAAACTGCTCATGAAGAGGTTAGCTAAAAATGGAGGTATGGGGCTGCCCATGGTAAGTCCTGATTGTTGTTTATAAAAGTTGACCTTGAAAGAAAAGGAGGATAGGTTTATGCAAATTTCGCTGAGTTTAATATATTCTTTTATGTGTGCATCATTAATTCCACTTGTTTTTAACCCATCATATACGTAAATTAGAATTTTTCTATAGGTATGCTTGGAAACAGCAATTCCAGCTTCTGAATATACGACATAAAAACATATGGTTCACATACGAAACTGAAACAGATAACATGTTACCATCTTGGACATCAAAATTATGAAGTGTTTTGGAAACCTAGAATTTGGAATATATAGAAAGAATATACAAGCAGATAATCACATCAAGGCTGACAGTTTTAACCCCAAGATGCACAAACATGCAGTTATTAATAGTTTAACACACCGGCTAGTTAACCTACTAATTAGCAAAGAAGAATACTTTAAAGAATACAAATAAATAGAAAGTACAGCAGATAAAAATAGTTTTAAGAAAGAAATAGTACACAAAAAAGTACAAAAATTCAAGAGGCAAAAACTTATTAAAGAAATCACAACACTTTCAGCAAGAAAAGTTGAGCTAATTTTTTAAAAAATTCATATTATCATCCATGGGCTACAACAAAGTTTCAGAATATTCTTAAGGATCTTAATATCAGGTCAGCCCTGGTAAACAGATTTAATGTCAAAAATCTCTTGATAGACAATGTTAATGACATTCCACAAGAGAAAAAAGTAGGTATTTACAAAATAAGTTGTACAGAATGTGAAAATGTCTATATTGGAAAAACAAAGAGAAATATAGGTACACAGTTAAAAGATCATTTTGGGAACATAAAATACAAGCAAATGGAGAAATCAGCAGTAGAATTTCATTTCTGGACAGAGAACCACGACATATTGAATAAAGCAAAATTATTGAAATCAGTACAAGGACCTACAGAATTAACAATTTGGGAAAAAATCTACATATATAAATACAAAGACAGTTTAATGAACTTTGACACTTCTGGGGATGAAAACATAAACACA
Source organism: Metallyticus violacea (assembly GCA_030762175.1). Taxonomy (NCBI): domain Eukaryota; kingdom Metazoa; phylum Arthropoda; class Insecta; order Mantodea; family Metallyticidae; genus Metallyticus; species Metallyticus violacea. Next base: position 335,599,893 of record CM060846.1, on the reverse strand, counting down.
CCTCCACCAGAGCAGAATACACATTCCCACAGCATAATGAAACAACAATAACACAGTATTACATGAAAAAGATGCTGATCATTACAGATTAATTTCTGGAATAATATATGTAAAACATATATTCAGCTACCACAGGCAAAATAGCTAAGTGGTCTAACTACCTAGTTAAGCAATCAATTTTTATTTTTCCTTTTTGAATGCTAAATACTTTACCAATGCTCTTATGAGTAACACTGAAGCATCAATTTATTTGTATTATTTCTGCTTTATGTGAAAATAACCAAATGTTATGTAAACAATTATTAAAGTATGTTTGTTGTTATTATGGTAGAAGTTTCAGGCTTCAAACAACAATCACTAAAACCACAAAAGAATGAATTCTCTTTAAACTCCAAATAGCCAGGAGACTTAAGAAATCTCATCACTAAAGGTAAATATTCCATCTATCACAATATTCTGGAGTAAAATGCTAAGAAGTATAATATATAAAAACAAAACAAAAAATCTTTTTTCTGCATAATGATAGTTTCAATAATATTACTTCATTTGTCATAAAAAAAAAAGAAGACAATAGCTAAGATACTTTGAAATGTGAATGCAAAACTGCTTGATTATACCTTTTCCATGGAAAAGCATAAAAAAAAAAAATGCAAATTTCTTGATATTAAAAATGAAGAATTAAAAATAAAAACTCATTTTTATGCAAATTTCCTGCACATTTGCAACAAGCATAGAGCAGTAGTTTGGATTACACTGATAATGTTGCCATAACTCCATCACATTGGTTGCCAGATTCTCTTGTCTGCTTGCCTTTCTTTCCAATCCTGAACCATGAAGGCCCACATATGTTCAATTCAGCTAAGGTCTGCAGAGCTTGAAGGCCAAAATATTTCTGAGTTTCTCTAGCATATTCTGCACTATATTAGATGTATGCACACCATTATCATCATGCATAGAGTTGTTTTTTTCTTGTTCTGGAAAACTGGTGCAAAAGGATGGTAGCAACTTTAATGCAACCAGTTGATTAATTTTCTAGTAATCAAGTTACAAAAGATCTACACATATTACACAAATTTTAAGTAAACATATTGGTACTTAACCTAGCCATTATTTCACAGTACATGTTAATAAAATATTTTCACAAATGTCCCATGCTCACAATGAAGACAATGTCTATGAATTTACATTTTGGATAAAGTTATATTGTCTCCCTTTAACATTATATGACCCAATTGCTTTCTGTTTGCTTTCTTTATTTGGTATTCTTCGGCATTGTCCAGTACCAAGTTCACACATTTGTCAAAATACACAATGGACCTCAATGTGCAGATTTATGTTTTCATATAGGCATATGTGCATCCTAGATCTTGTTTGCCAATATTGAAATATAAGGTTGATAGGTTGTACCATTACTTTCTGCTCTTTTGAGGCCCAGAACACCAACATGGGCTGCACTCATCATTTAATCCCACACTTGAATCAGTTCCTTAGGACTTGATGCTGTCATGTAGACCCAAAGTGTGCTAAAATTCTTTCCGAATGCTCAGCTCAAACTACATCCTGAGGCTCATATCTGGTCCTGCTTGGTAAACAAATATAGTCTTCCTTCCTCCTCAAATTGGAATACCTTCTTGTCAATCCAGATTTCCAGGTTCCAATATGCTTAAAGAAAATCAATATTTCTCTGCAGCAATTCTAACCTTCTCGTCTTGTGTGGTTTTATTTAGGAGTCCTTGGCAGGGTGATGAGATTTAATGCTAGCTTCCTTTATTCTTTGTTATATGGTTTTATATGAGTAACCCACTGCACTATTTCATCAAGACAGACAGACATGCGTCTTACAGGGTAGTTCCTTAAATTTCACACCAAAGCTTCATTTTGGGCAGTTGTTATTGCCTGAAAATGCCTAATGCAATTTGATTTGTTTCATTCAACTTCTATTTTGTCATAGTTCTTTGGTTGCAACCAAGTTCCCCAGAAGTCTACTAGGCATTTTGGTATTCATCCAACAATTTCACCCAGCTGAGTCGCTGTCTGTTATTCAAAACCACAAGGACAGGGAATTTACTGTAATGGAGTTTATGTAGCCTAACATGCTTGGTGATGAGCGACCTGTTATACTTTTTATTCAATTTAGAATGGTATGTTACCTGTGTTTCATCCCAGGTCTACCTGAATTATACCATCTGTAGTTCAGTTACAGGTGCATTTTAACTTCTTGTATGAATTTAGAGCATATTTAGGCATAAAAGGGAAAACCTTTTGCTGGTCGGTATCACTTCAATGTTGATTTAGTGAACTCTTAAGTCTTTTAACTCTTTGTACAGTAATAACAAACATGTTTTAATTCTTACTTTTCAAAAGCATTTGGCTAATTTCCCAAAAAGCAGAAATGATTCAAATTATATGTTAGTCATAAGATCATTGGTTAAGTATTTAGCATTCAAAAAAGGAGAATAAACAATTGATTGACATGGAGCAAACCAAACATTCTACATATTGACTGCTCCTTAAATAGCTTGTTAAACAATTTAGCTACCCTACCAGTAGTTGCTGAATGTATGTTTTGCTAATATTATTTCAGTAATTAATCTGCAATAGTCAGTTTCACTTTCATGTAATACTGTTTTACGGTTGTTTCAGCAACAAGTATATTTTATATCCTAAACTTAGGTATTCATTTTTTTACACTAAACTCCACTTACTTACATAAAAGTAAGATGCATTTCGGGAGAATCTTTCCCATCTTGTGTTTTCAATTTTGCTTCTAGACTTGTTTGTCTTGTATATAAATATTGTACTTATGAAGCTGTTGACAATGGAGTGATAATGTATCCTAAACTTAGGTATTCATTTTTTTACACAAAATTCCACTTACTTACATAAAAGTAAAAGTTTCTGCCGAAATGCGTCTTACTTTTATGTAAGTGGAGTTTAGTGTAAAAAATGAATACCTAAGTTTAGGATATATTACCACTCCATTGTCAACAGCTTCGTAAGTACAATATTTAAGTATATTTTAACCTATTTACAGTTTTAAATAGCACATTAACAAAACAATGAAATAAAACCATACCAATGCATGGTGACAACCAATAAGAATGATGCTTGCATGTGACAGACTCTTAAAAGGAATGTCATGAGAGAGAGCCTGCAAATAGTTGGAATGGTATAATATTGTGCATCCAGTTATAGGAAAGAGCTAATATATTACACATAAAAACAAAGTGAAATGTAGGTAATACAAACTATAGATTCATGGAAATTGTTGAAAGCGGTTGACACTTCACTTCTGGACTATCACACTCAGTTGTAACAAGTTTGTACAGTTGAGATACCCATTCCTTAAATGAGAATTACAGGTGTATACATTTTCCCTGTTTCATTTGATAATGAATACAGATATACTGGCATTAGTTAAGCTGCATGTAGATTTTCACTAGCTTCATAGCATTTAGCATATATTTTGACAAAGCAGCTAAATAAGGACATGAAAATCTTTTAAGCAAGCACTGGCTGCACTAGCTTTGTCTGCTCAATTGATTTAATTTTCATATTCACCATACACACATTCCTGAACCTGAACAATATTCTCTCACAAAAGGTGCACATTTACTTTCTTTAAAGGTAGTACATTTAAAAGACTCTGTTTAATATAATTGACAAAGCTGTTATTAGTTTCAACATTTATGTAAGTTAAATGCTACCTTTATTCCATAATAAATCAAAAGTACTAATTCAATATGGTTTTAAGGAGTAAATGCATTGCAGTCCATAGAATATGTTACTTACAATATTTCCAAGGATGGTGTATTATTAAATGCACCCTCTGCTATGTATGAAATTTGGTTGTAATCCAGCCGCAACTTCTGCAGCTTTGAAAGGTGTTTAAAGGTTATTTTTTCTATGGATTCCAGATGATTATGAGACAAATCTCTGCAAAAAAAAAAAAAAAAAAAAAAAAAAAAAAAAAAAAAAAAAAAAGGTATTTACTGGTTTGCAATGTAGAAAATAATTATGTAATAGTTATATGCTATTTTAAACATTTTAATGAGTAATTTTCAATGTTTAGCACTATCATTTTTAATGATACCTTGGATTACATAATACATTACATCTTCTAATTTGCACTATTAAAATACTCTATTCTGAATGTCCAGATATCAGTTTCCCTCCTTCAGTGCTAAAGGTAGTTTGCACAAATTTTATATCTTTTCATCATTATTTGAATGCACTTCTCCCCAAGAACATCAACACTCCTTATATGTGTGCAAAATAAAAAAAAAGAGTGAAAAAGGAGAGAGAGTAGTAAATAAGTTAAAAAAATAAAAAGAATATTTCATAGTGAATAAATTACTTTTGGTGAAATAACATCTAACAATCCTTTACCATATTAAATGTTCCATCAATGAGTTGAGAAAATCTGAAAACATTTCACAAATACAACTTGAAGCCTCAAGGTATTCAATGTTGGAGACAATGGGCTTTGAAAGCAATTATTGCTTTCAGTTGACATTAGAACTTAAAATCATTAAGTATCTAAATGATTAATATAGTTTTTAATATATGAGGGCAGATCCATAAGTCTGGTAAACAACATAGTAAATAAAAATTTTTTTTACATTAACAAAAATTTATTTCTCCAAAAATTCTTCTTTGAGCTGAACACTTTTGATCCAGCAAGATTCTAATTTTTTTATTCCCTCATGCCAACAAAATGGTTTTAGCTTGTTCTGGTGCACTTTCACTTTCACCAACTTACTATTTTGTCCCCAGGGTCGATGGTGGAATCAAGTTTCATCTAAGTCACAAAATGATGCCAGGGGTCATTCCAAACACAATTTTGAAGTGTCCTTTCTTGAAGTTTTTGGTCTAGAGTCAACAAACATGGCACCCTTAGCACACCCAGGTTCTTCATATGCTGGACTTCTTCTACCATCTCAGTAATCTCACAAATGTCAATTCAACAGTCTTCTATCATGTTACCATGAATTTTATCAATCATTTCTTCAGAAGAAACCTCAATGAGGCATCTAAAATGTGCAGTATCTGCAGTGCTTGTATGGCCATGTTTATATTCATTCATCCAATAACTTTTGAGTGTACCATGAACTTCCTCAGCTAAGTTTGTATCTGGGCCACAGTATAATTTTTTAAATGAAAATGTTTTATCACTGCACGATACTTGTCTTTATCCATTTCTACAAAATGTGTTACACCGATTACTTAAGATCACTGCCAATAAAGAGCTGCACGATGCATCTGTTTGGAAATTTGAACAGCACCATTACAAGAATTACACGTACCAACTGTCATTTCACTTAACAAAATTTCCTGCCATTTCATTGAAATTTACCATGCTGATCAATATGCCTTCATGTATAAATGATTTTGATTTAAACATTAGAAATGCTAAAGCTACGTATTTCCAGATAATATTAGTGTTAATTTCAGAACAGGACACAAGAAAAATTCAAGTACACATATCTGAAACATTCAATTCAAACTAAACTAACACTAACTAAACACTGTTGGAGTTTCATTAGTTTACTATCTTACTAGAACATGTTTAGCAGACCCTTATCCGCATCAACTACCTGTCAGCTGTTAAAAGGATTGCCATAATCTTTGTAGGACGTACTGTTTGACTCTGGCAGGAACTTGAATTTTGTATTTTCTTACCCCAGGATATCAAAGTACATTAGCCAAAAAAATAATAAAGATATATATGAAAGAAAAATAGAAATAAAGTAACACTATTAACAATGTAACAAATTAACAGTAATTATAAAAGTAGAAAAGGATAAAAAACTAAGAAAAAGTCACACTTGAGATCGCTATATTTCGAACGCATGGAGTCCTATGGGAAGAAGACAAGTGACGGTGATAAAAGTAAATATTGAGTATCGAAGGTAATGTTATGCATGGAAACAGATGAAACTAGAAATGAGAGTGTGGGGGGGGGGGAATTAATACGTAAGATTCAAACCAGGTGGTATACGCGCTTTATGTAAAAATATAGCTGCCATTTCTCTATCTCTGAGTAAACTTTCAGAGCATTGTGTAGGTAATGCATCAATAAGAGTTAGACTAAAAGCATCATCAAAATCCTTACAGTGAGATAAGGCATGTTGGGCAACCGGCAAGGGAGACTTGGTTTTAACAGAATGTCTATGATTGTTCATACGTAGCGAAACAAGAGTAGAAGTTAAACCAATATAAAATGCTTTGCAAAGCTTACAAGGTAACATATATATGACGTTCTTGGAAGAATAAGTAGCAAATGAAGAAATGTTAAATTCTCTGGATAAATTAGGGCTGTGGAATGAATGGCAAGGCATAATTAGCGCACAGGTTTTACATTTAGGGCGTTGACAAAGATATGAGCCAGCAAAGGGACTTTTTTTTTTTGATTGATTTGTTTATGGATGCTCTTTAACAGCTCAGGTCATCAGCGTCCCATTCAACTCAGGGCGTGAAACGGCTGACAAATTTTGCTCAGAGGCCTCTCTTTCAGGCTTGAGGTTCTTTTTCGTGCCGTAAATGTACGACACGGGACCCACAGCTTTACTTCCCTTCCGAAGGAAGCCATACTTAGGATTTTTACACCCGAAAAAATTCATCGGTCCTGGCCGGGTTCCAACCCACTATCTTGGGTTTAGGAGGAAGGTATGGTAACCACTACACCACCAGGACCGACGCAAAGGGACGTGGTGAATTCGGAGGAGATAGGTTTCGGCAAAATATACTTTTAAGGTTAGGGGGTGTTCTAAAAGTAAGGTGGGGTACAAATTCAGAAAAATCATTTAAAGATGAGTGCATTAACAAAGTATCATGACATTTCGAAATAGGTCTAACGCTTTCAATTTCAGTCGCGTAAGTAGTAACAAGGTTAATGAAGTTCTTATTAGAAGTTTTAGGTTTGCATTGGAAAGTTTTGTGTGCTGGGATTATATGGGATTTTAAAAGAGCGGAAGGATAATTTTGGTCTTGGAACTTTTGAGCTAGGTTTTTAATATACTTGTCAAGAGATGAAAAGTTGTTATAAGGATGATCACCACAGATTGAAAGAGAAAAAGGAATAGATTTTTTGATATGCAAGGGATGACAGCTATCAAAATGAAGATACTGTTGTAAATTGGTAGGTTTAATGTGCACAGACATAAGAAAAGAGCCATTGCATAAACAAATATCAATATATAGGAACGTAGCAGCATTGGAAGAGACAGAAGCAGTGAACTTAACTGAAAATTTGGAGTTAAGATAGTAAGGAGCTAATCGAGAGATTCTGAGCCGGGAGTTCAAAGCACGAATATATCATCAATACATCTCAGCCATAATAATGGTACCAAAGGTTCCGACTTAAGAAATTCCTCTTCTAAGCGAGCCATAAAAAGATTGGCATAAGATAGTGCCATTCTGGTGCCCATCGCAGTACCTTTAATTTGCAGATAATATTTATTTTCAAAACTAAACGCATTGCGAGTGAGGACTAGATAAGCAAGATGACAAATGAAATCTGTGGATGAGGTATGAGGAGGTTCTCGAGAGTCCAAGAAACGTTTAACAGCAGCTAATCCTTCATGATGGGGAATGTAGTATAGAGTGACGTCACATTGATAGTGTGGCCAGAAGTATATTAGAATGTGCCGAAGGGTCAACTTTCTTTAGTAAACTCAAAAAATAGAAGGAATCTTTGATACAGGATGGCCTAGATGTAACAAATGGCTGTAACCAACAATCTACTAGAGCGGAAATATGTTCAGTGGGGGAATCGTAGCTGGCTACTATCGGGCAGCCTGGACAGTTCTTTTTATAAATTTTAGGAAGAAAATATATGGTGGGAGTACGAGGGACATGAGGAGTAAATAGAATGATATCTTGGGAACTAAGTCCTTCAGCAGTACCAGAAGGTGCAATAAAAGAAGCTATTTTTTCTTTAAACTTGACTGTGGGGTAGGAAGATAATAGTTTATCATAAGTGACATCTTCAAGCTGTCAGTAAGCTTCAGCATTGTAAGAAGAAATGTCCTGTAGTACTACTGAGGAACCTTTATTGGCTGGAAGAATAATAACATCAGGATTATTAGATAACCTTTTAAGTGCTGATTTCTCGCGCAAAATTAGGTTATTTTTCGAGGTGATCTTATCTTGAAATTTAGAATCACTAATCGAAGTTAAAAATTGGTTAATAAACATTTCTAAAGAATGGCTAGAAGGTAAGGAAAGAGGTTCAAGTTTGGAGGGAGGACGAAACTTGAGAAGGCAAGGAATAACATTTGAAGTAGGCTGAGAAGATTTAGAATAGTAGGAGAAGTACAAGGAGTACAATTGCTATTGGGATGCTGGTATGAAATACCGTAGTAAAATTTAGATGGAGGAGGTAAATTGAAAATAGAAGCCAAGTCAGTCAGGAGCTAACACTACGAGCGGCTGGGAAAAGTTTTGGAAGAAAGACGCGGTAAACTGAACAGGAATACCTGCTCTTAAATATTGTAAATATAACCGCAATAGTTTAAGAAGATGTTTCTGATTGAGAGAATATAATAATTTATTCGCACTCATCAAGATACTATTAACTGTGGTAATATATTTAGGAGAACATGCAAAATATTTTTAATAAAACTAATTAATTTAGACAAATGAAATTGTTGCAAATATTGACAATTGTTGAGGATCATCCGTAGAAATTGCTGGGAGATATGGTGCCTAAATAAGTGAAATTGGCTATGAGTGCTAGGAGCTATAGCGGACAATGGCAATTGAATTAATATTCCGTTAAAAGTCACACTTGCAATCTCAAGTGTGACTTTTTCTTAGTGTTTTATCTTTTTCTACTTTTATAATTACTGTTAATTTTTGTATATATATGTATTTATCAATTTTGACAGAGGAACTTTGATATCCTAGGAGAAGAAAATGCAAATTTCAAGCTCATCAGATGTCTGCTAGTACATGCTCCAAAGATTACAACAGTCCTTCGAACAGAAAATAGCTGATGATGCAAACAAGGGTCTGCAAAACACGTTTTGGTGAAATAATAAGTAGTGAAACTGCAAGAGTGTTTAGTTCAATTCATCACAACATATACTAATTTTATGATTTGCTTCACTATGACAGTTCCAAATATATTGCAAGTAAAGAGAAAAATTGTCTATTTGAATGGTTTCACAGAAACAGAATCAATGAGCAGGAAACAGCCATTCCTTGCCACATGAAAATAAAACTTTTGATAGTACTGTAATTATGTTTAATGATGATGACTGCATACACAATTATACAACATTTCTGGGTTTATGGTTGGATGGAAACTTAAAATGGCACACTCACATTCTAGTTCTGCAAAAGAAACTTTCTTAAAATATACTTTGGTTTATGCATGATTTGAAGATTTTCAGGGCGTAATACTGTTCTAATGTCGTATTTTGCTATTTTTTCACTGTGGGGTAGTTTTTTGGGGCAACTTTTCACAATATTCAGAATCAGTTTTAAATTATAAAAGAAGACAATATGAATTATGATGCAGCTAGGAAATAAAACCAGTCCTAGGCAACTTTTAAAAAAAATTAGAGATTTTACATTTGTCATGTTCATATATTAATGCAACATTGAATTTTATATTCAGAAACCTTCGGTTATATGCAATTAATTCTCAAGTACAACATAACATAAGAAATACAGGAAACCATTGTTATTTTACCTAAAACATCATTGTTCAAGCTAAGCGTTCTATATAGTGGTATAAAGTTATACAATTGCCTCTCAATCTTAAAGATAAAATATTATTAAATTTTATAAATATTGAAACAATTTTGCTTCTATAGCATACATGAGTTTCTCGTAAATAAAGCAGTTTGTGGTGATTATATGAGTACATTGAACATATTCATGAATCAGCATTCTGTATTAATTCACTGTTACTACATTTATTTACATTTTTGTTTGAACCTACACTGCTAATTACTTGCATTATATGCTCTATGCATAGTTATATTGAAATATATGTGTATTACATCAAATTGTTTAGTAATGTAAATTCTGTAGATATGTCTAATATCATTAGTTGAATCAGAATAATTAATAAACAAATAAATATACTTTAATGTGAGCTTTTATTTTTAATTTCTCCATGATTTGTTACAGGCACTAAAAATTTGCCAAAGCAAACTATCCAGTACTTACAACTCAATCAGCTGTTGACAAAATTCCCAACCATTATCTTCAACTTCAGAAATGTGATTGTTGCCAAGTGTAAATTGCCGCAGAGAGTTTAATCCATATAGCCAGCGTTTAGCAACAATAGTAATGTTGTTGAAGTCCAATTGACTATAAGAGAAGAAAAATTCAGTTTAGTAAAACCGATTATTTAGTTTTCTGCAATAATACTTGGTGCTTCATTGATTATTTTTTTAAAATTTTCAGGCATTTTAATAATGCTGTGTTCAGCAAACAGCCTTAATCTCATTTTGGGATGCAAGAATTTAGCCTTATACTCAGCTACAGTAGCTGCTAAAAGAATGTAGTTCTGATGATATGTTGCTATATTACACATTTGTGCAAATTTTTGAGATAGTCTTATGATAGACAATTTTTTTAATTGTATAATTCCTCCAATATTGTTAAATTTTTACTTGGAATAGAATTTATTCACAACAGAATTATTGTTATAGATTTACCTACAATATAACGCAATAGAAACTAAAATGACTCAGCGCACGCACACTGCACACACAAACATATACACAAAACAAAATCTTTAAAAACGCACTAGGGAGTGACACTAATTAAAACAGATTAACACTTAAAACTGTCAAATACTACTGAAAAGCACATAATATTTCAAGCCACTGGCTCTTGATCGCTACATGAGACAATATATATATATATATATATATATATATAAAAGTATATCAATGAAAGTAATATACCTTATTTGAGTGTAATAACATGGCAAACTAGCCATACTTGTAGAGATTAAACACACAAAAAGGCACAATTTAAAATTAATTATTTCAAGCCTGTTTGGTCATTCAATGAAAGAAACAGATTAAAAAACTATATATTTATATTTTATACACATGCTCACATACATATATATCAAAAGAAGCTGTAGCAATATTAAAAATTTTCTGAGAATATCTTGAGGATTGGACATTGCTCTTGAACATACTATTGACAGTTTTAAGTGATATCAAGTGGTATTTGCACAATAGCAGATGCTGTCCTACATGAAATGTTAGAAGTATTGAGTGACCAAATTACCTATGTATCCACAAAGAAGTATCAGACTTTATTTGCAGAGCCAATATTTCTATAGGGTTCATGCTTTAGAAATATCATAAAAGAGTTCGAAACACATTGAGGGGTTGTTATGAGTCAACAAAAAGTTTTAAAAACCTCTACTTCTAAAATGTTAAAGTCTGAGAATAATAAATTCTTGTACATCAAAAGAATGATATTTAATGCTATAAATTACATTACCTTTTAAAAATACATATACAGCAATGAAATAAAACAGTATTAACAACTCATAAAGATTATGCATTTAAGAACTTTTCCAGGTTCTGATGGATCATATGAACCATTATATAATACCTATAGATACAAGCAAAAATTATTTTCAAACAATGGTAAAATTTAAGAATTCTAAATTAATTTCTATATGCATGCAAACCTTAAAAAAAAAGAATAAACACCCACTCTAAGCATACCATATTTCGAGTAGTATTAAGTTTAAAAGATTTTTGTTGCTATTTTCTATAGTGCTATAGATTGTTGTAGAAAAATTATCTTTTATTTAAGAGTATATACACAATGTTTCTGAATTTAATTGCAAAAAATGTCAAGCATTACAGAGAGATCAAAAACAGCATTTTGAGACAGAGAACTTGTACTCTAAATTCCCACCAGTGGAATAAAATCTAACAAGGGTATCAGGCCATGATTTAGCTTCCACTTGATGTTGTGATAAATGTGGACAAGTGCTATTTACTATTACTCTCCAGTGCAGTGGCCAAGTCTTACTACATAACTAAGCTTTTTTTTTTTTTTTTTTTTTCAGTCATTGTGGTTAACATGAAAAATTGGTTATTGGTTTTCATTGCTTAGATTATCCATGCAATTCAGCTCGAATATAAAAGTTAATGAATTGAAACATAAAAGGGGTTAGGAAACTACGTGGCTACTACAAAATATAACTTTTTCACACTTGGTTCAAAGTGCATAATGTGAATGCAAATGTTTAATATGAGAAGATTAAAAAAATCAAGGATTCATGAAAACAAAACTTTCCCCACTTCTGAGAGGGAAAAAGATGTAAATACTGTTTACAAAAAGAAAAAACAATGACATATTTCACTTTTAGTTTTAGGAAAGAAGTTAACAAAATGAAGAAATACATGATCTTGTAAAGCCTATTCATTTTCAAAAGGAATAATGCTTTTGTACAAAGATGCTTTTCAACTGACTTTGATATACCAGCATTGTCTTTTTCTCACTTTGAGTTCAGAAATCAATGACAGAAACTGTTATATCTATCTTCCTTTACCTGCTTCTCCCAAAATTAACATTTGGAGAAGTGGGCCACCAGTTTTCACCAAAATAGGCAATGACAGACTTGAGTATGCAATTTTGTAATATACCTCCTTAATAATTATTATGCAGATAATTCTTATGCACATGGAACAGTTAGACAAAATTTTATTACCAAACCAAATAAAAAAAAATGATTAACAGGCCCAATAATCATAAACTGAAATTACTTTTAGATGGCTATTTAACCAACAAAAGAATAAAAGGAAATAAAGAAAGAGAGGGGGTCATGGGAGTTTGTAAAGCCTACACTATGTTAATTGAGTTAAATGTACAGTATATTACTACCTAAGATATAGTTAGCTTATATAATCAAAAAAAGACCACTGATTCATGCTTGCAAAGCATTTGTCCTCCTTCACAACCTGTTTCTTAAAATTTTAACAATAAGAGTAGTGGGTTATCAGCCTTCAGCACATGTAGACACTCATAAATATTTGGAGTTTGTAATTTTATGCTAATATGTAGTCTGAACTCTTATGTAAAAAATTCATTACCAGCACATTTTTATGCAGAAAATGTGGAATGGTTAAGGTACATTTTATCAGCAGATCTAAAACTCAAAATTACATAAGCTGCACCTCTATGTTAAGAAAGAAAAATAATAGTAGGGTTATACAGGACTTCGAACGAACTTTGTTTTGTTGGCAAGCCTGTACTATGCTAGTTAAACCTGCAGTGAATGACTACCTTCTGATTAGCTCCCATAATAAAAAATGCATTACACTTTATCAATGATATATTTACTCTTGCTGGAAGCAAATTATTACCAAAACAGCAAGGCCCATGTCTTTGTTAACAATTTTCAACAATTATTAACAGCAAGGTTTCCTTACTAAGAGAGCAGAAATGAAAATGTTGGATGACAAATCAGACTACTTTGCTTTGATAACAGCTTATACCCAGGGTGCCAAAAAATGTATATACACTTTCACAGTAGATATCTATTTAATATATTTCAAAGTTGAACCGAAAAACAACAGTAATGTGCAGTATGATGTTCTTTAAACAGATACATTATGGTAGCATTGCTACATGACAAGTAAATCAACAATGAACAAATAAAGCCAAGATTATATGATGTTCTGTAAACAGATGTGACTCACATTACATTATGCTAGTAGTGCCACAATAAAATGCAGCCAAGATTATCGTTTGAATAGAAGAAAACAATTTTGAAGTGGTATTGGAAAACCGAGAATGTTGTTGAAGTTCAAAGGTAAAACAGACGTGTGTACAGAACAGAACCACCAATGCCAGTAACAACGGCGCTCATTCAAGACAAATTTAAGACTCATGGTACCATATGCGATGTTCACAAGGGCAGATCTGGGAGACCTCGCACAGCAACAAGCCTTGTGCACTGGATCCAAGGCACTGAATAGGATGAAGAGGTCCAATTCAGTTTCCACTGCATTCTCCGGATATAACTCCATTGGACTTTTACCTATGGAGAAATTTTAAGGATGTTGTATATCATAGAAATCCAGCTACACTGGCAACACTTCAGGAAGAAATTGAAATGGCATGTACTGCAATCAATGAGAACACTTTTGCAAACATTGCTCAATCAGTAGTTCAACGTACTCAGAAGTGTATCGACACCAATGGTGGGCATTTTGAGCAACTGTTGTAACTGTAAATGTCATAGATGATTAGTGCTCATCATTTTCTGTTTGTGTGAATTCACTTTTATTATGTAACACGGTCTGCAAAATGATATTGGGATTACCTAGAGCTGCACCCAATGGAGTAGGCCTGATGGAACTAGGAAGGGTGGGCTGAAAATGTCTAGTAATAAAATGCATTATGAAATACTGGCAGAGGATACAATCATTGGAGAAAAGAAATATTCTCAAGGACTGCTTGGGGGTGCAAGGAAAAGGAAAATGGGTAGGAAGTTCGGCAGGTAGATTAAAGGAAATTGTAAGAGAAATTGGTTTGGGAGAGCTAGTTAGTTTACAGTCAGCAAATGGGCTAGGCGCATGAAATAAAGTGAAAGCACATTTTGCTAATGCAGAGAAATAGGAAATATTTGACAACCTAAGAGATAAGAGTACTCTGATGCATTATAGGAGTTTTAACAAAGAATGCAGCAGGGAAAACTATATTGAGGTTTGTGACAAAATCAGTAGGGAGGGTATAGCATGGGCAAGAACAGGAACAGTGATGTTAGTTGGGATAAAAGTTGGCAAAGAATTGTGCCCACTGTGTGGTAAGGTTAGACAAGGATTTGCACTTTATATTAGAATGTACAGATACCAAAGGATGGAAAGAGGAAATATGCAACAAGAAATGGAATAATATGCAGGCAGAAATTTTGGCATTAGCAGAAAAGAATTTTTTAATCAGTTTGGAAATTCTGTAGGGAAAGTGAGAGAAAAGTGATGGAGAAACATGATTAAGACAAAGGAAGATGGTAATAAGGTAACAAGAGGGAAGATGATGACTTTTAGGGGAATATTTGTAAAGTTCACTTGATAATATATTTATTGTAAAACTGTAATTGTAATGAGTAGAAATAATATTCATTCATATCAGTTTATAACTTCTGTCTTATGTTATAATTTTCATGTAACTTTGAGCTTTGGCCCCAAATCTTCAAATATTTTACTACCTCCCTCTATTATCACTGAAATTTGTGCAATCGAATTCTGAAATCAGAGGGCACAGAATTAAGAAAAAAAAAACATAAAATCAATTTTTAACATCAGACTAATGCTTGTTTTTTTAATTATTTAACATACCATAGATAGATTTTTGATACTGTAAACGGAATGAATGAATTAACTGATAAATATTATGAGTCAGAGCTATGTTAGCACCTAAACCTAACTGCCATTTATCTTTTCAGAGTGAGAGAAATCCCTGGAGAAAAATCCACACAGGCAACTTCACCCAAGCTGCTTTTTATAGCTAACTGTAGACTGATGCTGCACCCAACTGAGACATGAAAATGGCCCACATGCTTTCAAAGATTGGAAAAGAAAATCAGAGTTTAAGGAAAATTCCACATCAGGCTAGGAGTAAAACTACAGATCTTTGGTTACCCTGCAAACATCTTTCCTTATATCTGCCTCCATATCTTGGAAACCCCAAAAGTTATCTCAATGAAAGTGATTTTAAATTCTGAGGCAAATTTTAAAATTTTTAACATTTTAAGCCCAGGTTTCCTGTTAATAGTTCACTGTGCTTTGAAATTATTCTGCAACAAAAAGCTAAGTGTAGGCAAAGGCTGGAAAGAGAAACCAAAAGAAAAAATTAAGTTTAAAAAGCAGCTATGCATAACATTTTTTCTATCCGATGTGCCTTTTCAAGAAAAGATCTTATTTATAGCAACACAATGAAACCAATTGGCATACTTGACAAACAAAGGCAAAAACAGTAGCAAGCCACTTGACTATGTTTGCTTTCCTTCTGTTTTAGACTTATATCCTCCTCACACTTCCCTGGCATTTTGTTTTCATTTTATGCATGTTTGAAGCATTTCCTTATAACCATTACCATCCTTACTGATTGTTTAGCTCTTACGGATGGTAATTTTTATTGGAATGAAAACAAGCAACATTCAGAATGTATGAAGCTGGGAAACAGAAGCTCTACAGCTATCTGATATTTGTCTTATGGGCTGGGGAGAAACCCTTGTCAGGCAGCTTGATCCAAGCATGTTAACGCTGCACCCTTCATTTTGCAGCTTGAGAAACTGATTCTTGGTAGTTGCTGCCAATTTTAGAAAGTGGTATAGTGATAATGCTCCCAATTCTATTCTGAAGATTCCCTATTTGCACTTTAATTTTAGTTTGACATTTTAAGCTGAATTAGCTTACTAGTTCTCTACTAATAGCATCTTGAAAGAGAACACACGCCTCCTTCCATCACCATTTAATCTTGAAAATCAGGAAGTTTTATAATCAATGCTAAGCTTTCTTATAGCAGAGAAATAAATCCATTATCAAATAGGGAAATAAAATCTCAAGGTTCTCAATAACCATTAGCAAAAAAATTTTCTACTACTAAAATATATAATTTGAGCTGGATCTTTGGTATATTCTCCTATCAAAGGATCTTATACCTGTCTTTTGCCTATCTTCATGAACCTTGACACAACTAATACTTAAGCACTTCATACTACATAAAGGTTTGTGATGCAGAAAGTACTAAACAATGAGCTTGAGAAGTGCAAATCATACAATACCACAACTATAATTGAATTTCTAATAAAGGATAATATATTTGCTTTGTAAATTTTCCTGTGTGCAAGCATTTTACCTCTGCACTTACAATAAAACTAGAGGTAAGAATATTTTTAAGTTTTGCATTTTAAAAAGTTTCCCAATTGCTATACACAAAAACAGAATAGTTTGAAATTGGATAGACACCCTTTCTTTTACGATAATTATGGTAAAAAAAAAAAATAAGGCTCACTTTTTAACATTTATTCTGGAAATTGTACTTGCTTAATCATCCTCTTTTGAAACATGAAATTATTTCCATGAAAAAAAGGGGGGGAATGAATAATAGGGTTCTTAAGAAGATGTGGTTTTAAAATAGTTTAATATACATTTTTACTGTGTCAGGTGATAGAAATTGATGATGCACAAGATGAAGTGATAATATGGAAAAGAAATTGTTTTATTGGGAAGGAAACATTCCAGGGCCAAGTATAGAGTAACTCCCTGGTATTTACCACTGATGAGGACTGAAGAAAATATGGAAAAAAAAACAATAGTCAGGGAGAATGGTCCTGGCAGGAATCAGACCTCCCATTCATGAGTCCATCCATACATTTACAACTTCAACCATTTGTGATCCTCCTGCAATACTGTGACTAATGCCATCATAGTGACATATTTATTTGTTAATATCTACTACACTTCACCTAACACTATATTTGATTATGCATGCCTATAATTAGTTGATTTCTCCTGGATTTCTCATCAACACAACTGTTAAGACTTACAGAGTGGTCATGTTCTTCAGGCCAAAAAATGCACCATCCAAGAGATCTATTATGGAATTTCGTCTTAATTTAAGAATACTGAGTCCTTCTAGCCCATGGAAAGCCAGCCCTTCTATTTTGGTGAATCGATTTCTATTCAACTCTCTGAAAAAAAAAGAAGTAAAAAGAAGAAGTAAAGGAGCATAGGTACAATTTTTACTAATAAACTGCTTCTAATTTTATACAGATATGATAAATTAGAATTTTTCACTTAGTCTCTATTCACACAATAATTATTATTAATTATGTTTCCTTTCTTTTCTTCTTTCTCTTACTTTCCCTCTATATGCATATAAACTTTCTGCAATATTTAAGTAGTGCTGCATTCAGCAATTTGTCAGAGACAGTATGCAAGTCTTAACTTATTGTCTCTTATTTGCACATTTCTGCTGACCATTTAAGTGCTAATATATTACATCACAAGCACTTTTTTTTCTTATTTTTTCAAGCATATCACCAAAAGTTAATGAAATAATTCCCATTGTATTTCCCGTTCAACTGTCCTTCCCTACAAAAATATGCTTAATTCACTTTAACTTGTTGGAAAGTTATTTGACAGTGTTCACAATATACAACTTTAAAAATAATTCATGAACAATGAATGTGGTCAAATGGGATCAATCATCCATTTCTTAAATTGCTTAGTCTACTTGTTATACATTAAAATGCATATATAGTATAATACTCAATAGTAATATAGATGTATGATTAGGTATTTATGATCTGCTGCAAGTTTGAAGTTTTTTAAGTGTAACTCCAACAGAATTATTCTTCCACCTCCTTCTTCTTCTTGGAACCACAGCCCATTTTAAGTTTTGGCCTTCTCTCTAAAAGAGAAGTTGCTATACCAAGGAGAATTTCATTATGCTTATTTTCTGAGAGAGGGTAGAATAATAGATGATCAGTCTATTGTTTCCAACACCTTTTAGTAGGAAACTAAGGTATTACTTGGATACGAAAATCGCTAATAATTTTGTACAGAGACCTTTTACTGTATGGAGCTCTTTAATATGCCATAAATCTATGACATGGAACCCACAGCTTTTAAGTCCCCCCTGGAGAACTTGCACCCTGGATTTTTACATCAAGAAATATCCATCAATCTTAGCTGGGATTAAACCTGCAAACCTTCAGTCTTGAAAAGCAAGTGCATTACCTCAAGAACACTGAAGCCAAAAACATAATATCTTATTTTACTGAATAATTGTCAGAATAAACTTGCATTCTTTGAACTCTTTTCTCTTTAGTATCCTGCTTAAGTTCAAGGTGCAAAATGAAAAGAAGTGGCTCCCCCATGTAAAATCTATTTGGGTTAGTGATAGCAATTATTAAAATTGATCATTACTGATCTGCTTTGCCATTGCCATTGGTTTAAATGAAATTTAAACACTTTTTTTTAAATTACATTAAACCAATGACCATGGAAAATCAGTTCTGTAAAGATAAACTTTATAATTAAAAAACGTTATTTTAAATTACATTTAAACAATGACCATAGAAAAACAGTTCAGAAATGATAAACAACAACAACAACAACAACAACAATGCTGGCCATGAAAGCTTAAGGTAATGGTGTTTAATGGTGTTTAACAACCCTTTTTCCTTTTTACTACCGAGGCACCACAGGTGGTGGACACTGATGATACATGAAATGAAGCGATATATTGGGAAAGAATTCTTTAAGGAAGAAAACATTCCAGGCATGAGTTTACGGTACCTCCACGGCATTTGCCATTTATGAAAACTGAGGAAAACCTGGAAAAAACCTTGGTCAGGGAGGATGGTCCTGGCAGGATTCGAACCCCAGTCCTCCCACTCACGAGTCTGCACCTTAATGACCTCAGCCACCCGTGGCAGTTTAAAGAAGCTTTTTAAAAGGCTATCATTAAGTTTACTTCTGCAATTCAGTTACATGAGAATGCCAGCAACACTGCATTTTAGGAAATAAAAGATTTGCCAGAACAAAAACTTCTCTTTATATAGGATCTATTCTAGAAATGCACAGATCCTATATTATGGTGTATTATATTTATAAGTGTTGTACTACATATGAGTTTGAGAAGACGCACTTACATTAGCAAACAATCTATAGTATCATTTCAGTTATGAGACAACAAAACTGTGATTAAAGAAGCAACGATTATATTTTTAATTAAGTAAAATTGTACTTACAAAGCTGAAGACAATGGAGTGGTAATATATCCTACATTAATGTGTTCAAGTTGTTAACACTAACTCCACTTTGACTTTTTTAAAACTTAGGACTAGTTTCGGGAGAGGTCCCTCCCATCATCAGCTGCTGTTGACTGAATGCCGTTGTTCGAAATGGGGGATGTACACCCGTTCGCTCCTGTGGTGGTATCTTGTGGTTCCAGTAGAAACTTGCTGAGTTCATCCAGCGGCGGAAAATCAAAATTCATCAAGTACTTATTTTTTAAAATGAAAATTCTCTCCCATCTGGATAGTTCTATTGGGTTGCGAAGTTGTTTCAGTAATTTAATTTCTGGTTTTTGCTCCACAAATGAGCTGCTATTGCTGATTTGTTTATCTCTTTCCATCTAATATTCCTAAAGTGTTCTTTTCTTCGAATTTCTAAATTTCTTTTCGTTTTCCCAATGTAGCTATACTCACAATCTGCACATTTAATCTCATATATTCCTGATTTTTGCTCTGTATGGATGGTATCTTTCATTGTGCAATGCACTAAATTTGTTTATGTTATATTTGTTCTTTGGAGCTAATATTATTCCATGTTCTTTGAGTATCTTCCTAAATTTGTTGTGGTAAGTTGGAAGGTATGTGAAACTTTTGAATTTATGTCTTTCTTCGGTGTTCTTAAGTTTGGAAACTTCCTTAATCGACTTTTGTCTTTTAGCTTTATTGATGATTTTTTTACTGAGTCTATGTTGAAACCATTGGTTATAGTCGTCTTCAATATGTGTTGGTATTCCATTTTGTACTCGGTTTCCGTCAATGGGATGTTGATTAGCCTGTGTGCTAAACTGTGAAACACTGCATATTTATGTGGGATGGGGTTGTAACTATCATTTTTATGTAATTTTCTGTGTGTGTTTGTTTCCTGTGAATTCCAAAGCTAAGACTGTTTGCATTTCTTATTATTTTTAAATCTAGGAATTATACAAGGCGAACAAGTCACAGAAGCAATTCATTCAACATGTGGTCAATAAGAAACATAGCGGATACCAACACAAAAACCTAACCACATATAATTTGAACCTAAATAACACCAAACAGGTTATAAAAACCTACTTAAAACTACAAATTAAGAAGAGACACATTGCGGCTAACATAAATTTCCTGAAATTATGCCTAAAATATAAAGTCACCTCTAAATTTGTAAGAAAAATCGTTAAAATAGACAACAGAATTCATCAAAAAGTAGCTGAAAAAATAGTAATAGAAATAGAAAAAAGCCTACAGTATAAAAAAACTAAATGAAAATGACTTATGTATGATTTACATCTAAAACTATCCAAAAAAAATTAGGCTCACATTTATGGGCAAACTTATAGCGAAATTTTCATCAAAATTTAAAGAACCACATGAAATACAACAACCAAAAACTAAAAAAGAAACTGCACAATCTACGAAAACACCAAACCAAAACTGTACCAATCCCACGCACACAAACAATAAACAATGTAATTAATCTCTCCAGCTTCACATTCTGAAACAAAGAAATTCAGTTCCTAAATAAAGGCCTCAAAACATGCGTAGATTTTTCGGAAAAAATAGAGGAATACATAGCAGACATCGACATAGCCACCCACCACCTTAAAGATAGCGAAAAATGGTTTGTGAAGATGAAATGCAAAAACAGTTTGGAAAACATAACAAATAAAAATAAATTCAGAAATTACAGAAGTACATTTAAAAGTTAAAAGAAATCCAGTAAGTTAAAAGAAATCCAGTAATATATACAAAAGCAGACAAATGAAACAAAATTGCCATTTTAGGCCAGGAAGAGTACAAAAATACAGTAGAGAATATGTTAATGGGAGAAGCCTATAAACTAATAGAAAAGAATCCACTCAACCGATGCACAAAAAACTTGACTCAAACAAACGAAATTAATATACTGTCCACTACAGAAAAAATCAAAATCACACAGAGCAACCCGTTAATACCCAGACTTTATGCACTTCCAAAAATGCACAAAAATGATAACAGCATGAGACCAATAATACATAACATAAACTCACCCACATACCAACTAGCAAAAAAACTGATCATTTTCAATTCGTTTAAAAAATTCCAAAGCTTAAACATTAAAAACTCATTTGAGCAAGTCGAAAAACTTAAACATAACAAAATAAAAACAGGTGATATAATGGTGTCATTCAAAATGAAAGCCCTTTTCCTAGCATTCCAATAGAAAACTTGATGCAAATTCTAAAAAAATGATTAACATCTATAAACTTAAAGTCAGAAGAAGCAGAACATTTGCTGAAACTAACTGATATTTGCATCCAACAAAACTTCTTCGGTTTCAATTAAAAATATTACAAACAAGTTTCCAGCCTAGCTATGGGAAACCCTTTGTCTCCATTTCTGGCAGATCTTTTCATGAGTTCCTTTGAAATACATATCACCTAAGCATTCCCGTTGATCTTCAAGACATGGCATAGATATGTGGACGACATATTTGCATTAATACCAAAAAAACATTCTATACATACATTAAAACTCCTTAACTTACAACACAAATCTATACAGTTTACCATAGAAGAAGAGAGAAATGGATGACTCCCATTCCTAGATTTAAAAATAATAAGAAATGCAAACAGTCTTAGCTTTGGAATTCACAGGAAACAAACACACACAGAAAATTACATTAAAAATGATAGTTACAACCCCATCCCACATAAATATGCAGTGTTTCACAGTTTAGCACACAGGCTAATCCAACATCCCATTGACGGAAACAGAGTACAAAATGGAATACCAACACATAATGAAGACGGCTATAACCATTGGTTTCAACATAGACTCAGTAACAAAAATCATCAATAAAGCTAAAAGACAAAAGTCGATTAAGGAAGTTTCCATACTTAAGAACACCGAAGAAAGATATAAATTCAAAAGTTTCACATACCTCCCAACTCACCACAACAAATTTAGGAAGATATTCAAAGAACATGGAATAATGTTAGCTCCAAAGAACAAATATAACAAACAAATTTAGTGCATTGCACAATGAAAGATACCATCACTACAAAGCAAAAATCAGGAATATACGAGATTAAATGTGCAGATTGTGAGCAGAGCTACATGGGAAAACGAAAAGAAATTTAGAAATTCGAAGAAAAGAATACTTTAGGAATATTAGATGGAAAGAGATAAACAAATCAGCAATAGAAGCTCATTTTTGGAACAAAAACCAGAAATTAAATTACTGAAACAACTTCACAACCCAATAGAACTATCCAAGTGGGAGAGAATTTTCATTTTAAAAAATAAGAACTTGATGAATTTTGATTTTCTGCTGCTGGATGAACTCGGCAAGTTTCTACTGGAACCACAAGATACCACCACAGGAGCAAACGGGTGTACATCCCCAGTTTCGAACAATGGCATTCAGTCAACAGCAGGCGATGATGGGAGGGACCTCTCCCGAAACTAGTCCTAAGTTTTAAAAAAGTAAGTGGAGTTAGTGTTAACAACTTGAACACATTAATGTAGGATATATTTTTAATGTTCAGATAATATTTAACAGCCCCCAACACACCAAAAAATTTTGAAAGTCCAGATGAATAATAATTTTAGACTAATGCTTGCTTATCAATAGAATCATATGTTAGTTGTTTTCCTAGATTATCACCTACAATGTAATGATACTTTTTATGGCTGTTGGCTGTGGTTCCTGTAAAAATTAATAATACATCTTGGATGGTTGCTCCTGTCAGCTCTTAATCAAGTTTAGCTACAATAATATTTTTCAGACCTGAGGACTGTCACCCTGATTGATGATGGTTGCAGACTCCATTTTACAACTGCTTCAATTAAGTCATTACACATCACACTGCAAGAGGCTGTGAGATAATTCTGACAGACTCAAAGCTACTCCAGAATAACTGGAACTGGCACATAAAGGAAGGCTTTCCTCCAATATGACAGGTTTTAGGAGTCAGTCACATGTAAGGTGCACATTTACTTTCTTGAAAGATAGTACATCCCAATTTTCAAGTTTTAGCATCAAATTCTTCAGAAAATCTACAACCTAAAAGATTGTTGTAAGTAGTTTTTACAGTTTTATGCAACAATAACCTTGATAATGCTTCATATGTTTTGAAGTTATTTTGCATCTGAGCTGGCCCAAGTAGTTTTATAACAATGATATCTTTTTGAAAGTGACTGAGCATTATTAATGAAGAATATTCTCCTTCAAATAGATGAAATTATACTTAAACGTAACACAATGAATTCCTTAACTCATTTTTCAAAGTATATACTTACAATATCCTCAGATGCTTTAAGTGCTTGAAAACTTCCTTTTCAAATTGTGTAAGCAGATTTCGATTCAGTTTTAGCTCAACAAGAGAGGATAGATTATCCAAACTGCCCTTTTCAACATTAGAAATTAAGTTGTTATTCAGGTTTCTGAAAGAGAAAAAATAGTTCTTTAGATTAACATAAATATGAGACACTTATATATACATAATTTTTTAACTTCTTGCTTTTCAGATGCTTCAATGAAAACTACCATATCTTATTGTCAAAAGGGTTTACTTGAGGCTTTAATCTTCATTTTCCATATGATTTTTGTGCACCAAAGAAAGTCTAGACAGTACTGAACAAGGTATGTACTTACACAAAGCTGCCATTACTTTGATGTCACAATCATGGATGACATTAAGTTGAAAGAAATATGAAAAAGTTCATCATGAAAATAAATGGGTCATTTTTTTACAGGTGAATGATAAAAAAAATTCTATTAAACAACTATCAAAATGTTGCCTTGATGTTTGCTTTTGCATTTTTTCCTCCATTTTTCATACCTCACATCATTACACCTCCTATAGGAGGACACCTGTATTCACATTGACAAAATATTTTGGATATAATTCAACACAAGGTGCTTTAAACCTACAGTTTCCAACTATTTCAAGTGCATTTGTGTAAATTTAGCATTATAGATTCATCATTTAACACATTTAGAATGAAAGCTGCTTGTTCGCTCCTTAAAATAACCTTGCCATTTTTCTGTAAACCCAAAACATTCATGTAACTTAAACCTAGGTAATAGATTACATTTTTAAAAAGTCTGATGTAACATGTGATATAATCTACAGCCCCAGTAGTAGAAGTGTAGAGGGAGAATGAGCCCTTGTTACTACCCTTATAAAGCCAGATATATGAACTATACTAATATGAAAGCAAACAGCTGCAATGTATTATATTATGCAACTGATGACATAACTGATTAGTCACAATAGCCCATGGTGGGTTCATTATAGTTTCATTCAGCACTGTAACAGCCTAGAATCTCTAAAAACGTTTAATCATTCTACTTTAAGTTCTAAATTGAGCTTTTTGTAGAACAGATAATGTTCTGCAATGAATAGAATCATGTGTAAGTGTTTCTTCTACAAATAAAATATAGTGTTGACATGGAGCTGCATTTATTTGTTAATCACAAATTATGTAAGCCAATGGTTGTGATCTAAGAATACTGGAATTTATAATTATGAGAGACAAATATTGAATTAGATGAGCATAGGGACTAGTGCCAAAGTATTATCCAGTAAACATTCCTGCATATAAACCTCAAACAGAAAGCTAGAAACAAAAGACCTACAAAATAGCCTACATTTGTCAGTTTTCACCATCTGGAACAAGGGAGAACCCTGGTCAAGAGCCATGTTTAGGCAGTTGCACTTAAGCAGAATCCGCACTTGTGTTTTACATATACACAGGTGGTTTTGAACAAATTGCCCAAGTAATCCAAATACTATCTAAAAATATTTGAGCAAATGATTACTAATAAACTTTACTACATATACTACATGGATGTGTAATATGTGTCATGATCAGAAGGTCAAGGCAATCTCACTGATCATTCATGCTTGCACATTGCAATGATGATATGTGCTGATATTCTTATTCAGAACCATCAATAAATGGCATCCAAACAACTTGCTAATCAACATGATATTGTTGTTGGCAGTGTCAACATAACTATCCACCAGTTAGAATATCCACAAATTTGACTAAATGCCAATCATAAGAACCAGAGAACCACCATCTGTTCAGAGATCTTGTCCCTTACACTAATGAAGGTGAACATTTCTTGTCCAGCATTGCAACAGAAGTTGAAAAATGGATATATTACTTAGAGCCTGAAACCAAAAGACTATATAAAGAATGACATCACAAAATGTCTTCTATAAAAAAATTTAAGAAAATACTTCCAACCAGTAAAGTCATAGCCATATTTCTTAAGGAGACTGAAGATATTATTCTGAATGATGTATTGTCTCATGGTGAAACAATCAACTCTGAGGTATGTGTCAAAACAATGGGGAAGTTGAAGATGCAGTTCTGGTACATCCAACTTTACAAAAATAAGAGTAAAGTTCTTCATGAAAATGCAAAAGTAAACATGTCTACACACCTGAGGAGAGATAACCAAACTTTTGATTAACGTTTCTTCCTCACCCACTCTACAGCTTGGATATTGCACCTTCCAATTTCCATCTCTTTGGTCCTCTAAAAGATGCAATTTGTTGGAGATTTGATAAATTCGTAGTCACAGTAAGAACTTGGCCGAGAGACAGATGGTACTGCAATTGAGTATGGCAACCTGCGGTAAAGAAAGTCATGAAGGAACACGTCCATCCGCTCCCATCTGCGTGAACTGCGGCACAGATAATCCAGCTTCGTCCCGCGACTGTACTCGCTATCGCAAAGAACATTGTATCTAGGAGCTCAGGGTGAAGGAAAAGCTTTCCTTTACCGTGGCCCGGAAACGATTTCAAGCTTGCCCACCTGTGATACCTAAGACCGGTACGTATAGCGCTGTAGTCTCTTCTGCGATACAGAAGCGTGACAGCAGCATGCAGACCCGCGACTTTGTTTTTACTCGGGTCCCTAGTGTACCAAGTTCCGGCATGCGCTATAACGAAAAGCCGAAAGCGGTAGTTTTTAATGCTCCGACCATTATATTCAAAACTTCATATACCAAGACTGACTTCTTGAAAACATACAGTGCTCCTGAAAAGAAGAATTCGAGCCCTTCTCCTCCTCATAGGCCGAGTCGAGCTCTTTTGACGGTTCAAGGAGCAAACCCGCAAGGCGGTCGCCCTCACCGCCTATTTCCATCTCCAACCGATTCCAGGTGTTGGTATCGGTTGTCCTCCCTCTGAGGAAGTTATAGAGCGGGATATGCCTGCTACTATTAAACCAACTAATCCCACACCTCTAAAGAACGGTTGGCTAATTCGTCCTGCACCGGTGCAAAATTAGGACTCTCGATAAGCTTATCCCTTATATATTTACGATGGCTATCATATCGTGGAATGTTCGTGGACTCCGTATTCGATAACCTGAACTGAGACAAAGTTTCGAATACTGGACTCATTTGTTCTCCGCGGGTACTCTTCTGTGAGATTCGATCTTCCACTAGAAGATAGCTTTTGCCTCTTATTTTAACTGCTCAAAGCCTTCGTCTGTTGTCTGGGATGAGCTACGCCGCGTTGTAGGTAAACCTGGCTTCCGCCCATAACCGGTCTCAAGATCCAACACCGTGTACTTGATACTCCTACGGACGTTGCAAATACATTACGGTATACTTTCGCTGATATTTCGAGCTCTGCTAATTATCCTCGAGCGTTTCGCACAATTAAGGCGCAAGTGGAGTAGAAAGAATTCTCCTTTGCCTTCGACAATCAGGAGCGCTATAATGTCCAGTTTTTCGCTAGGGAATTGGAATATGCATGCGCTTTTTACCTCTCGGCATTGCACTCCGGGGCCATGTTGCAGCATCTACAGGAATATATGGCCTTTTTGCTCTAAATTTAAAATCGCATTCGGTGTGATGGCACGTTTCTGTGCGCTTGGCTATTGGCCACCGTCATTCCAATTCCAAAACTTGGAAAGGACCCCTCACCTTCCAGTTATCGTCCGATTTTCCTCAGAAATGTTGCGCATGCAAGGTGACGGAACGCATGATTAACGGGCGGCTTATATAGTGGTTAGAATCGCAGCACCTTTTGACGAACGTCTAGTGCCGTTTTTGTCGTCGTCGTTCTTCTGTCGACCATCTGGTGTGTCTTTCCAACCATATTATGGACCATTTTGTACGAATGTGCCAAACGATTGCCATTTTCTTTGATCTGGTGTACTTTATTGACAGTACTTTGCACACTGTTGAAATTTATTGCTCTTGTTATTTGTTAATGGAATTTTTATTTGTATTGGCTTACTTGCCTTTGTCACTTGTGTTCTGCGCAGTATTTTAGTGTGGATGATTTAATTATTTTTATTATTGGCATTGTTTTAGTGTTTTGCGCCGTTAAACAATAATCATCCTTTCTGATGTAAGATGGTGGATCCAAGTCTCGTATGTCGATGCACAAAATAAATTTTGTTTCGGTTAAAATGTTCCAAACACCATTTTGATTGTTTTTTATAATGTATTTTTGATCTGCTGTTAGCAAGTGCAGCATAAGGCTTTTTCATATGCAATTATTCATGTTCCTTTGAAATGCCTATAGCCTCAGCAATATCATACACTTTAAATTGTCTATAATCTAAAATATAGTGTATTCGCTCAATGAATTCTGCTGCTGTACTCTATGAATGTCATTTATGTGGGTTATCTTCAAAGCAAGAATGGCCGTGTTTAATTCAGCAGTCCATTTTCTAATTGTTAAAAATGGAGAAAAGTCCCCACAAACTTTTATAAGTTTGGTATGAATTTCCTTCGACATTAAACTATCTTTTGCAAAGAACATTTTCATTTGCATGATATCCAATTTTAATCATTTTATGGCATGCCCATAACACATCTGCTTTAAAAAGCTGTATTATATAAGTTAAATAAAACAATGACTTACTATTTCAAATGAATGATTAAGACAGATGTGTCAAGTATGTGTGTATGTGTGTATGTGTGTGTGTGTGTGTGTGTGTGTTATCTTGCCAATTCCATGGCCAGACTTCTCAAGGCTGAGTACTTTGCCGACTGCTTAATAACTTTACTGATTAATTACTTTGTACAGGATGTGTGTATTTAAGTTTTCATACATCTAATCTTCTACCATAGATATTTTCCACTTTTGATGGCTGTACTGCTGCTTACAGAGGGCAGCTCATTCCCAAGGCATGACATGAGATGTGAGTTGTTTTGGAAGCTGTATGTATTATTTTTCACATGGACTGGAGTGGTTACAAAAATCATATAGCTTTCACAGTTATGCATAAGGAGACCAGTCAGCAGGTGAGATGTTCAAAATGTTTCAGAAGCTCAAAATATTCCATAAGTTTTATATTGCACAATCCAAATTTTTATAGAGACTGGAATTGTGAGTGAATGCCTAAGGTAAGGAAAGTTTTTTTTTTTTTTTTTTTTTTTGAGTAGTGTTTAACGCCCGTTTTCACTACTGAGGCACCACAGGCGGTGGACACTGATGATACATGAGATGAAATGATAAATTGGGAAAGGATTTTTTTTTTTAAGGAAGGAAGCGTTCCAGGCCTAAGACCGGCATTTGCCAGTTATGAAGACTGAGGAAAACCTGGAAAAAACCCCAGTCAGGGAGGACGGTCCTGGCGGGATTCGAACCGCAGACCTCCCGCTCACGAGTCCGTGCCTTAACGACCTCGGCCACCCGTGGCGGTGTAAGGAAAGTATTTCACAATATTATGACTATGTAAGTGGTTAAAGCAGCAGTGGCCCACTTGCTCAGAAATCAGGTAAAGAGATCAGTGATGGCCCATGAATTCAAAATATCCAGAATGTCTGTCTCACATGTTAAGCAGTGACTTGCACCCAAAGGCTTAAAAATGATACAAAGGACACTTCCTCAAAATGAACCAAAGCAAAGTGCAAACTTGAGCATTATGCAGCAAATAGGCAACCAATGAATCCTATTTACCGATGATGATTATGGACTTAGGGTGCACAACTACAAAGGTACTTACTTTGGACCAAATGCTTAAAAAGGAATAAAAATGAAAAAAAGGGCTTACTTGGACAAGAAAAAATAAAATGCCTTAGCATGTTCCAAATTGTAAAATAGAATCACCCATACTTAAATGCTGTGCAGAAAATAATTTAAAAGAACCACAGGTTGACCATTAAAAGTAGAAACCCATACGCAAATATAGGAATTATTTTTTAAATTTCAAACAAAAAAATCACCAGCAAAGGCCGAAATCGACATTGGCTTAAAATGAAAAAGCAGTCACATTAAAACGAAAAATCACACCTTGTTCTACCAATCACAAAGACGAAAAAAAAGCACATGCTCAACAGAAATGGCCCTATCTGCTAAAATATATCCGCAAGAGAGGCGGGTAAGCGCAGTGAACCCCGAAGCGGCGTCAGCTGGCTACATTAGATTAAAATGCAGTCACTGTAACAAAATTAGTTCACGTTCATCCTTAAAAATGTGACGGTGGCTAATATTACAATGCCCAATCTGCAAAAACGTTCAAATTACTTCCTCCCGACGATCAACGCGAGAAGAGATAAAGCAGGTAAAAGGAGCAGATTTGCACTCCCAGAATTTGTTTCCTAGAAGCGAAAACCATTCTTCACGCCAGCGCGAGAAAAGGGCTGTACTTTAAAAAGTAATAAAAACACTTGTTTTTAACTATATCTTTTATGACATTTTCTGTTTGTGAAGGAGTTTTAGGTTTATCCTCCGAGTAAACACGTTGCAGGATTGTAGCAGCAGCTAAGAGAATCATTTGGCTGCTACATCGGCGGAATCGCGGGGCCCGAAGTTCATGCAGACGGTCTTCTCAGGAGAAAAACGGAAGTCATGGTTGACGTTGTAAGCTTAAAGAACGCTGGAGGCGGCGTTCCAGTAGACACGCTAAGAAGAAAGATCGCAAAATCGACAAAAGAAATTTTAATTCTTGGCGGTACACACTCCGTGATAAAGGCTCATCGAGAAGTCGCTTAGCAACCACTGTGTAACCGAGTTTTCACTACGGAAGCGAATTTGGGTGGCAGCACTGACCGAGCGTATATTTATTGTGTTCTCTTAGCCACCAAGGGAAGCACACACTCCAAACACAAACCTTAGCAATGGTAGGCGGATTACCTGCTAAAATTTGGTTTTGAAGGAAGGAATGCCAGAAATGTAGGACTACCAACTATGTTCTGTGCGCTGCACATCACGCGAAAGCGGAGGAACTTGTCAATGGCCCGTTAGAATTGATAGCAATGGCAAACAGTATGACGCGGAGCACTGGATCCTGAAGTACTCCCCTCTCCTGAATAAAGCGAGACGATTAAACGAACCTACGCGTACACTGAGAACTCGGTCTTTTATGAACTCCTGAATAAAAACAGAAAGCTCACCGCCAATATGGCATTTACCGCCTGTGGTGCCTCAGTAGCTAAGACGGGCGTTAAACATTATAATAAAAACAATAAATAAAATAAAGTCATTTATGAAGCGTACAAAGGATACCTTTTCTTCAACAGTTATCATAGATGTTCTTAAGGTCAAAGAAAACGATAAGATTTGGCACCCTTGCAGAAATATGTTCATAATATGGGTCGAAAGCGACAGCAAATATCGATGGAAGAGGGCGGTGCCGACGGAAACCGCCTATCCACTGATAAAAGACGTTATCAATATTCAGGAGGTATTCAATGCTATAAATGACAGGGTACATGCCGCAAGTTCAAGGGAAGCTAGCAAATAGGCTCCAGAGGGTTTGTTAATCTGCATCAATCAAACCTACCACATTAAGGTATGGACTCATGATTGGGAGGTTTGTGGTTCCATTACTGCCCGGACAGTCTTTCCTGACTGAGGTTTTTCCTAGGTTTTCCTCACTCCTAATGGTAAATGCCAGGGAGGTACCCTAAACATAGGCCTGAAATGTTTCCTACTTTAATAAAGAAAATATTAATTTCCCAATTTCATTGCATCTCTTGTATCATCATTGTCTATTTCCTGTAATACCTTAGTAAAATCAGGATCGATTGTTGCTGCATGAACAAGGTTGCTTGATTAAGATTTTTTTATATATCAATGTTCTATGCAAATAGATTATTTCTTCCGCTCTTGATTATTATGAAGAATATAATATATTTTCATCATATGCACTCATAAGCCATAGGAACTTATGCTACATAAGATTCTTCCTTTGCTTTTAGCTAAAACCAAGGAACAAATTTAGTGAAGTGCTATAAATTTTAAATGTAAAAGGCATATTGCATCTAGCTGAAATTTGCATATTTTCTGCTGAATATTCTATGCCAATTGCTTAACATTTGGCATGATTATTTGATGAATATGAAGAATGAATGTTGGGTTTGAGAGCCCAAAGGTACTAAAGTTACCCCAAATGCATCCTGTGGGCTTAAGGAAAACATGGGGGTAAATTTTTCAATCAGGTAGAATAATCCACGCAGGATTTAAACCTTAACTTATCTGCTTTAGCAGCTAGCTTAGGATCAATCACTACTGAGAATAAGCAAAACCACTGACCACTATCTATTATCATGCTGAACAAAACACCAGGAAATTATTAGCAATACTGACTCTCACCCAACAGGCTCAGGCTCATTTTCCATTTGAGTGGAGAAGTCAAATATCATTGCTTCCAAAGATTTCCCACATTTAACTTTAATAACTTCCAGAATACATCTAATTTGATGTAGGTATAAATAAGCTATTTTAAAAAGGATGCAGGTTTAAATCCTGTTTGAATAATGTTGCCAATTTAAGGTTTTTTCTAGGATTATTTCCTCAAACAAAGGAGAAATAAATCCGTGACTGGGATCTTTGGGCTTACAATGAAGTATTGATTACCATTATACCATAAGTATTTCTTCATTGCTCCTATGGATTGTGATGGTTGCTGTTGACAATACGGGAATTCATAAAAATACCATGTGAATGTGGCAAAGTTTACATAGGCATGAGTGGAAGATTGATTAAAAAACAATTGGAGGAACATCAGCAACATCTGCGCCTAAATCAACCTGAATGATCGGCAGTAGCAGAACATGCAATAAATGAATGCCATGGTATATACTTTAATAAAACAGAAGTGGTTGCAAAAACAGCAGGCTCTTTCAAATCTAGCCAGGAGGGAAGCATGGGAAATACAACAGCACCCAAACAACTTTAATAGCGATGGAGGATATCATCTAAGTAGCACATGGAAACCGGTTCTTAAAAACAAGCAACTACCACCCCTCCATCCCCCTCCCCCAACTTCTGCTGCACACATATCGATTGTCCTCTAAAGCCAGACAGAGATGGATCAATACTTTCATCTTGTTAACAGTTAGGTGTTGCTCATCATCCACTGAAGATGCCAACCGAAGTAGTTGGTGAAAGCCATGGTAGTAATTTAAACCATGGACCACTGCAAAACAGCCCAGCAGATTTTAGCTGTTGTTGATTTGGTTTATTTATGGACGTTCTTTAACATCTCAGGTCATCAGCATCCCATTCATTCAGGCCATGAAATGGCCGATGAGTTTTACTCAGAGCCCTATCTTTCATGCTTTGAGTTCTTTCACATGCTGTTAATCAAAGACCAGACCCATGCTTTATTCCCTTCCGAAGGAACCATACTTAGGATTTTTACGCCTAAAAAAATTCATTGACCCTGGCCGGGATTGAAGCCACAATCTTGGGCATACAAGGTTACCACTAGACCACCAGGACTGACTAATATGGTGGTATAGATAGTTTCCACTTTATTCTAAAAAGCCAAGTATTTAGTGACCTACCAGCTATATTTCTTTTGTTACTTGCACTATCTTATCAGTAGAATTTAAGGCATCACTAGAAACTGATTTCTGTTTTTGTTTACTAATCCCAAAACAAAACATTAAGCGCACATCACAAAGGAAAATGAGAACTTAAAATCATGATATGCATATTATGCCTCATTTCAACATTTCTTGACAGTACAGCAAAACCACTGAGAACAATTTCATCCCAAATAAGCCCGCGCAGTTAGCACCATAAAACTAATTAATACCTGAAAAATGATCAGTATTATCAACATGATTATCAAACTAGGACAACATAATTATAACTTACATACATAACCAAAAATCTTATCAAAATTTTAACTTAATCCTTTCATGATAGTTGCAGAAAAAAGCATAAACAATTTATAGTATCAAAATCATCTTATATATAAACATTTATTCAATTAACTTTATGCTTTGAAAAATTTGTTTTGAAAGTGATTAAATTCTCTGGAACCCTATTTTGTTTGGAAACTGATGGGCAATTAGATCAGCATTAACACACTTAAAAATAACAGATAAGGACAAAATTTGAATAATGAACTTATACAGCCTCTTGCAAAACTTCAAATTTTAATAGGGATAAAAGTTTCAGTTGTTGCAATGAAAATGTTCATGCCACATCCTTTTGCCAATCATCATTACAATTAGTGTGTACTTGCCCATCACTTTGCTTAGCAATAACAAAAAATACTCCAACAACAATATTTTGGAGAATCAATGAAGTTTTTTCAGAGCATTTAAAAAAAGATAAAAATGCAATAAAATTCCTTAGCAACAAAAAAATACACAAAGAACAAATTTGTTTGATTCTTTTTTTATACATTCATATTTCATATGTACTTGGTTACACACTGTAAAAAGTGAGTGCAATGAAAAAAGTGTTACATTCATCTGCTTAGCAGGTATTTAGGTGAGCCCAGATTCAAATACCTGGTTTACCAAGTTTTTTCTTTATTCCCAGCAAAGACTGGTATCATCTAATTTTTCAGGAAAATTTGTGTTATCATAAATTACTCCATGCACTTTCCTATAAGCAGTTGCAAAGGACATGGCAACCTGCAATGAGAACTGTCATAACAAACAGCAGTTTAATAATTCTGCAAACAAATATGATAGACAAAGTTAGGTTAGTATAGGCATTAATATTAATGCAATTAAGCAAGTCTATGGCCATTATAATTAGTTACATTTCTAAGTTTAATGAATTTGTAGAAGCCAACTTTCGTTAATTGTTGCTTACAATAGTGTGTGTTCTTTGTGTACAACTAATCAATGAAGATTTAAAAAAAACAGCTTTATGCTTCATGCATTTTACCTAAGTATAATATACTGCATAAACCAGACCAGAAAAATATGCATCTGAACACACTCTTAGTATGTTTTATTCATGTTTAATAAATACCACATGGTCCAACTTAAAAATTATGAACTTTTCAAGAGTTAATTGCAAGATCAGGACAAAAATATATTATTTAATGCTCAAATTCACATTACAAATTTCTCAAAGAAGGGGTCATTCCATGGCATGCACTATAATTGCTTGTTTTTCATAAATATACCCAAATTTATCACTCAAGAGTTAAAGATGATGAAAGTTGAAAATTACTTGAAATTTATATTACATAATAATCTCTGTAGGTCTGAATATTAAAACACTCCTTTTGGTTTCACTTAAATGAGATTTTACTCAGGACATATGTTTCGTGGAAATGTTTTCCACATCATCAGCTGTTCATTGACTAATGGATCATTCGTAGAAGTTGGGTAGGTAGGAAATGGGTGGACTCTTGTGGTCTTGTGATGAACTTAAATAAAGTGTTGTCTGTTTCTGGGATATCAAAATTCATAAGGTTACGCTCATGTTTTTTTATATAAATCCTTTCCCATATATTTAGTTCTTTTGGTTGTTGAGCAGCTTTTAATAACTTTATGCCTTTTTCTATTTCATGGTTTTCATTCCAGAAATGTGCTGCCACAGCTGATTTATCTATTTGTTTGTAACGGATGTTTCTCCAATGTTCTTTAAACCTAATGCCTATATTTCTTTTTGTCTTTCCTACATATATTTTTCACAATCCTTACAATTAATTTGGTAAATACCATTTTTTTCCTCTTTGGGCCTGGAATCGATTTTGTTTAATTTCAATACATTTTTACACTGTATCCATTTTGAGGTGCTAAGATAATATTGTACTGCTTAAAATTTTTTTTAAATTTCTTATTAGCTAACGGACGGGAAGTAAACTTTTTAAAAATTTTGTCCTTTGTTGAATCACTCAAAGTTATTTGTTTAATTCTTATTTGTTTTTGGAATATTTAGATTTTTTGGTTAATCATCTGTTTGTTGAACCCATTAAGGTTTGGCAGAGATATGTAGATTATGTATTTGCCATTATAAACAAAAAGCATATGGAAGATGCTCTAAAACTCTTAAACCTACAAGAACCTTCTATTAAGTTTACCATCGAAACAGAAGCAGACAACATGTTACCATTTTTGGATCTGAAGATAATAAAATGTAAAAATAAAATTGAATTTGGCATCTACAGAAAGGACACCCATACATACAATTATATCAAAGCCCATGGTTTCAATCCAAGATCGCACAAGGAAGCAGCATTCAACAGCATGATATATAGATTAATAAATATACCACTGAACAAAGAAGAATATAAGAATGAATATCTACACATAATAGAAGCAGCTAAATCTAATGGGTTCAGCAAAGAGATGATTAACAAAAAAATCAAAAGATTCCAAAAACAAAGAAGAATTAAACAAATAACAACTTTGAGTGATTCAACAAAGGACAAAATTTTTAAAAAGTTTACTTCCCATCCGTCAGCTAATAAGAAATTTAAAAAAAATTTTAAGCAGTACAATATTATCTTAGCACCTCAAAATGGATACAGTGTAAAAAATTTATTGAAATTAAACAAAATCGATTCCAGGCCCAAAGAGGAAAAAAATGGTATTTACCAAATTAATTGTAAGGATTGTGAAAAGATATATGTAGGAAAGACAAAGAGAAATATAGGCATAAGGTTTAAAGAACATTGAAGAAACATCTGTTACAAACAAATAGATAAATCAGCTGTGGCAGCACATTTCTGGAATGAAAACCATGAAATAGAAAAAGGCATAAAAATATTAAAAATTGTTCAACAACCAAAAGAACTAAATATATGGGAAAGGACTTATATAAAAAAAAACATGAGCGTAACCTTATGAATTTTGATATCCCAGAAACAGACAACACTTTATTTAAGTTCATTACAAGACCACAAGAGTCCACCCGTTTCCTACCTAC